>BMAU01021233.1:20000-620000 GCA_019973935.1 Trichonephila clavipes | reverse complement strand
TTTAACGTGGGGGCCCAAAACCTGACTTTGCAGGGGGGCCCAAATGTTCTCCGTTACGCCACTGATTTTGGGTGTCATTGTGTTATTTCGAACTGAAGACACACAAACGCTGCAACGATTAGCACGTGTTGTACTGTGGCAGGTGATATTCCCATTCCATAGGGAGGTGCCCAAGACTCTTTACCAGCAGCAGGGACGTCTTACAGTATGGGCCCGGGGCCTCGATCACAACGGGGCCTCATCTCGTTCTCGACTCAGCCTTAATAAGATAATGATTCGAATAATTTCAAAGTTCAAATGTTTTCCTGTTGTATTCTCCGAAAAACTAAGGTATAGGCCTAGGTCTACCACCGTAGAGCAACATTGTTTCTTCAGTCAAAAGGTGGCAGTTGGTCGAGCCGGTTTATGTGATTGTAAGTCATGTACATTTATTTGTTTCGAGTTATTGTTTCTTCGAGTATTTGACAACGTATATTATGTACTCTATTTTAAGGGTCATATGTGGGGCCCACATTTACGTAGCGGAGTAGCAACTACCGTACCAGTTATATCAATGATACGGGGCCCCAACATGTGTAGGCAAGAAATTGTTAGATATTAGGGGGTCCCTAACAAGAGCCGTTAAGAAATTTTTGATACACTGCCCTCTTAGAACTAGCTACGCCAGTGACTCAGGGCCTACTTTTGAGTACTGGCCCAGGGCCTGAAGAATTCTTAAGACATCCCTGACCAGCAGAATGATGTTCAATGACACACTTCAAGCACCATTCAAAGTGCCCTACAAGGTATACATATGCTCTTCCCTGATCTCTCCCCAATCGAACAGAGTAGAGTGTGAATGGACGCAGCAAGCATGCCCTGCTTTCACAACATAAACAATGGCAAATAATTGACAGGAAATGGAGAGACATCCTACTCTTATTGACACTGTACCTAGACATGTTGCTTCGTATGTTACCGTTTCCGATGTCCTACATCTTACTTCGACCTTGTTCTCGCGCTATATTAAAAATATCGTGACGCTAGTTTGATATCGCAGGACATGGCGCGATAAAGGAATCATGCCAAGCAGTGTTTGTTGTCACCGAAATGGAATCAAAGATGGCGGCCTAGCGGTATCAAATCGTCAGAAAGATAATTTTAAAAAATTGCTTTGAAATACAATGATATACATTTCAAAAGTAGAACATAGGAAGAGATTGGGAATAACAAAGATCAATCAATAATTAATGAATAACAATATAATATAATAAAAATCTTATATAATTTAACATTATCTACACTATTAAAATTCGTAGGTAAACAAACGTATCTATGCGTCCCTATCTTCTCATGAACCACACGACGCAGAAACTCGCCGAAGGTACCAAAATTTCGGGAATGATCCGAGGAATCCGTTTTGACCATTTATATTCCGATATTCCAGTTAGTTAAAAGATATTATTAAAAACCTTAAAACGCATAATTAGTACCATTTTTCACCGCCAGGGGAAAATTCGGAACTTTTTTTTCAGACGTTTTTAAAACGCGATCTAATTTTTTTCATGAGACTCAGACAAAAAATAATTTCAGATTCGGAAAGATCATTTACTTCGCCACGATATGGTATACTTTATTTTACAAAATAATTATATTGTATTTTTAACGATTTTCTTAAAATGAGTCGAAATCGATACGTTTTTATGAATAAGATTTCTAAATCGTTCCACTTGCATTTTCTTTCACGCTAATGAAAAAAATATTTTATTTAGAACCAGTCATTTAAAAAATTAAAAGTCAAAATCTTTTACGATTTTTCAAAAAATACTCAAAATTTTATTTAAATGCTTAATAACTTCTTTATTTATAAAAATCTCACGAAACTTTTTTTTTTCGTGTGTAGAACAATATTATACATAATCTGTACAGTGATTAATAAAATATCTTAAAAATAAAGGGGTTTTTTTAAATGTGTTTTTCGTTTGTTTTTTTTCTTTGGCGAGAAATATGTAAGCATTACTTTTTTTAAAGTCTTGTTTAAAAATTAACGTTGTTTTCAATCGATATATAAAATTTGAAAGCATTAACTTAAAAATGAAGCCCGAAATTTTTTTAAGCTTTAACAAATAACGCAATGCGTAATTGAACATATCTTACTTTATTTTAAACGTCAATTCAATGCTTTTCCCCGCAGGAATCTACAGTGTGGATGTCAAAGGCGCTGCTTTATAAAACAGTAGTTTCTAGGATCGAGACTGAAAAGGATATTCAATTTTGCATTGCGTTATATGTTAAAGTTTAATTTTTTTTCGGGCTTCATTTTTAAGTTAATGTCTTGAAACTTCATATGTCGATTGCCAACAACGGTCATTTTTAAGCAAAAAGTGTAACAAAAATAATGCTTAAATATTTCTCGCAAAAATTGAAGAAAACGAAAAAGACATTTTTTTTTCAAAAACCGTAATTTTTAATCTGTACAAAGGTTGAATAAATGACTTAAAAATTAAGGGTTTTTTTTAAAAAAAAATTGTGTTTTTCGTATAATGCTGGTGTCATGAGGAAAAGAGAAAGCCCGAGCAACGCCGGGCTAAGCGGTGGAGGGTGGAAGTCCTTTTGAAAAAGAGTGTTAGAGAAGTGTTGATTTTGTTAAGGAAAGGGAAATTTTTTTTATAAAAGTAGAGAAAGACCGTGCAAAGAACATAATTGTAAATAAATAACATATGTAATAATATTTATAAGTAAATATAATAAAAAACTTATAAATAAATATAATAAAAAACAATTATAAACAACAAATATTATATGATTATTACATAATAATAATTGTATTTTTATATTATATTAATAAAATAATTGCATAATATACATTAACATTCATAAAGAATATTAATTAAAAAGTACTGGAAACTTGCAATATTCCAAAAACTGCAAAAGTATCAAGGTAATCATATTGCAATGTTATCGTCCATCTTCGCGAACATAAACAACCTGGGCGTGCCCCGTGATATCAAACTACTTCCAATACCGCTTCAAAATCTATCATTTTTCGTGACTGTATCTCTGTTTGCAGTTTCACATTCTAGCCATTCCTTGGTGTTGCATTTTCAATGTTACAAAATGTACACAAGAATACTTAGGTTTAAGTGTAGTATAGGGGGAGGCACTTGGCGCAGTCATTTTTTTTGGCGACTAAAAGCGGTCGCCAAGGTATTTTTTTTTTTTTTTTTGAATTATTTATTATAGAATGAATTCGATATCTCACCATGACCTTTAGATAAAAATCGCCAAATCCAAAAAATCGCTAAATCTGATGTGCCCCCTATACTACACTTGAGCCGAATACTTATAAAGTTAAGCTGTGTACCAATTACAGTTGAATTGAAGACTTACTATAAAGAAGATGATAATTACAGAGTAGGTGAATACCAGATTTTAATCCCAGCGGTGTTTCCCCTTCAATACGACTTGAGTGAATAATTTTAAAAACTTACAACCTCAAATCCTATTTTAAACATTGAAAGAAGCAGTCGATTTTGTCCTACAGAATCGAAATCAAAATTCCCCAACAAGAAACTATGTAACCTTTCAAGCCACACGATGTGAGGTTGCTTCACGTAGCGTGTATGAATTGTCCATTAATTTTAAACGATAAATTTTTTGTGGAACATTGCAGATTTTGAAGTTTGTAATCATTTTGTGGCCACAATCATTTGTATATCAGCAAGAACGATCACAAGAAATAAAGGAAAACAATTGTTGTCATCCATATTGGGTTATACTCTATTATACTTTCGATACTTGCATATCATACCGTCAACCAAATTCGTCAAGTCAAACGATGTCGTGATATGCAACTAATAGGCTGCATTTTGTCAGCCAAGCCTTTGCAGACACGGCAAGACCCCAAGTGTGAGAGTCATTTAATTGGTGGCACCATCCATTGGCGGCCCTCACAGCCGAATTTTTGATGCTTGAATTATTCAATTCAAATAAATACCACCACAATTTAATTTTATCACGAGTAGCAAAGTCAAGATGACACTCAAAGGATCTTTTACATTCCACATAATCATATGACATACGTGCTTACGATTTTTGCATCCAGAAAATCTATCGACTCCAGCCGGCATCGAACCCGCAACCTTAACGAAGCGGACACGCTACTTCTACGCCAACAGTAGTAATGATTGAAAGCCATTCCCACTCATTTTGGAACATAATAACGATGACAGTATTTCGCGAGATTTTTTTTTAATTGGCGGATTTGCTCGATGGTTTAATATGCAAGTACAACGCCATCTGGTAGGGTTACATTTGGCATTAAAACATTGGAATATGAATCCCTAAAATTTAAGCACCAGAGATAAATGTATTTTTAAAAATTCTCTCCTTCGCCTTTTTTTTTCAGAATGTCCAGAAAACACTATTTACGTTGAATGTTTCAAGGATTGCATGCCAACGTGTTTTGAGAAAAAACCCCCCATTTGCTTATTAGATTGCACGTACGGGGGATGCGCATGCAAAAGACCTCTTGTATTCGATGAACAAGCTAGAAGATGTGTTCATCCTTTGAACTGTACATTTAGACCTTAACAAGAAATCGTGAAAAGAGTTATAAAAGTAATTAAAATCCTAAAGAATATGGAGCAGAAATATCACTACATTAGCAGGTGTGTGCTTAGTGTCTAATTGCATGGAAATATCAAAGCGCTAAGCAGCGATCATCTATCTGGGAAAATGATCCACATAAACTATCAGCAAGATTTTTTTAGTTTAACACATGTAAGTTAAGCGAACAAGTTTGTAAAAAAAATTAAATACATTTATAAGTTGTTGCTTTTGTTTGACATCAATTAAACAAAAACAGCGATAATTCTCAAAAAATGTACTTGTTTCTGAACATTGTCAGAAGATAGTTTGAATATAAATAATACAATACTGATTCTAATGAAAACTTTAGAACACGCAGTTTCAAATTTCTATATCAAATATTTTGTAAACTAATACTTCTCAAAAACTTTTTAATTTAGGTACTTGATTATTATATCAACCAATATTATCAAATAAAAAAGACATCGCAAATGCAGTGATATATTGTCAGTAATGGAAATCGTTACTATGCATGCTGGAACAAGGTAATAACAACAATGATAGTATTTGGTGATGTCTTTTTGTTTTATGAAATAGGTTGACAGTACAATTCGTAGTACAGAAATTTTAAATGTACTTTTTTGTTCTAATTATACCATGAGTTATTGATACCAAATTAGTTGCATCTCTCTCTCAAAAAAAATCCTATAACATAAATAATGACTATGTTAAATATTGCAACCATATATATATTTTTTAAATTTGAAACAGATAATAAAAATAAGAGTATCTCTTCATTAATAACGTGAGATACTGATGGATTTAGGTGATAAAGACTTTAAATTACCAAGGTGCGAATATGAATAAATTTTTTCAACCAGACATCATCAAGAGCGGTTTTCTACTATGAGCTACCAATTGCAGCATTTGGCGATTTCTTTGATTTGACAAAATTTTTCGATGGTATTAACACATAAGTACCAAAAAAGTTCGGTTCAAAAATTTGTGATGGCATTAATGCACAATAGCCCCATTTCCTTGATGGGTTTTTGATATTAAATTACAGAAGAACACATTGGCCCAGCAGAATGGGGGTATAATTTAAAATACATAAACTAAAAAGTTGGGGAGAAATATTTATGTTAAAAATCTGTTTGGATTTTCAAACTCCCTCTATATAGGTTGGAATTTCTGGAGCTTTCTCATGAAATAATTCTACAGCTACCTGGATTCTTCCAGATATAGCTTTGTCACCAAGACCATTCTAGCTCATTTATTATTATTGAAAGTTTTCTTTCACTTGACTTGCAAATTCCATCAATTTCCTAGGATGGTTAGACAAACTGCTTGTTAAAAAAATCCCTTACTGTCACAATTGTCAAACTTTCCTCATTTTTTAAACTCCTGCAGAAGGAGGGGCTATGACAAAATCACGAGCAACAAAGGACAGGAATAAAAGACCTTAACAACTGGCCCAAACAGGGATTCCTTTAGTCTCAGGCATGCACAGTGAAGCTGCGGACTAGTATAGGTCAGTGGATCAAATAAACACCCATGCCAAGGTCAACAACTTGTCGCCGAAGTTAGTGACCCGGACGTGATCAAGTGGTTTCTATTTTTTTCTTTTGTGCTATAAAACTTGTAGCCACTTAGTTGTGAAAAATTCAAATAGGTTTTTGGTGACAAGAGTTGTCGAACCACCTACACATACAGGTCTGCAGCTATGCCTTGGAAGACAAACTAAAGGAATCCCTATTCACATGCCAGTCGTTAAGGGCTTTTATTCCTGTTCTTTGTTGTTAGTGTCTTGCGGAAGGAGGCATTGCCGCAGGTTCAAAAGTTAATTCTGCCATTTTACCTCAACATTTTTTTAATAGCATTAACTTTCAATTACAATATTACATGAAATGAGTTTTCAATTTGCAGTCCTTGAACGAAGAATTATGCCAAACTAATTTGTCACACTTTTGCATAAACACAAAACAGCATGCCTATTACACATAGAGAAAGGTATACAAGATATTTGTAATATTATTAATAGCATTTTAGTCACAATTTCATAAAATTTATTGGTCTATTCACATTTCTGCAAGATCTACCTCAAAAATCTAATTTATAACATACTAAGTGAGCACAGTTACAAATGTTAACACATTAAATTAGACTATGCAACAAAGACATTATGTAAACAAAATACACTTGTTCCTCTCTATTCCAAGGCTGAAGGTATGACTTAAATTTCTACAGTGACACATGTGGGCATTTTATAGTTATCTTTTCTGCATACATCATAACTACTGATTTAAGTCTCAAAGTGCATAACTATTAACACTATAGAACATTAAAGAAGACTTCTAAATTGCAAACAATAGTTAGAGTGATCCAAGTTAACGTGTTACTTAAATTCAACATGAAAAATAAAAAAAAAATGTACAAAATTTCTTGCATTGCAATCACAGTGATGATTTATGAATCAACTAGTTTCCATAGTCTTAACAATAATTTAAAAACTAAATATATTGTAAATAACTTTGGATTTTTCTCTTAAAAGAACTGCACTGATTAAAAAGACAAGTCTCAAACTGAAAGCATTTATTCAACAAAGTAAGAATTCAAAATGTGTTATGAAACAACAAAATTTTGTGAAAAACACATACAAAAAAGGAGTCACATTAAATAGTTTAAAGTAATAAAAAGAATTTTAAGCCAAAAAATATCACAAATCTACCTGAAAAACTCACATTCGTTAATACAATACAGTAATACAAATAGACAAATCAAATTTAAAAATAAAATAATTGCAAAAAAAAGCTACAATAAAAGCTAACTTAAACATTCTATCATTTAGAAAGTTTAACATAAAATATTTTTTATAATACAGTTTTGCAAAACTATACATAATACTAAGAAAGAACTAAATTACTAAAATAAGTTTCTGCACAAAATGTTTAAGAATAATGCTAAATGTAACATTTTATAATATAAAACAGAAAATTTCTACTTTTCCCTCATAATAGTACCAATAAAGCAAACACACAATGATATTCAAAAGTAAACACAGTAAAATTTTGGTATATTCTAATTCTTTGGTTAATGAATTAAATGATCAAAATATAGTACATGAAACTGGCTCATTGTATCAAAAATTATAAACATTTTTACAAAATCATTCTTCACTGTAAAATGTACACAAAAAAATTAGGGAAAACAAATTTTGACCTTTTTCTTACTAAATAGTAAGATATATGGAAAAGGCCTTTTTGTTATACTAATCAACATATACCCAAGTATTTTGCTAATACAGAATGCCATTATAAATCAATGCAAACATTTGCTACTAAAATAAGGTGAAAACTTAGTTAAAAAAAAGCTAAGGCTAACAATTGAGATAAAATATTCAAATTGTGAATAATATAATGGTACTCCCTATGTAACAGAACTCGAGAAAGAAACTTAAAAGGGGTAACAGGGGTGTTAAATTTCTCCGGAGGTCTGAAAATATAAATAATTTTTAAACAGGTATAATTTCTTTAAATTTAAGTTAAATAATTCGAATCTTTTACATATTACTTATAAAGGAATGGGGCTTCAGAAAAGTATAAAATCTAATTATAATTTTAAAAATTATAAGCATATAAAAATAAACTTTTCTATAAGAAATATTTATTAAGTTTTACGTCGCGCATGCTATTTTCTAAAAGAGTAGGTTTAATTACTAGCTATAAGTTGATTTATAAAGGCAAATGTATTCCTAATACTTTGTAGCTACTTTTATATAAATAGAATAACTTACATATTTTAATAAATAAAAACTATACATTTTTAAAAATTTAAAAAATTGCAATATTTTACAAATATTTTGAAATACAAAAGATATATAATACTAAAATTAGGTAGGGTTTAAAGAGTATGATGCATTGTGTGTATAAAGTTTTATACATCAGAGGCTAATATTTTAGATAATAGCGTGCGCAAAGCAAAAAATACTTAATATTTATTATGTAATTTTCATATGCATATGACTTTTAAAATTATTATTACATTTTGAACATTTTATACTTTTCTGAAGCCCCATTCTATTTTAAACAATACGTAAAAGATTCGAATAATTTAATTTAAAAGAATTATACGCGTTTGAAAATCTTTTATATTTTAAGACCTCTAGAGAAATTTAACATCCCTGAGACCCCTTAGAGAATGAAGTTTACATCTTTTATCCTTGAGACAAAATTATATAATACAATCCATAACTTTTAATCAAAGAGATTTATCATAACTTTGATAATAAAACTCATCGAATATAATTTGGTACAAAATGATAGAAATTATGTTGATTTAAATCACAATATAATTGGTTGAAGGTACAAATGCTCATATTCATCCGAAGTCTTCTCATATTACATTAAAGCCAATTAATTTCTCTAAAAATACATATAATCAGATCTTTTAAATATATAGAACTTAATAAAACATTTAATTTACACAAGCATTCTTGTTTTGATTGAAAGTAAACCAATGAATTATCAAAAATACATAAGCACTTTTTACACATCAGATCTTTTAAACATTTAGAAAATTGTATAAAACACTTGATTTATACAGACATTTTCATTTTGATTGGAGGATGACACTCATATCCAACAAGTTCAAAATCTTCAAATACAAAATCTTCAATATTTTTTGTGTCCTTCTTTATTTTTAATTTGGGGAAAGGTTTTGGTTCTCTTGTAATCTAAATAAATAAACAGAGCCACACACATACTTCATTAAAAAATTTACTTATAATCATTCACGCACATCAGTTTAGTATTTAAATATTGGAAACGTAAAAATGACACAAATTTTTTTTTAAATATATCTAATCAATTATTTTTACTTAATTTTAAAAAAAATTTGGATATAAAATAAATGTTTAGTAAGCTTGTAAGTATTCCATGGCGCTTCACTTATGTATGCCAAAAATGCAGTAAAGCATCATCGAACTTCTCTTGTTTTGCCAACATGCAGAGATTTTATTTCGCACCTTTGTGACCTTTGATAAAAAATTACCAAAGTTCTGTGTATATAAAACATACTCAGCGGGTTCTTTAGAAATAAAAATGAAAGAATTATTTACATAGTTTTCCTAGAATAAATGCAATAAAATATGTATAAGTTTTCAAAATAGTTTTACTTGTACTAATAGTATAAATTTGTTTTAAAAAGCATACACTAAAGATAGATTTAAAAAATACAAAAATACATGCCTGTTCTTTAAGAGCATCTATATGGTCAAGATATATGTGAGCATCTCCAACGGTATGAACAAAATCTCCAGTTTTGAGATCAGTGACTTTTGCAATCATATGAGTTAAAAGAGCATAGCTAGCTATGTTAAATGGTACACCTAGACCCTTAGAAAACAGAATTGTTAAAAACATTAATATACATCCAATTATTTACGAATAAAGTTCGCAAAAAGTTCAAAATGATTATTTATTAAATAAAATACGTACTAAATTTAGTTCCAAAAAAAATAGACATTTTTTTACAAATGCAGGAATATATTTTTGTAATTATATATATATAAGATAAATTTCATTTTCATCTACCATTATTGAGGCCAAGAATATCAAAAGATACAGTTTTAAAGGAAGTGAAAAACTTTTTAATTATAAGCTAAGTTTGTTGCTGCTAATCCTCCAGAGTCAGACAAGATCAATTTAATCATTGATGCAAAAGAAGGGAATTGGTGTAGATATCTTTTCTTGTGGGATATATATTCTGTGTTCGGAAGAAGCCTGGTGATCTCGACACCTTGCACTGATGGAGAAGATCTTTTTGTTTGAATGAGAGGCACTTGATGTAACCACTGGCTAGACGAGAGAGCGTAGTCAGAGGGCATCTGTGACACTTGAAGGTTAGGGCCAGACCGGGTCTATTATCCACATACTAATGAGTGGGAGGCACCCTCCACTCCACCAAATTTTGAGATTTTTTTAACAAATATAATCCTGAATAGGTAAGGGCTAATGTGGAGGGAGTTGGAAGATTCCAGCCCTCCTTCTCTAGTTTGTCCGCCATTTCATTGCCATAAAGTTCAACATGAGATGGGATCAACTGAAAATGGCTATCATGGTGCAGAGATAAATATTTCAGTTTGTGTAGAATGGAGACACTGGTTTTGTCGCTAACAATAAACCATTTGTACAGGTGTTGAAGTAAACTATGGCTATTGGAGAGAATCCAAAGATCACTAATTCTTCTTAGATAGAATAGTTGCAAGTCCTGCATCAATGGCTATTAGTTCACTTCTGAAAACAGCACAAGCTGTTAGATACAGCATTAATGTGCACCATTATATCCATTCATTACCTTTATTCAACTTAAGTATACAATTTTCCAACTTAAAAAAACCAAAACAGAACTTGCTAATTAAAAACACAAAACATAGTAGCCACTCAAACAAAAGCTAAAAGAAAATAATACACTAGTTGAGTGACTAAATAGATAGCTGACTACATATGACACAAGCTACGTTTAAACCACCCCTACAGTTAATATTGTCACGGAGTTCGAAAGAAGTACACAGTTCAATTAAACAAACAATTAGATTTATTCTAACGCTGGGAGCTCGATACAACACTGGACTGAGAACATGCCCAACTGGCGATGAACTCTGCTTTTATACACTTCGGAATATTCGAGAAATAACCACTATGCTCTATAAAGAATGATCTGGATTCATCTAGAACCTAGAGAAACAATACATTAAAAACGAGAACAAAATTCCAGTCTTTGGATAAATCTGCCGGGGCCGGGATTCAAACCCGAGACCTGAGGAAGTTCAGTCCAACGCTCTGCCAACTCGGCTATCGGGACTGTAGCAAATTATGCGTGCGGCATTGCTCCCCTCGAAAAAGAAGACAGCGCCCCGCTGTCACTTTGTTCAAGGGTCTTTATTCTGGAACGAGTGATGGGTCCTTTGTATGACTCTTTGGGAGGAATATCCTCGGTTTCGATTTGCTCGGCGGGATCATGGTACGGTTTCATACGCAGTACATGGACAACTTCTCTTAGTTTTCTTTTTCGTAAAGCAGGATCAAAATCTTGTACTGCGTAAGTCACGGCTGATAAACGGCGTAGCACCTGATACGGTCCGAAATACCTTAAGAGTTTTTAGGAGAGACCCACTTTTCTCACTGGAGTATAAATCCATACGAGATCTCCGGGAGCGTAGGATACCATTTGGTGTTTGGAATCGTAACGTCGACGACATTTCGGTACATTCCCAGCCAGTAAAATCTCTTGCGAATCCTGTCATAAGTTTTCGCGAAACCAAGGTGTCCTGCGGTGGGGGCGTCATGAAAGTGCCTTAGTATGTCTGCTCGTAGATGTTTAGGAATGACTGGTAACCACAACTTTCCATCTGGATCAAAATTCTTCCTGCAAAGGATACCGTCGATGAATCTGAATTCTTCGTTTTTGGATGAGTTGCTCAAAAGTTTTAATTTCGCAAGGTCTTGATCTTTTTTTCTGTTCCATCGCAAGGTTCATACTGTCGTGACTGCTAAAAATTTGTCTGGTGTTTCCGTTTCCTCTTTCACTGGATTTCTCGAAAGAGCGTCGGCGTCACTATGCTTCTTACCGGTTTTATATTTTACGTCAAAATCATGCTCTTGAAGTCGGAGGGCCCATCTGGCAAGCCTTCCTGAAGGATCCTTTAAATTCATGAGCCAGCACAAGGAATGATGGTCAGTTACAACAGTAAAGTGTTTTCCGAATATGTACGGTCGGAATTTGTTGGTAGCCCATACGATGGCAAGACATTCCCTTTCTGTGGTGGAATAATTCTTTTCGGCTTTTGTCAGAGTTCTAGAAGCGTATGCTATAACTTTCTCGACATTATTCTGAATTTGTACTAGGACAGCTCCGATACCGTACCCGCTTGCATCAGTATGGATTTCTGTAGAAGCTCTTTCGTCGTACATCCCCAATACTGGATCCGAAGTAAGTGCTTTCTTAAGACTGTTAAATGCTTCCACCTCTTCAGGACCCCAATGAAACTCCACGCCACTTTTCAGCAACGACTGCAAAGGTTCGGCGAGATAACAGAAACCTTTAATAAACCTTCTAAAGTATGAACAAAGGCCAAGAAAACTTCGTATGTCATGTATATTCTTTGGAGTGGGAAAATTTCTTACGGCTTTTATTTTGTCGGGATCGGGACGAACGCCATTACTAGATACAAGATGGCCTAGAATCTTTACTTCTTGGGCAGCAAAAAGACACTTCTTTGAATGTAATTTAAGACCAGCTTCCTGAAGACATTTTAGAACAAGTCTTAATCGTATAAGATGGTCTTCAAAAGTGTCTGAGAACACTATTATGTCATCTAGGTAACAAAGACACATAGTCCATTTAAAATGGCGTAGCAAATTGTCCATCATTCTCTCGAAGGTCGCAGGTGCATTACAGAGACCAAACGGCATGACTTTAAACTCGTATAAGCCTTCGGGGGTAATAAATGCCGTCTTTTCACGATCCGTCTCGTCTATTTCTATTTGCCAATAACCAGATCGGAGATCCATGGAAGAAAAGAACTTGGCACCTTTCAGACAGTCGAGCGTATCGTCAATACGAGGCAGAGGATAAACGTCTTTTTTCGTAACGCTATTCAGCTTGCGATAATCGACGCAAAAACGCCAACTACCGTCTTTTTTTCTTGCGAGCACAACGGGTGATGACCAAGGACTTTCAGAGGGTTGGACGATACCTTCATCAAGCATTTTCTGAACCTCTTCATGAATGATGCGTCTTTCAGTCGGCGAGACTCTGTAGGCTCGTTGGTTGATTGGAGCATGATCACCAGTAAAAATCCTGTGTTTCACATTCGTCTTCGCGGCTGTCGACTTGTCGGTCTTCGTGAAAAGCCCAGAAAATTTCCGGAGTAGTTCGGATAGCTTGTTTCTCTGTTCGTCCCTTAACTCGGGTGACATCATTAACGAACAATTCATCTGTGACTCCGAAGTTTCTTGCTGGTCATCCAAGCAGCCCGATGTGTTGGAAATAACACATAGATGCCCTTCATTTAGTGGTTCAGCTTGGCCTATGCACATTCCTCTAGGAATGATTTGGTTTCGGAACTGCAGGTTGGTAACCCAGACATCACTTTTTCCGTTACGATATGTGGATACCATGGACGGTGTAGCAATATTTTTCTCGAAGAGCAAATGTTTGCTGCCGTCTAGAACTACATTTATGTCTCCTCGGGTTTGATATCCTGATACTGTTATTCTAGTTAAAGAATGCGGCTTAAGTGTATAGTCTCTGGTGGCATACAAATTCCAGGCGTCAGGCGCTGTGGAGTCTCGACAGATGTCTTCTAGAACAAGTTCATTTTGTCCACAGTCTATAACGGCTTGAGACGCCTCTAAAAAGTCCCATCCTAGGATGACGTCATGGCTACAATGTGATAAAACAATAAATTCAAAAGGCAGTTCTCGATTGTTTATACGGACACGTAAAACACATTTCCCTATCGGCCGAACAAAATTTCCATCCGCAACTTTCAGCATAACGCTCTTGGCATCAGCAAACAGAACTTTCTTTAAAAATCTGCGATACTTATCGGATATGACAGAAAACGATGCCCCAGAATCTACTAGAGCACGTATCGGCTTCTTATCTATTATTACGTATAGTTGGTGTTACCAGTCATCTTGGCGGTCGGCGGAGGATTTCCAGTACACGCGGCCTCACCTCCTTGGAAGGTCGCTCTCTTTAGTTTTCCTCGCTCCTACGGCCTGGCGACTGACTGGATCGGCGATATGGCGACGGGGATCTGTAACGACGTATTGGGGATCGGCCTCTCGTGGGACTTGGCGTAAAACGGCGAGAAGAGTTTGGTCGGCGTATTTCTTCTTCAGTGACAACGTCGTCGAAGTTCCGTCGGCGGTTTCGAGAGTTGTCAAAGACAGCCTTTCTCTCTCGGCAGTAGCGCATTACATGTCCAGGACGCCCGCAGTGGAAACAAACAGGTCTGTTGTCAGCCGTTCTCCACACATCTGTTTTTCTTGGTTCAGGTGGGAATTTCTGAACAGGAGCTCTGTATTTCCTGGTTACAGCGGCGTATGTTGGTCGTGGTCTAGTTTCTGTAGGTTTTGTTGACACTGGGGCCAAAACCCTTTCAACTTCGTCTTGAACGATCTCTTCTAAGGATTGGGGATCGGAGTCCAAAGATTCTTGCGTCTGGTTAACTAGTCGATGGACTTCTTCTCGTACGATTGTGCGAATAAGAGAGACCAAATCAGTCTCATCCGTCAGGGATGCAACCGGTACGACGTTTGGAAGCCTTTCAAATCTCGGTCGACCAACTCTCTTCTGCTTCATATCTTCGATATAGTTGCACCATTTGATAAAACTTGCTGTGTCGTTGATTTCTCTCGTCAACAGGGCCTGATAAATATCCTCAGCAACACCTTTCATTAGGTGTGACACTTTTTCGTCTTCTCTCATCAGAGGATTTACCTCTTGGCAAAGTCCTAATACACTTTGTATGTAGGACTGTGTACTCTCGCCTGAACGCTGGGCTCGGTATTTTAGTTGTTCTTCTGCCCTTCTGGTATATTTTTGACGGTCACCGAAAAGTCCACTTAGTCCATTTTTAAACGCTTCCCAGGAATCTAAGGCGTCTTCGTTGTTGACATACCACTGTCTCGCAGTACCGTCAAGAAAGAAATAAACGTTAGCCATGCACATCATGTCATCCCACTTGTTAAAGTTGGCTACTCGATCGTACTCTTTAAGCCATTTGAGAGGGTCTTCCCCAGGCGCTCCTCGGAAGGTCGATGGGCTCCTCCATTGCTGTAACGAAGGTGTTACTACAGCGGGCTTGGCTTCTTGCTCGGTCTGCATTTTTGTCCTCTTCCTACTATTTTCTTTTAACAGTCCGAAGTCGGGGGATAATCCTCTTAACCGGAGGCTCCTGCGAAGGTTGTCGCTATTATCCACGTTTGACGTAATTGTACCCGGCGCCTCCACCAAACTTGTCACGGAGTTCGAAAGAAGTACACAGTTCAATTAAACAAACAATTAGATTTATTCTAACGCTGGGAGCTCGATACAACACTGGACTGAGAACATGCCCAACTGGCGATGAACTCTGCTTTTATACACTTCGGAATATTCGAGAAATACCCAGTATGCACTATAAAGAATGATCTGGATTCATCTAGAACCTAGAGAAACAATACATTAAAAACGAGAACAAAATTCCAGTCTTTGGATAAATCTGCCGGGGCCGGGATTCGAACCCGAGACCTGAGGAAGTTCAGTCCAACGCTCTGCCAACTCGGCTATCGGGACCTGTAGCAAATTATGCGTGCGGCAATATTTCTCGAAGAAAAATTGAAATAAGAACAATATAATTACATGATATAATGTTATGAATGTTGTCATTATTAGGATAGTTATTCATTTACATAGTTTTCTGATCATGACACAAAATTTCGGGATTAAAAAATTAAAATAAATCCCAATAGCTAATATTGCATTTACTCGAATCTAAGCTGCACTTTTTTTCCAATGTTAATGCTGCTAAAAATTGGGTGTGGCTTAGAATCAAGGGGGAAATGCACTGGATGGGGCAATTAGAGCAATTGTAGGTTTGAGTATGTATTTAAGTTTATAATGCTGGTAAAATAACTACTTATTCATTTCTCATTAGTTCTCAATTTAAATTTATTTTAATTTCTCTAAAATTTGATTTCAATAAACCATTTTACACTATTTTTCATTTTTCACAAAAGTTTTTGAGAATTGGGATACGGCTTAGATTTGAATAAATATGGTATATGCCTATTATACAATGAAAATAAATTAAAATATATATATATATACAAATTACCTATCTTTTTTGTTCTTGAAAAAGGAAAGTATTTAACAGAGGTGAATTATTTCTCACCTTAAATCTTTGAAGTGAGTTTCATAATACTTTGTTTATAATTTTAAGCCTTTTAATTTTTGTTCGTTTTTGTGAATTCTATTTCATGACAAGAGTATTTACTTACTACTGTATGTCGCATTGCATTTAAATATGCAATGCGACATACAGTGGTGAGTAAATTTTCTAAATACAGTAGTGGCCATGGGTGAGGTCGATAGCTCTTGATTTTAACCACAAATGGTGTGGTTATTCTAGAAATGTCTATAATGGATTATGAGCAGATTTTGAGTTATGTATAACTTGACTGCTCAAGCAAAAGGCGTGGACTGTATACTTTAAAAATGTTTGTTTATTGAGGACGGTAGGTACGTCCGCTCCGTGGCTGTCTTACAAGTTTGGCATACGCAGGTTCACAACTCGGACCTTACCATCGGTGCCAGGAAAAATTTCAGTTATTCTTCTGGTACTCCATTTCGTACTAGGAAGATTTTCATCTTTGATTAAAACTAAGGTTCCTACAGAAACATTATTTTTGTTAAATTTCCACTTGTGACGTTCTTGTAAATTATTCAATTAATCGCGTTTCCAAAGCTTATATATATGTTGGGTAATTTTTTACTTTTTCCCATCTCGACAACTGATTCTTGTTTATATTAGTTATTTGCGCTTCAACTATGGATGTTAGGAGTCTACCTACTAAGAAGTGTCCAGGGGTCAGTGTTTCGAAATCATCGAAATTGGACGTCAAAGGAGTGAGTGGTCGGGAATTTAGCACAGCCTCAATTTCACAAAGTATTGTGATGAACTCTTCGAGAGTTAAATGTGCGTTCCCCACGACTCTTTTTAAGTGGAATTTAAATGCCTTTACTCCTGCTTCCCATAGCCCTCCATGGTTTGGGGACCTAGGTGGGATAAAGTTCCACTCTATCGATTCATTTGTCAAAAATTCTGCTAATGTGTGATCAGGTAATTTAATCATTTTGAACAATTTTTTAATTTCGGCATTTGCGCCAACAAATGTTTTAGCATTGTCGGTGGTGATTTTTGCACACTTTCCTCTCCTACCAAAAACGTTTTAAACTTGCAATGAATGCTTGGGATGTGAGATCTGTCACAAAATCTAAATGAATTGCTTTTGTACATAAACATACATAGACTACTATATAAATTTTATTTAATGCCCCTTTTCTTTTATTTTTAAACTTAATGAAGAATGGGCTTGCAAAATCAACGCCCGTGACATTAAAGGGATAATTCGGTGTTACACGATCTCTCGGTAGGTTAGCCATAATTTGATTCATAGTGATGGGCTTGTTCTTAAAGCAATTCACACATTCATGAATAATTCTGCGACAGTTATTTCTGCCATTGAGTGGCCAGAATTTTTGACGAACAAGATATAAAAGTGAGTGGGGTCCTGCATGCAAATATTTTTTATGATAATGGCTGAATATAATAGTTAAAACGTTTCTACTAGGTAAAATCATGGGAAATTTAGCCTTCTCATTTAAATTTGAATTGGCAAGTCTGCCTCCTACTCTAATGATGTTGCTCTCATCAAGAAAAACATTAAGTGGAGTTAATTCGCTTTTCATAGGAATAGGCTCACCTGCCAACAATTTGCGCATTTCTTCATAGAACTCCCTTTCATGCAATGAGTGAATCAGCCAGTTCTCAGCATGACTTACCTCCTGTGAAGTAAGGGGTCCCTTTATCTTTGTAATTCTGGTTCTGCAGTTGTGTATGAATCTGTAAAGAAAACTTACAACACGAATTAATTTTACATAGTTGTTTGAAATATCAATAATGTTTTCAAGGAAATTGTTTTTAGTCACTCTCAATGTCAAGGAAATGTCCTCTTTTGGATTTGAGTTCTTTCTCATTTCCGTTAAATACACCCTTTCTGGGATCGCTTCATCTAGTCCTTTGGTCTGGAAGTCAATTTGACGTAGAAACGAGGATCCATTCCACCACTTGGAGTTGGTTGTAAGAGCATCTACGCTGATTCCTCTAGTAAGTAGATCTGCTGGGTTGTCCTTGCCGGAACAGTGGAACCACGAGTTAGGATCGGTGAGGAATTGGATTTCGCGAACCCTGTTCGCAACAAAGGATTTCCATCTATGGCTTGGACCTTTGATCCAATGTAAGGTGACCTGAGAGTCCGTCCAGAAAAAGGCTCTGGTTGAACACTTCTGATCTAGGATTTTCTTGACTTCCTTCGCTAAGCGTGCAGCAAGCAGAGCGCCCATCAGTTCCAATCTAGGCAGGGATAACCTTTTCAGAGGTGCAACACGGCTCTTGGATGTTACAAGATCAACGCTGACTCTGTCCTTGTGCTTGACTCTCAAGAAGGCGGCTGCTCCATATGCTTTTTGACTGGCATCGGAAAAGGTATGGATTTCGACTTCACTTGAATCTCCACTGGAATCGAGGATCTTTCGTGGAATCTTCAACTCTGATAAAAATGGAAGTTCTAACCACCATTGTGATCATACTGCATGAATATCTGGCGGTAGCTTGTCATCCCAGGATAACTTCCGTAGCCAAAGTTCTTGTAATAGGCATTTGAGCCTAATTGTGTAGGGTGACAAGAACCCAACTGGATCGTATATTTTCCCAGCTGACTGAAGCACAATTCTTTTTGTGATGGGTTTTGACGTGTCCAATTGCAGAAGTCCTTTAACATCAATTGTAAAATAGTCGTGGACAACATCCCATGGTATCCCTAAAACCTTTGACGAAGGGATTTTAGAACTGTCGTCCGGGTGACGAGGTTGTGTCTCAAGGCCTTCCTTTTCCCAAGTTCTCATCAATGTTTGATCATTTGAATTCCATTTGCGTAATTTCATGCTGGCATTCTTCATGATTGTTTCAGCATCCTTTGATACTTTTAAGGCTTGGGAGATGTCATCAGCACCACTGATTACGTCATCAACATAGAGACAAGTGTCAAGCATTTCAGTTGCTGCTGGATATTGCTCACGGTAATTCTCGATGTGATGCTTAATTGTTGCGGAGAGCAAGAAGGGGCTTACGTTGACTCCAAACATCACATGCTTAAATCTATACACTTGAAACTTGTAGGGATCTGTTTGATTTGATCTAATGTCTGGAAACAAAAATCTAACTGCATCTCTGTCCTCGTCACGTAATGAGATTTGTAAGAATGCACGTTCTATATCTGCGGTGATAGCAATCGTGTTCAAGCGAAAAGAAATTATCAGGTGGAATATGTTTGGGTTTAAATTCCCACCTGACCATATACAGTCATTAAGAGATGGTTGTCCATCTTCATGGGAACTTGAATCGAAAACAATGCGCATTTTTGTAGTTAGGCTTTCTTGGCAAAAGACCGTTGGTTTTTCAGTTTCTAGAACCCTTTCAATTATTCCTTGAGATTCATATTCTTTCAAAATTTCGGAATATTGTATGTACAGAGTTGGATCACACGAATGAATCTTCTTGTTAAGGATTTAACACGTTTTTCTGCTACGGAAAAATTGTCATTTAACTCTTGTGTATAGCCCTTCCAAGGAAACCCAACTTCATAACGACCACTATTGAAACGTACTGAAGATTTAAAATGTTGCATGGCTTGGTCGTCTGGGTCACAACTAGACTCTGCTTTAATTCCTATTGCTTCTAAATCCCAAAATTTTGTTAAATTTCTATCAACCTGATCTTGGATGAAATTGCAAAAATAATATATATATAGTTCGATGGTTCGTTTTGAATGGAACCTGTTACAATGTAACCAAATACGGAGTCCTGCAATATTATTGAATTGTCATGTAATTTTATTTGTTTACTTTTTAATAATTCATAAAATATTTCACCTCCCAGGAGAATATCAATTGGTTTGGGAATATTAAATTCCGCATCTGCATATGCTATATTTTGAGGCAATTTTATTTTTGTTAAATCCAATGGCTGTGTAGGAACGCATCCAGTAATTTTAGGGACTATGAGAAAGTTAAGTTTTCTTTTAAATGAACTTCCGTTCGAAATTTCAGCGGAAATTCTTTTCCTCACTGAAATGCAAGCTCCATTCAAGCCTACAATAGTTGAATTCATAGAGTATTTTTCCAACCCGAGGAAATTTGACGCTTCCAAGCTACAAAGGCATTTTTGGCTCCCTGAATCGAGGATCGCGTTCGTTACAAGTCAACCCCCTGTCGCACTCTTGACCTTGGCGGTCGAAAGCAAAATGGATTTCTCCCCAACCTCATTGTAAAGACGCGTCGCGGTTTGAGGGTTTATTACAGTGGCGGGACTCGGGTCATAAATGACCCCTGATGAACTCTGTGGAGAGGGGAGGTTTCTGTTTTGGTGTGGTTCTGATATCGGTCGGGGCACACTTGTTTTGCAAAGAAGAGAATTGTGGTTCGCATTACAAACCCTACATTTCCTGTTCAGTTTTAAACAGTTCTTAATAAGGTGATGGCCTAGACAATTAAAGCATAGGTTTAAGGATCTCACTTTGTTGCTTCTTTCTTGAACAGACATCTCGTGAAACACTTTACACTTAAAAATTGGGTGTGTCTCTAAAGGACATAACGGACAGGTTTTTTCATCGCTTTTCACGACAAATGATCTGAATTTTGGAGAATATTCGTTCTTGTTTTTCAACGAAGAATTTCTTTGTACGTTTTCTAAGGCTTGGCTCCTTTTTATTAAAAAGTCTAAAAAATTATCCCACTTAGGCAAATCATTAGAATGTAATTCCATTTCATATTGCTTACGCGATTCATCATCTAGACGTTGAGTTATAACAAAAATTAACATTGATTCACACAAAGCGTTAGGTTCTAATTCTAGTTGTTTTAAGGCTCTAAGATGACTCTGAATTGAATCTATTAAACTTCTGAGATGAAAAGCAGATTCAAATTTTATTTTGTTAGGATTTAAAAGTTCAGCAATATGACTATTTACAATTAATCTTTTATTTTCGTATCTACCTTCTAAAGCTTCAAATAAAGATGAATAAGAATCGTTTACTGTTTGCAATTGTTTTGCATGGCATTTCAGGGCAGATTGCAAATAATATAGTTTTTGCGAGTCTGATAAACAAGCGCTATCATGAATTAATGATACAAATTGGGATTTAAATCGCAACCAATCAATATATTGTCCCGAAAATTCCGGTAAATTAATGGATGGCAGTTTCACATTGTAATTAGCAAAATCATTTTTCACAGATAATTCAGAGGTATCCACATTAGAAGATTCAAGTAAGGTATTGAGACTCACCTCTAAATTATCTGCGTCCACTTCCATCGTATCCAAACTGGCCTCGAAATCCATGAGCTCTTCATCCGAAAGAACCCTGTAGCTTTCGGTCTGAAGTTTGTCTATTTTTGCTTTCACTTCAGAAAGCGATGCGAGTTTAGTTCTTATTTCAACTTGATTCAATGGTGAATCCACATTTTCCAAGAAGTTTCTAATGCGTGTGATCTGACCGAGCAGATGTGCTTTCCTTCTGTTAAACACGGTGAGATCTGATAGTTCTTTTGGAGCCATTTTGATTTTTGGCTCGGGCTCGACACCGACCACAAAACTGGGTGAGGTCGATAGCTCTGATTTTAACCACAAATGGTGTGGTTATTCTAGAAATGTCTATAACGGATTATGAGCAGATTTTGAGTTATGTATAACTTGACTGCTCAAGCAAAAGGCGTGGACTGTATACTTTAAAAATGTTTGTTTATTGAGGACGGTAGATACGTCCGCTCCGTGGCTGTCTTACAAGCATACTGATGAAATGTAAACAAAGAGGACTACTAGCACCCTCTGCACATGCAGGTCGTAACAGGCCAAATTGTTAACACTTTTGGAAACTTAGGTTTTTAAAATTTAATTGCCTATAGAAAATGTTATGTTAAACAAAATGCAATCATATATATCATTTTAAAGAGAATTTAATACTGAATTCTTTTCAAAAAAATTCAAATATTTGCAATACAAAATTTTTTTAGCTGTAATAATTGATATATATTAGATACTGATTATAATGTTACTATTACTTAGTAGAGTAGCCTTTATTTTTTATTACAGCTTCACATTGATGTTTCATTGAACTGACAGTTTTAACCTTTTTCTTCCTTATAATCTCAATTAGTTAGTTCCCTTTTATTTGATGGGCCCCTCATTCAGACAAGTTTTTAAACAGTGCTATAATTTTTCGATAGGATTGAGGTCAGGACTGCTTCTTAGCTAGTACAACAATAATACATAGTCCAGTAACAATGTGAACACCTTGAAAAAATTATAAGATTATTATGTTGTGAGAAAGTCTTTCCTATGCTGAAATTGCAAGACAGGTGGGTGGTTCAGGGACTATTGATTGATTGAATTTAACGTCGCACTGTTCAGCTACACGAGGGCTTTTGGCGACGGACCACGTAATTTTGAACCATGGTCAAGTGACGTGGACGACACCTGAGCTGGCACCCCCCTCTCCTAACTACCACACCACACCAACGGGAGGACGTTTCAGCTCTCGACAGATTTAACGTGCATCGCTGCCCTACACGGCGGGTCTTTAGTGGTACTGGGCTCGAACCTGTGACAAAGCAAGCCACAGTCCGATACCTATACCACTCGGCTACCGCGGCCACGGTTCAAGGACTATATCTGCAGCCCAAAAGTTTAGCTTGCAACATCAAATTCAATAAAAAACAAAGCAGGAAAAGACTGAAAAAGTAGCTCCACATTCTTTGATGACAGGATAAAAAGACTGTCTCCAAGTTAGAAAAATGTCATGAACAGCACAGTTAGAAAAATGTCATGAACAGCCATCAGAAGTGATCAGAGTGATTTTAGTGTTTTTATCAGTTCAAGAAAAACCAGGAGAAGATAAACAAATGTTAAACTAAGGGGCAGAATTCCACAAAAAAAAAACCCTTATCAAAAGACGATTAAAAAAGACAATAGTGGGCAAAGAAATACTTTAATTGGACAGATCATCAGTAGTCACATTATATGGAGCGATGAAACTAAGATATCGTTATTCTAAGATAGGCAAAAATATGTATGATGTAAAATAGGACAAGAGCTACATCCTGACTGCATTCAGGCAACTGTGAATAATCCACTTAGTGTTATTTCGTCATGCATATCAGCAGACGGTATTGGCCACTTATGTGTCATTGGTGGGACATTGAATGCCAGAAAATACATTGACATTAATCTAAAAATAAGCCAAACTTCTACCTTCCATCAAGGATTTCTTTCCCAACAATATTTCATTCATTTTTCAGCAGGATTTTGCTCCCTGCCACACAGCAAAATTACTGAAAGATTGGTTTTGCACAATGAGACAAGAATTGTTGTCTTGGCCAAGAAACAATCCTCATCTCAATCCAAGCGAAAACTTGTGGCACTGTTTCAAAAGTCTTGTCTGAATGAGAAACCCATCAATTAAAAGGGAACTAATTGTAGCAATAATTTTTTCCTGTGACCTTGTAATAACAAAGGAAGAGCTTAAAACTATTGTCAGCTCAATAAAACATCAGTGTGAAGCTGTAATAAAAATACTAAGTACTGATAACTCACTACTATCATCAATATCTAATGTATATTGATAATTATTGCAGCTTCAATTTTTTTGTATTGCAGATATTTTATTTTATTTTTTGTATTGAATTCAGTATCAAATTCTCTATAAAATGATGTAAGCAACTATGCATTTGGGGAAATGTAACATTTTCTATAAGCATTCAAATTTAAAAAATTTTAAAAAGTATCCACAACTTTGGCCACCACTGTACATGAAAATCTAAGTCAGAGGGTTCATTCCATCTTTTTATAATCATATAACAGTAATTTAACAGTGCACTTTGTAACTTTATCCTACACATTGGTAAAAATTTAATTAATTTCACTGTGAATGAGTACAAACATGAAGTACTTTTTTATTGACTAATTTTAATATCTGGCTGTAAAATACATTTGTAATGTGGATATTTTTTAAAATCTATCTGTAAAGCAGTTTTACAGAGAATTGATAGAGATACAAAATAACCATTATTTATAGTTAATATTTTTTTTAAATCACGTGGAAAATTTTAAATTATGTCATTGTGGCACATAAATTTTTCTATGCCCACAATGAATAAATATTTACTTTATAATATATTATAAAGTACTGACATATTGCACAAGTATATATATTTCATAAACGAATGAATAAAGAGATTTAATAAGAGCTAATAAAAAAGTTTATAAAATATTAAGGCACCTATATTTCACAAGCCAAGTATATTATAAGTTTCTACTGTTTAATATATGTAAGATTAAATCATTCACTTTTTTTATTCAGTTTGAAATACATATCCAAAAATTGAAAAATTAATTAAATTCATAATTATGTGCATAATTTGCACAAAAAGAATTTTAAAATCCTAGAATGTTTTTGCTAAAAAATCCCCCTCCCCTCCTCACAATTACAAAAAATTGTACATTCAACTTATTTAACAGAAAAATTATTCTTATCAAAAATTTACATGTATATTCAGAATATGTATAATTGCCTGTTTTGTAAACCATAATCGCAAAAAAATGTTTATACTGAAACATTTAAATTTTTTTAGTGAAAAGTGCATTAAGTATCAAAATGTTCAATTAGTTATTTACTTGGTGTGCTATTTGATGGCATAAGTTGCCTACTGTTGGCTTAAGCACTGGAAAAGCAAGAGTAAAAGTTTGCATATTTCTTAAAGCTTTTTAAAATCAATTAACTTAAGAATTAATTTACATTGTCATTAAATAAGAGTTAATGAAACAAAGGTTTTTATAGCATTTATAAAAAAAAATCAGATTAAAATAAATTGTTGAACTTGTTATATGAAAATAAAAATATTTACCATATCTGCAGATCTTTGATAAAGTTGACAAGACAATTCTCCATTGCTAACATAGAACTGGGCTAAGCAATGACAAGGTGGGAGAGCCATTTTTGGTAAATCTATGCAAATGACAGATATAAAATGTTATAAAAGATTTAAATCATTCATATAATAAAACACCTAAATTGTTTTCTTTTTAAATTCTTTTTTTCACCCAATTTATTTTTCTTCATTTTGACACAGAAATCATCCAGTTGATCAAAAGCAATAAAATACTTAGTTTTGGATGTTTTGACATGAATTTTCTATAACTTAAAGTTTCAATATAAGTCATAAATTAAATTCTCAAAACACAAATATACAATCACTTATTCAATCTTATATAGGAGCAAGAGGCAGCAAGGAGTCTATGTTAATGAAAAATAAAATTGGGGTTCATGAGGGGGTAAATGGAAGTTAGTGGTGGCTCTCAGTTAATAAGGTCCTGGTTTTAATTTTGACTTTTAATGAATGGAATAATCCATGCACACAGATGCTACCTATTTATATACATAATATGTTATAATAAGAAAGACATATCATCTATCTAAATTATTAAAATTCAACAGTAAACAAACATATCTGTCCATTCAAGTAAGGCTGTCTTACAAACTGCTGGACAGACATGCGCCGAATGTACCAAAAGATGAGAAGTAATCCAAAGAATCGAATTTTATTTAAAATCCAAAATTACAATTAGTTAGAGGGTTAAAATGAATGATTGACCTACTCTTGTAATACCATCTATTGTGCAAACTCTAAAACAGGAGTGTCAAACTTGTGGCCCTGCCAGTATACCAGCACACAATATATAAAATATAAAAATTTCTCTCGAAATAGGATAGATAATAGCATAGAAGGAGATGTTAAGTGTCAGGATGTCAGTGTTGTTCTTTCATTTATGTTTATATTATAATGTATTATATTCAAACGAAACTTACTTTTCTATGAATATTGATTTTTTTTTTTTTTTTTTTTTTTTGTGATCCACCTAAAGTTAAATCTTGTTTGTTTGGCCCAAGTTAGCCTTTGAGTTTGACACTCTTGCTCTAAAAGATGGCAGAGGAAAAGATTTCCATCAGCTCCATCATTTTTAAAACTGACATCTTTTCTTCCATATCAAAATTGGAAAAAAAATAATAAATGCAAAATTGGATACTGTTTATTTTGCCTGGACATAATTTTTTAAAACCAAAATAAGGATATGTTGCTCTTTTTGCAAATTTTCCTAAAATGACCTTCTGACCCATTTTTAGGGGCAGAACATTCCATCTCTATCATTTTCTCACCATCGTGAACAATTGAGAATCCATCCTAAGAAATGTGTGCTTTGTTCTCTTAAGACTCAATAATTTAAGAAATTGGATTCCCCAATTTTTTTTGCGCTTTTTTTAAAATTACTTGAAATTTGACTTAGACATTCAATAAATTTGGTATTTCTAAAAATAACTGCACAAATTCTTTTCCCATGTAACAAACCTTATTATTCTTGCTTTAATCGAAATTTGAAAAATTTATCACAATAAACCAATATCTTAACAATGTTAACTGCAAAAGCAATGAATATATAAACAATACACCAAGTCATCCACCAATAACATTTAGTTTGCTAAAAAACTGAATGGTAGATTGCATGAATCTCTTCAATTAGTCATATATATATATATATATATATATATATATTAATGTAGGAAACTGAACCCAAGACAGTACATTGAATATGAGATTATTTGTGCAATTGTGTGAATAAAATGTGTTGAGAATTTTTTCATTATTAACTCCATTACATTGAAGTATGCTGGCTCTTGACAGGTTAATATCTGACAAGATTTTTGCATTTTTTTCAACAGTTTTAGAGTTTTGGAATGCTAAAGAAGATTTACTAAAGTGAAGATCAGATTTTGCCTACTTAACATATTTACTAAATTTAATAAGGTTAACTTGCAGTTACAAAAAAAAGTTAATTTTTTTATTTAAAACGAAGTCCAGCACATTTCAGTAGGTTTTTTTTCAGATCTTAGCTAAAGGAGTATAATATTGGACATTGTAAATTCTCTCTGTTCCTCAATTTGTCACAGACAATATGACAGGAAGATGGCGTTTCAACCTAAGTTTTACATTTAAATGCTGTTTATTAAGATTTTGAAACCAGGTTTGAGAATTTTTTGTGTGACTATGATAATTCTGCAGTGTGCAATCAAGCCATATGATCACATTGAAAAAAAAAAGTTTCATATTACAAGGATAACTGATCGGAATATACACTAATGAAGATGTTAAAGCAGGGGTGGGTAAATAGTGGCCAGCGTATCACATGCAAACTGCAAAGAGTTTTTCTGTAGTCAGCCAAGACAGAAAACCAAATACAGAAAAAAATTTTCTTGAATGAACATCAATAAGAGTAAATATCAACAAGCAATATCATTCCTGATTTCAAAAAAATTTAGAAAACTGCAATAGGTTACATTTGTTTTATTAATGAATATAAAATTAAATGTGCTTTCAACTTTCATATTGTGATATGAAATTATCACAATGAATATAAATTGGACATATATAACACTACCACTATTTTACATAACTTACATCTTTATTGGTTTTTACGATATATTTTTACCTTTTCTGAGATGCAAAGTTAACTAATGAATGTAATCATTTTTTTAAAAAAGTGTCCTTCGGGTATTCTCTGCTTCCACAAAATGGTCCTCAATACAAAACAATTGTCCACCTCTAATCTTCTAGTTTAGAAGCAGACATCAGCAATTTTGACTTTAAAAAGACATATTTGTTATTTATCCCAAATTATTGAATATCAAGAAAAAATTTTTTTATTGTTTTTCCAAATGAAAAGGAGTTTCAATGTTCAATGTGGTTGTCAATCTCAAAAAACACCTGGACACTACTAACCAAGGAGATTTACGGTTAAACCAAACCAATGATGCCAAATGTTGAAAATTTGTTCTTAAAGCATCAAATTCATCCTTCCCATTAAAAGCATTTGTTTGCTATCAGTTATTTTCAAATTTAAAAAATAAGCTTAATTTTTATATTTACATTTAATTAATAAATATTTAAAATTTAAGTCTTTTAAAGTAAGAAATACCATACCAGTTGTAAAAAAATTAAGTTGATGAATTTGCAAAAATTTAATATAATTGGGTATTAATATTGGGTAAGGAATCTACCCCAAACCAAAAAGCATACAAGTGGTCTATGATTTAAAAAAGCATGGGAACCTCAGATCTAGAATTTTTAATACAAATATTACCAGAGGATAACAAAAGAGACCATTCATTCTAACACATAACAATAACTCCTCTATGGACTATAATCAATTTTTTTATTTAATAAATATACAAAGTAGGTTATTCTTTAGAGCAGTGCTGTCATGGCATCTCAAGCAAAACTCAAATGACAATGTGTCGCCAACTATATAGACATTTAACCTTTTCGGGCCACCTGTCCCAAATGCACACCATCATGCACCACTCACAATTTCAGAATGGCACACATCCATGAGTTTTTCTCCTTCCAGGATCAATTCTTACAAATTCATGACACTACCTTGGAACATTTAGAAAACTCAATTTTTTTGGCAATAGATGGCATTACATGTCCTTAAGATTTGAGATAAATGTAGATCTGACCAACTTGAAATGAGAGAAATTACTTACATGCATGCGGATTTTGATTCATAAACATTAGGGGAATTTAATGTTTTTGAATTGAATACTTTACAACTGCTTTTGAAATGAGCATAGGGTTTTTGTTTATAGTAAGGATGAGAAATTTATTTCACTAGAGTATTTGGTTTGGGTTTGCAGTCTAGTTTATAATAAATAATTAGATCTGGTAGACAAAATTTCTCTCTTTTCTTTTACCGTTACAAGGTTGAAGTATCGAAAATGTTTTACTGAACTTGGAACAGTAGAAATGATGCAAAACTGATTTTGATTAAGATTGAAAGTAGTAATAGTGACAAATAATATATTTTAATTGCTTTGTTCATTACAAATTTAATGATAATATTTCAGACATCTGTATGCCAATTATATCAAAAGAAAATGGCTCTCTATAATCATAAACAATAGAAATTTTAGTTTTCGTTTGTTTACATTTCTGCAAAAAAAAAACCCTCCAAAATAGGAAATGGTTTATTATGAGTGCAAGAACTATAGTTCTGTGTAGATCCCTGTTTTAAAATTTTTCATACTAAAGAGAATTTTAAGAAATGAATTTAGTTTTCATTAAATCATAAATATATATTGACAGTAAAATGTTTAAAAGATTGTACTTAAACAGAAAGAAATTTACGAAAATAAAGTTTCATTTCTAATGGGCTGCAGATTGGTGTTTTCCCATTGCAGTCCTAGTACATTTCCGGAAGCTGGTATCTCTTTTTAGTGCAACACTGTATAGATGGATACCAATCACTGCAAGTAATTTTTGACACCCAGTTTCCTCCCCAGAGGAAGGCACCCAAGCTCTGACGATGCGAACCTGTACTAGGATTTAATTTTGCCGAGAGCACCCAAGCCAAACAGACACTCTAGAGAAGTGCTCCACAACCTTATCACTGCGGACCAGTCAACCTTTGATAATTTTACCACAGCCCGCTGAGGGTGGGACACGTTGATTGTTTATATTTTAGATTGTTTTGATTTAACAATTTTAATTCAGTTACATTTAAATATGCCTTCAGAATAAAATATAGTTACACCAAAAATGAATAAAAGTGATTTAATGAGGAATATAAAGTTAATTCTGTGGAACGTTGTACAAATCCCAAGAGAAATGCACCACTTTAAATAAAATGGTAATAGTTTACGTTCGTTAGGCGGCCTAGCACCATTTGATCCACGGACCGGTACCAGTCCGCAGACGGAACACTACTCTAGAGAACTTTTACATGCCATATAGTCATACAACATGACCACTGTCGATTTTCTGCTTCATGAAAATCTACCGACTTAGGCCGGGGCTGAACCTGCAACCTTGGGTGCAGAAGAACAGCGACAAACCAACCATGCCACTCAGCCGGCACAAAAATACAGTATGTGAATACAAAATATAAAAATCATATGCTGTTTGTAAAACCAAAAGAACAATATTGTTGCGTTTTCGGGGGTTCGAAATGATTGAAGCCGAAGAGCGGGATCCAAAACAATTTTATTCTTGGCCAAAACAGTCCTCCACAAATTGTAGAACAGTTCGAGAAAGTCACGTACAATCGATGAAAATACTGATAACACAGATGTAATACACTAACAAAAGCAATAGTAAACACTCAGCACAAAAATAATAACTCAATAAAAGCAATAACACACGCACTATGCAATCGTCTCTCTTTCTAGCTCAGAGAGGTATCACTTGCATGAAAGCTGAGATCTGACTAACTGACTAGCCGGCCCGGGCCCTTTTATACCTTTCGGTCAGAAACCTCTTGCACTTGCCAGAATAATCGAGAAATAGAAAGGTCTAGCAAAATCCGGGCGTACGAGAAAAGCTCAATACAGTAATACATTCAATACAATAGTGTTACAATACCGCGATAGGGTTGCCAGACAGGGTTATTAGGAGCAGGGTTGCCATGGTCGCCAAGCTTATCGCCCACATTTGGCGATATATCGCCAAATTTGGCGCCAAAAATTAAGTCGCCAAATCCGTCGCCAACTTGGCGCTAGCTGCAATATTTGGCGAGTTTACCATTTAAACCAATGTTAAAGCATGGGGGCCGTGCAATGCAGTGGAAATGATATTACAGGTAAACAGGGTTGAAATCACATTAGATACGACAAATTAAACTGTAGAAATGAACACAAATGAGTAGAAACAATTAGAATAAGACTAAATTCGTAACATTGCCCCCCTCTCAAGAACTGCACGTCCCGGGCAGTACAACCCTTCATCAGACGTTAACATAATAATAAAGCAATTGATTAAAAACAATTAAATGAATATGCAATAATAAACATGTAATACATAGTACAAAATAAACACCTAATGCATAGTACAAAATAAACACGTAATGCATAGTAGAAAATAAACACATAATGCATAGTAGAAAATAAACACTTACAAAACAATAAACAAAATTATTTACAAGATTATTTACACACTAACTTATTTATACAAGACCATGGTCAAAATAAATTACACGATAATTGACACACTAAGAATTATGGCCATAATATGGAGCAAGCCTGTCGTAATGAACGACTCTAGGCTTCGAATTCGTTGACTTACGGATCCGGATTACGACGTCGTTTATTATCTTTAAAATTGTATAAGGACCGTCCCAATGCGATTGTAGCTTAGGAGAAAGTCCTTTGCGTCGAGTCGGGTTGTAGAACCACACCTTGTCACCTTCCTTGAATTGATGTCCTGTGGCTTTTGTGTCGTACCGAGTCTTCATCTTCTCCGTCCTCAGGTTGATCCGTTCTCGAGCCAAATTGTGTACATCTTCAAAACGTGCCTGGAAATTCTGCATGTACTCCTCAGGCGATGAAGGTGTATCCGGAGGGCGACCAAACAGCAGGTCACAAAGGGAGACGAAGATCTCGGCCAAAAAGCATCTGGGATGGTGAATATCCGGTAGTCTCGTGAACGGGCGCTGCGGTACGCTAGCAGAAAGAGAGGAACTTTCTGGTCCCAGTCTTGTTGGTTCTTGGAGACCATCAGTGAGAGGTTATTCAGGATGGTACGATTAAACCTCTCCCACCATGCCATCTGACTGTGGGTGCAAAGGTGTGGTCTTGGTCTTGTCAATTCGAGTAGTTCACAGACCCCCTTCAATACCGCAGAGACGAAATTTCTTCCCTGATCGGAATGAAGTTGAAGAGGTACCCCATATCTCGATATCCAGTGCTGCACTACAGCCTCCGCTACGGTGGGGCTTCCTGATCCGGAATGGGGTACACTTCGGGCCATTTCGTGAAGTAGTCCATGACAACAAGTAGGTACTTATTACCAGACGCAGTCCTTGGCAGAGGTCCCAGGATATCGAAAGCGTGCGTTCGAAGGGTGCTCCAACATTGTAGCGATGCAGCTTCCTCGGCTACATATCTTTGGCCCCTTCCGAGCTGAACAGGCATCACAGGACTTGCACCACTGTTCCACGTCAGCTCTCACTTTACCCCAGCAGAATCGCTCTCGAACTCGGTGCAAAGTTTTCATGACGCCGAAATGACCTCCTGTTGGGCTGCCATGCAATTCTTTGAGTACCTCTGGGATACGAGATTGAGGAAGTACTAATTGCCACCTGAATGTCTTTCCATCCTCTGATTCGAATTTTCGGTATAGAACACCATTCCTGAGATGTAGAGAATTCCAGAGGGCCCAATACTGCTTAGTTGTAGGACTATAAGCCGAGAAGTCCTGCCAACTTGGTTTATTGCTGGAAGACTCCATAAACTCTATAAGGGGTTTAATATCAGGATCCGCCATCTGGTCTTCTCGAACTTTCTCGTCACTCCAGGGATCGGGTGGCGTCGCTGTTGAAGTTGTTATCTGGCGTATAGCATAGTCATATTTGGTCTCTACTCTGGAACAATGACGACAATTTTCTGGGCATGGTCTTCTTGAAAGGGCATCAGCATTTCCATGCGAGGAGCCTTTACGATATCTGATGTCAAAGTAATACTCGTTGAGCCGTTGTATCCATCTGGCTACCTGGCCTTCAGTATTTCTAAAATTCATTAGCCAGGTTAAAGAGGCATGATCGGGTACGTAGAAGAAATTTTTGGCCATAGAGATAGTGATGGAAATGCTCGATGGCTTTCACAATAGCCAGTAGCTCTTTTTCGAGTGACACAATAATTTCTTTCCGGTTTCGATAAACACTTACTCCAATAAGCTACGACTCGTTCCTGGCCATCTATTTCCTGAGATAATACTGCTCCGACACTCTCATTACTGGCATCAGTGTCCAAGATAAATGGCTTGTCCGGTTGTGGATATATTAAGATCGGTGAAGACGTCAAAGCTTCTTTAAGCTGGAGGAAGGAATCTTCACATTCTTTTGTCCACTGAAACTTTTGTTTACTTTCTGTTAGCTTGTGTAAGGGTCTTGCGATGTTAGAGAACCCTTTCACAAACTTTCGGTAATAAGTACATAGTCCCAGGAAGCTTCGCAGCTCACGGAGGTTTTCAGGGCGTTTCCAATTCTTTACGGCGGACAGTTTTCGGGGTCCGTACGAACACCTTCTGCAGAGATGATGTGTCCCAGATAATTGACTTCTTTCTGGAAGAACTTGCATTTCGAAGGGTTTAGCTTCAAGTTAACGTCGCTAATTTTGATAACACCTTCCAGATATTTTGAAGATGTTCTTCAAACGTACGCCTCCTATTATGATGTCATCCAGGTAAATAAGGCAAGCTTCAAAAGTCAGACCCTTTAGCACGGTCTCCATCAGGCGCTCGAAAGTAGCTGGCGCACTGCAGAGCCCGAACGGCATGACTTTGAACTGCCATAGTCCTTGGCCGGAAGTGAATGCTGTTTTTCTCTATCTTCGGGATGGATCTCCACTTGCCAGTATCCGCTCTTTAAATCTAAAGTCGAGAACCATTTATGACCGGAAAGGGTATCCAGGGTGTCATCTATCCTTGGAAGAGGGTAGCTGTCCTTCTTGGTGACGTCGTTAAGTTTTCGATAGTCCACGCAAAATCTTGTGGAGCCATCTTTCTTACGAACCAAGACAATTGGAGATGCCCACGGACTCGAAGACGGTTCTATGATGTCATTTTCCTGCATCTCTCGTAGTAGTGTTCCGACCTCTTCCTGTTTAGCAAACGGCAAGCGTCTTGGGTGCTGTTTAATCGGCGGATGGTCTGCTGTATCAATTCTGTGTTGTGTCACTGTAGTATGGCCAATATCGCTACTGTTTCTAGAAAACACGTCTTCAAATTCTTGGAACAGTCTTTCTGCGGAGCTTTTCTGTTCGAGGGACAATTCAGCATTTTCTAGAAGGTCGGGAGTCAACTGTTGAGGCGAGTTGGATAGGAGAAAGCTCGAACTTTTGCAGACACACGTTACTGGACTGCAGGTTGCCAACACTTCACCTTTCTGGAACACTCTAGGTTTTTCAGTTACGTTGCAAATTCTTACCGGGATAGTTTTTCTGGAAAGGTCCACTAGCGTCGAAGCTATTAGCAATCCATTCGCTTTATTTTCCGCAGATCCAATTAGGCCAGAGTTGAAACTCACATCGTTACCGATGTATCCAGGTACTATGATTTCAGTCCTTGGGGGAATGGTAATATTCTCGTTAGCGGTTACCTGTCGAATAGATTCTGTCCTGTGTTCAATTTTGAATATAGTGACTTCTTCGTGTATGGAACGTAATTCGTTCTTGTTGAAGTCTAGAGTGAAACCATGCTCCTTTAGAAAGTCCAGTCCAAGAATGAAAGGGTCTGCAATATCTGCGACATACACAGCATGTTGGTAGGTAGTGTCTCCAAACTGGATCTTGACTTTTAATTTTCCGTGAATATCAATCTTTTCCCCGTCTCTGCCACGCGGGCGGGTCCAGATAAGTTTCTCTTTTAATTTTTTGAGCCAGATCGTTCCGAATGATAGACACATTGGCTCTGTATCGATGATCATGTTGCAGGGAAGCTCGTTAACATGTCCCATTATAAAAATTCCATTCTCACCGGTACTCTTTGTCGAAATTTGACACACTGGAATGTGGGGCTTTCCAAAAATCTGGCAACCTCCGCCCCACGAGATGGTCATTAATTAGTTTTCCGACACCTCCTTCTGGAAGGCGCTTATTAGTTTAGGCGCCTTGGCGTGCCCGGCAGCTTCTCTGCAGATGCCCTTCTCGACCGCAGGTCCAGCATTTAAGGGTCTTCTTCCCGTCTGCTTTCTGGGACATCAAAGACTCAACTCTATTCATGAAGCTTCTCATCTGTCGCTCTAACCGCTCCACACTTGAGTTCGACGTGTCCGATTCGTTGACGGCTCGTATGGGGTGTCTGTCCTTTCGTGTTGCTTGCTGGGCTGCCTCGAATTTCATAGCAAACACTAGGGCCCCCTTTAAGTCCTTGAGATCCGCCATTCGGAGAGCTTTCTGGATTTCCAGATCACGCACCCCGTCGATGAAGTGTTGCAGCGCCAGGACTTCTCTTACTTCAGTCGGACAGTCAGAAAACGCCAAGTGAGAAAGCCTCTCGACGTCCGTCGCCAGTTCTTGGAGCGTTTCGGACACTTTCTGCTGCCGTGACTTCAGCTGGAGTCTGCTGTAATCCTTCACATTTCTCTCCAAAGCGTAACTCCAGAGCATTAACGAGCGCGTCGAAATCCAGCCGCTGTGTTTCCGGCAAAGTTTGCAAAATGTCAGCAGCGTCGGCTCGAAGAGAAGCAGCTAACTGGCAGGCCTTGGTCTGGGAGTCCCACTGGTTTGCATCCGCCACTATGGAGAATTGGGTCTTATACACCTGCCAAGAGGACTTTCCGTCATATGTAGAAAGCTTGATGGAAGGCTTGGAATAAGGAGCTTGAAACTTAAATTCATCCCCTTGACCAGTCATGACTTTCTGCTTCAATTTCTCTAGGTCACTCCTGAACGAGATGGAAACTTCGTCTACCTTTTCGAAAATTTTCGCCTCTAGTTTGCTCTCCATATCTTCGAATTTATTTTCAACCGACTCGATTCTTCCTTCCATTTCTTCAAATTTCTTGTCCATAGTCGTCAATTTGTCGCCAATGCCCTTCAAATCACTTTTCAACTCTTCCTTGTTCGCGGTCAGTTTGTTATTCAACTCGCCCATATTGGCATTCATGCTGGCGGTCAACTCCGATTTCATTTCGCCCATATTGGCATTCATTTCAGTCAATTTTTCTAGAAGAGTCTGGAACTGGGCCTCCATCGCTCTTGTTGTTGGCATTCAACCCCACCTCTGACACCAATTGTTGCGTTTTCGGGGGTTCGAAATGATTGAAGCTGAAGAGCGGGATCCAAAACAATTTTATTCTTGGCCAAAACAGTCCTCCACAAATTGTAGAACAGTTCGAGAAAGTCACGTACAATCGATGAAAATACTGATAACACAGATGTAATACACTAACAAAAGCAATAGTAAACACTCAGCACAAAAATAATAACTCAATAAAAGCAATAACACACGCACTATGCAATCGTCTCTCTTTCTAGCTCAGAGAGGTATCACTTGCATGAAAGCTGAGATCTGACTAACTGACTAGCCGGCCCGGGCCCTTTTATACCTTTCGGTCAGAAACCTCTTGCACTTGCCAGAATAATCGGGAAATAGAAAGGTCTAGCAAAATCCGGAACGTACGAGAAAAGCTCAATACAGTAATACATTCAATACAATAGTGTTACAATACCACGATAGGGTTGCCAGACAGGGTTATTAGGAGCAGGGTTGCCATGGTCGCCAAGCTTATCGCCCACATTTGGCGATATATCGCCAAATTTGGCGCCAAAAATTAAGTCGCCAAATCCGTCGCCAACTTGGCGCTAGCTGCAATATTTGGCGAGTTTACCATTTAAACCAATGTTAAAGCATGGGGGCCGTGCAATGCAGTGGAAATGATATTACAGGTAAACAGGGTTGAAATCACATTAGATACGACAAATTAAAATGTAGAAATGAACACAAATGAGTAGAAACAATTAGAATAAGACTAAATTCGTAACAATATTAAACAACGCATTCATATTTCAATATTTTCATGAACTCAGGTGTAGCTACAATAAACCTTCTGGCCTGTGAGAGACACGAAAGAAACCCCCAGCCTTAGTGGTATGCACGCATTTGCATCCTTCGTCCCAAAGGGGTTAACAATTAATTACACATATACATTTAAGTGCAACAAATAACTAGTCTTAAAAGACACTTACCAGGAGGATTCCAAGCGGACATTATCATTCTTCTATCATATGGTTTCTCTTTAATAAGGTTTATTATATACTGCAGCTGATCAACTCCTTCGCCAGTATAATCTTTACTCATGTCAGTGTAATTTGCACCAAAATGTCGCCATTGAAACCCATAAACAGGACCAAGATCTCCTAAAAATGTTGAATGAAACTTCAAGTTAATAATATTTAAATAAAATTTTATACCAACTTGTAATAAACCTTAGAATGGTATTTATATAAACCTAAGATTCAAGATAAAATAATAAATGCATCTAATTAAATGTCCTGCAAAAAAATTTCTCTAATTTCTTTCCTGTAAACCTGGGTGTGATGAAGGATTTCTTATTCACTTACTAATGAAAACATCAATACAAGAATGTATATCAAGATGAAAGAACAATGTTATTTAAACAAAAGAACTGTTTCTGCAAATAAAATAAAAATTGCCTATGTAGATACCTTTAAATCTACAGTCCAGAAATTTAGAAATTAAAATTATATAATTACCATTCATCAGAAGCATTGAAAAAGGAGGTCCACAAACGTATTGAAGAATTACTTGCATCTAAGCATATTAAAGAAAGTTACTCTGACATAGCCTACCTAACAATATGTAGCAATCTAAAACTATATATGGATTGTTGATGTAGAAATTTGACAATACGCTCCAACAGAGAATAAATACAGACAAGCTGATATTCAGCATAGCTTAAGCTAACGCCATAACTACACTGGATTTATTAAAAGGGCCATAATTATGCAAGATTTACAATTAATTTAAAGAAATGTACCTTTGTTAAGCCTCATATCAAATATTTAGGACACATCTTATTTGGAAAACACCAACCTAATCCAGAAAAAATCAGAGTTATTAAAAAATTAAAAGTATCTGAAACAAAAATCAACTTGGTTTATGAATTATAGCTGCTATTACATTTTTATTACAATTTGTTTTCTTAATGAGAGAGTTAACCAAAAAAGTACAAGAAATACTTTCTTGGAATAAAACGCATCAAGTTGCTTTCCTGCAATTGAAAGAGGAATTATCCCAAAACAATAGAACTACATAAGCCTTTTTATAAGAAAACATTTTGCCATTTATACTGATGCTTTTAAATCAGATTAGGAACCTGCTTATTCCAGGAAAAGGATAGAAAAATATTCCTAATAAGTTTTTTGAGTCAAAAACTTACTGAAGCACAACAAAATTGACCAATCATTAAATAAAAACCATTTGCAATTGTATGGGCTTCAAGAAATTTGAACTGGTGTAATATTTGGATTAAAATTAAAACAGATTGTTTCACATGTTAGCAAACTCGGAAAATAGTTTTTGCCTCTTTGAACAGATGACACACACACAATGAAACAAAATCATCACTGACACTGAAACGAATTACATAATCTCTCTTGTCTGTCAAAGCACACAAGCAAATACTTCTCTCTCTCTTGCTCATTTAACGAACAGAATGATTAGTTGGGAAATAAATTTATAATCTGTATATTATTTTTACCATTTTAAAGAAACAGCAATATAATTATGTAAAATAACACATCCATCACATGGTGACACCAGATGTTAATTCATATGCTTTTGGAAAGGGATATTACGATTTTGATTCATATTTCAAATAAACATGAACTTCCGTTTCCACTATTCCTTCTTTAACCCTTCAAGCGGTCTGCACGTCAAATCCTACAATTCTAGAGATGCTTCGAAAATGCACCACACGTATTTTTTTGCCTTCAAGAAAGATTCTCAAAAGTGGTTAAGTCGTATTTTTAAAAATACGGCTCAACCGCTTTTGAGAATCTTGCCTGAAGGCAAAAAAAGAATATCTAGAATGGTAGGATTTTACGTGCAGACCGTTTGGAGGGTTAACTTTGCAGAATGTGGAGGACTGTTTCTGGCAAATTGGATTTATTGATCATCTGAATTTTTTTTTTTTTTTTTTTTAGCCATTTCAAGCAGTGAATAATTTTTTACCTTTGGGGTATGTCAATATTTATATTTTTTAATTTTCTTTTACTCTGTAATGTAATTTCTATTTCATAGTAATATATTGGGAAAGGTTGTCATCTCAGAGGTTGTGTTGTGAATAAAAACGATTTGTGTGAATGAGTGGCTGCATGGCGCCACGTTTTTGTAACTGTGAAGAGGTTGTGTGATGTCATTATGTTCTGTATATAAAAAGGGTAAAGCAATCACGTGCTCACTCTCACTCGGTAGTTCTGAATAAACTCAGTTACTTTAATTGACTGGCTCGAGACTGAATTTCTTCCTCCAACACCGAGCATCGGGTAGATGCAGCTCGCAGAATTTTAGAATTGAAATTGTTCTTTACATAAGTTTTTGGTACCCTTGGCGGGACTGGTTGTTGGTTGGAAGCGAAACTGAAACCGAATTTAAATTATTGAACTTTGAACTATTGAACTTAACTTTTTGAACTATAAAATGGAAGTGAATGCTTTGAAAGCGGCAAGAAAAGGTCTGAGAACAGCATTTTCTCTCAGTCTGAAAAAGATTGAAACCGAACTCATAAAAGAAAACATCGATATGAATCAACTTTCGATTCTGAAAACTCAATTTATCGATAAATTTCAGAGACTCGACACTTGTCAGAATCAAATTTCTGAACAACTCTTGGGTACAGAAGATGTCGTGCAAGAATATTTAGATGATATGGAAGATGCAGAAAACTACCGAGACCGCTACATCGAAATGTGTACTCGAGTAGATTTGAAAGTACGAGAAACCGTTGTTCCTACCGAAACTGAAAAGAGAAGCTTTAAATTACCGAAAATCGAACTGAAGAAGTTCAGCGGTGAAGCTAAAGACTTTTTGGCCTTCTGGAGTCAGTTTCAGAAAATTCACAATGATAAAAGCATTGCGGAAGAAGACAAAATGCAATATTTATTGCAATCCGTGGAACCGAAATTGAAAGCAGAACGATTAGTGTTGAGTTTCCCTGCAACGGCGGAAAATTAACCTAAAGCCATCGATCAATTAAAAGAGAGATTCGGTCGTGAAGATTTGTTAGTACAAATTTACGTACGTGAACTTTTAAATTTAGTAATGAAGAACGCTGTTTCTGGAAGAACGAAAACTGATTTGTCCACCTTGTACGATGAACTTGAAGGGAAATTACGGTCGTTGGAGAGCCTTGGACGAACACAAGAAAAATATGGAGATTTCCTTACACCATTGGTAGAGTCCTGCTTACCCGAGGAAATCCTGATGGCCTGGGAAAGAAAACGGAATACTGAAACAGACGCTAAAGGATCGCGAACTCTAGAACACTTAATGACTTTCCTTCGCCTGGAAGTCCAAGGGGAAGAGATGGTGCAGCTGGCAAAATCCGGTTTTGGAACTCCTATCCGAAAAAAAGATTCCCCAACTGAAAGGGTTAAGCCGACTGAATTAATGACTGCATCAGCTCTGGCGAGTTCCGTAAAGTCCTCAGGTAAGAAAATCAATAACTGTGTATTTTGTGAGAAATATCATCCCAGTGAAAATTGCTTTAATGCTAGAAAAATGTCTTTAAATGCTAAGAGACAATTGTTATTAAGAAAAGGTGCTTGTTTTATTTGTTTAAATAGATCTGGACATTTGAGTAAAATTGGGATATTAAAAATGATATTAATTGTTCTAAATGTAATTATTCTCATATTATGTGTCCAAAATTAAATAAGAATTATGATCAAAAATTGTGTTCCATAAAAACTGAGAACTCTCTATCAAGTAACTGCAACAGAAACCAAAGTATTTACTTTCAAACTCTCTGCGTTTTCATTCGCATTAAAGATCAGGAAAAAGGAAAGTTAGAGTTCTGATTGATACCGCTTGTGAAAATAGCTACATTAGTGAAAGTGTTACTAGTATTTTGAAGGCCACTCCACTTACAGAGGAAACTATAATTCATTCTCAATTCGGGGGCAACGAAACTAAACTGAAACATCACAGTGTATATTCTATTGAGGTCAGTGATATGATACGCTCTTATGCATGTTGTTTTGAAGTGCTATCCGAAAAGAAAATACGTGGATTTATTTCTAAGATTGAGGATAAGCATATTTTAAATGAGTTAAAAAATAAAGAAATTATTTTATCGGATTTAAATTGTAAAGAAACGGAAATTGGGCTTTTGATTGGGGCTGATAATATAGGAAAATTATTGACTGGGAATTTAATTGAATTTGATTCGGGTTTAACAGCTATTGAAACTAAACTAGGATGGACAGTAATTGGAAAAGTATGTTCGAACGATAAAAACGTTATGTTAACGACATCGTCTTTGCATGTGCGGAATGTTAGCGTTAAAGAATTATGGGAACTTGATGTTTTAGGAATAACGGATCCCTTACTTAATGAGAATACGAAAGAAAATTTTGAATTAACAGATTTTAAGAATAAAATGAAAATTCTTCCCGATGCAAGATATGAAGTTAAACTCCCATGGAAATGTAACTCTGAAAATTTGCCCAGTAACAAAGAACTAACATGGAAAAGACATCTACGGATGATGAATAAATTAAGAAACGGTAAATTTTTTGATGATTATAAAAGTGTGTTTAGGCAATGGGAAGATTTAAATATCATTGAATGTGTGCCGGAAGTAGAATTGAACAATGAATGCCATTATTTACCGCATAGACCTGTGGTTAAATTAGATAGTGCGACTACAAAAATACGACCCGTATTCGACGCTTCGGCCCATGAAAAAGGGAAACCATCTTTGAACGACTGTTTATATAAAGGTGTAAACCTTATTGAACTGATACCTGACATTTTAGATCGTTTTAGAATTTATCCAGTCGGAATTGTAGCCGATATTGAAAAGGCGTTTTTGATGCTATATGTTGCGGCGAAAGATAGAGATTATCTCAGATTTTTTTTTCCCATGCAATGAAAAACAATTAGTGTACAGGCATTCTCGAGTTGTGTTTGGGGTGTCTTCAAGCCCTTACTTATTGAATGCATCTTTTGGAAAACTGTAATTCCGAATGTAAGGAAGTTGCACAAAAGTTAAAATCTTCCTTTTATGTTGATAATTGTGTAACTGGTGTTTTCAGTGCTGATGAAATAGAGATATTTATTGAGAAGACTAAATTAATTATGTCGGAAGGATGTTTTAATTTACGTATTTTTGAGAGCAATGTGGCGAGTAAAAGTGTTGATAAACACTCAGGCGAAACTTTTATTTTGAGTATCATCTGGGACTTGGATAATGATGTTTTGAAATGTTGCACGAATTTCGACTCATTAACGTGCGAAGTGAAAATAACGAAACGATTAGTTTTGTTTACGGTGCAAAAAGTTTTCGATCCCATTGGAATGTTGGCGCCGTCTACATTGCTCCCAAAATTACTATTGCAAGAAATATGGAAAAAGCATGGGATCAGGAACTACCTCAGAATATTGTAAACAAATTTATGAAATGGTTTAATGGAATTCAAATTTTGAAAGATGTAACTGTACCACGTTGTATGGAAATTGATATTTTTACTGAATTACATGTATTTGTTGATGCAAGCAAGGGGTCATATGCGGGATGCGTCTTTGCTCGATCAATAGTTGATTCTAGAGTTAGCGTAATTCTCGTTAGAGCGAAGTCTAGAGTAGCTCCTCTCAAACTTTTGAGTATACCGCGTCTAGAACTAATGGCTTGTTGTGTAGGTGCTCGACTTGTAAATTCTATTTTGAAAGCGCTTAATATGCCGGACTTGAAAGTTACTCTTTGGTCCGATTCCACAACAGCACTTTGGTGGATTAAAGAATATCGAAATTGGTCGGTTTTTGTAGCTAATAGGGTAAAGGAAATTAGACAATTAACTCAAATTCAGTCATGGAAGTATGTTCCAGGAAACATGAATATCGCAGATTTACTATCTCGTGGTTGTTCTCCACGACAAATGCTTAATTCTAGATGGTGGGAGGGGCCTTCCTGGTTGAAACAAAATTCGGAATATTGGCCAGATGGTGAAATCAGTTGCGAGCCTCAAGAAGTTAATGTAGAGAGAAAGAAAACTAAAAATGCGAATGTTGATCTAACAAACGATGCACCCCCCTTGCTTATATGTAATGTGTCTGATTATGATAAAATGATAAGAGTATTTGCATGGATTTTAAGATTCGTAAATAATTGTCGCAAAGACTATAACAAATGTAAGGAACATGAACTTTCTGTTGCTGAAATTGAAAATTCTGAGAAACAATTGATTCGTTTAACTCAGACATATTATTTACTGATGTTGAATCTTTAAAATTTGTTACTTTTATTGATAATGATAATATTTTAAGAGTAAAATCTAAAATAACTGAACAAAATGATGAAAGTTCTTTTTTGTATCCTATATTGTTACCTGATAAATGTGAATTTACAAAACTTTTGATTAGATCTATACACAAAAAGAACCGTCATGCAGGAATCCAAATAATGCAATCATTAATTAGAGAAAGGTTCTGGATTATCAGAGCTAGAAAAACTATTAAGAGTATTTTGAATGAATGTTTTATTTGTGCTCGTTTTAAAGTGAAATCATTGTCAAGCGGACCATCACCTTTACCACCAGACTGTGTGAATGATTGCGCGATATTTGAAGTTGTAGGAATTGACTTAGCTGGACCTCTGTTTTTAAAAACTGGCGAAAAGGTATGGATTACATTATTTACTTGCGCCGTCTATCGCGCACTACATCTTGAATTAGTAAACGCTTTATCTTCTGATGCCTTTTTGCTAGCCCTTAGGCGTTTCATTGCCAGGCGCGGAGGCCCAGGATAATTTACTGTGATAACGGTACTAATTTCCGAGGTGCTTTCAATGACCTTGCGAAATTGATTGGCATAAAATATCGAGAGAAACATCAACTCAAAAATAGTTTGGAAATTTATACCACCCACCGCCGCATGGTGGGGAGGCTGGTGGGAAAGGTTGGTTCGCATTATCAAGGAACTATTGAGACGTTCTCTTGGAGAATCAATTTCTGTTAAAAGTACTAAACCTGAAAAGGTCTTGAATACTAATGATGCAATTGTAAAAAAATATACTTCTTCTGGAAGATTGGTTAAAGAACCGAAGAGACTTGATCTTTTGAATTATAACTGTTATAGGTTTGAGACTCTCCCCAAGTCTCAAAGGGGGGAGTATGTTGTGAATAAAAATGATTTGTGTGAATGAGTGGCTGCATGGCGCCACGTTTTTGTAACTGTGAAGAGGTTGTGTGACGTCATTATGTTCTGTATATAAAAAGGGTGAAGCAATCACGTGCTCACTCTCACTCGGTAGTTCTGAATAAACTCAGTTACTTTAATTGACTGGCTCGAGACTGAATTTCTTCCTCCAACACCGAGCATCGGGTAGATGCAGCTCGCAGAATTTTAGAATTGAAATTGTTCTTTACAGGTTGTGTGCCTGCTTCGTGAACCCAAGATTGCAGGTTCAATTCCAGTTGAAATCTTAAGATTTTCTGGATGGGAAAATCAAAGGCACGCATGTCATGATTATGTGGCATGTAAAAGATACCTAGAGTATCAATTTGACTCTAGACCTCTCAGCAAAATTAAATCCTGCAATATATAGCATACGATAAGAGCTTGAGTTAAAATTAATTATTAAGCCACCACTAGATGGTACAACCACTGAAATGGCTCTCACATTTGGGAACTTGCCATACCTACAAAGGCTTAGTTGCCAATATTCAGCCCATTGGAAAAAGAAAATATTTTTAATGATGCTTCACTCTGGTGTTTCATGTGTAAAAGCACATTTGTACTTGATGCTCCTAAACCAATAATTTAAATTCTTACTAAATATAATCATATCATAGCACATTTACTACCAGATGTAGCTAGTATGGAGAGAGACATTATAATTTAACTAATTACAACAGATCCTTATGGTGCTTTAAAAGTTGCTATTATTCATACATCAGGTAAATCTTCTCGGCAGGAAAAGCAAAAACAATTTTCCAGTGAATAATTGTGGATGATGGAAAATCACCTGAACTACTTTGTGTTCTGAAGAGAGACAATGCACAAAGTGTTTGATGAATTAATACTATAGAATTATTTTTTAAAAAATTATTTACATTGGAATGATCAATTCTAGCACCTATACCCAATTAGAATTAAATTAAGACCCCGACAATATAATGAAAATTTTTCCCATTTCTACCAACTTTGTTATGCTACATATGAATGCAGTTGGCAGCAATACAGAAAGCAAACTTTTGTAGGAAATAAGCAAATTACATAAACACACTGATGATCTAAGTATAACCAGGAATAAATTTTCCAGTCAGGACTGTTCCCGGAAATCATAATGTGCCTTCTTGCTTTCATTCTCACTCTCAGAAATCAATCAAAAGTATGCTGGTGTCACAATACATTTGGAGAAAAAGCTGTTGAATGTTTTCCTCCATACCCCTTGTAAATAAATCTGAAAAGCACAGAGTAAATGCAGCCCCTTCTTTACTTTTTATTTCACAACACTTATTTATAAAGCTAAATAATTTAAGTACATACCTTCTTCAGGATAAGATAGATTAATAGATTTCATATATTCTTTTGAGCTATTAGCGTCCCAGATATGGACATTCTTTTTTTTCAGAACATTAGCATCAGTACTGCCAGAAATAAACCATAGAAGTTCTTCACAAATACCACGCCAAAAGACCTTTTTAGTTGTTATCAATGGAAATGTACCTATTGAAAAAGTAATTTACCTTCCTAAATATCAAATTGATAAATGAAAACTTAATATTAAATAAGTATTATAATTAGCAGCCATATAAACGAAAGGAAAAAAATAAGAAATATACACACACATATATATATACTGTACTGGTAAAAAAAAGTATCATGTTTTTTAAACATAAACTCTATAACAAAAAACAATACACCGAGAAGGAATTGTCCAGTTGCGATAAAAATGGTCGATATCAAGATCATACACAGAAAAATAAAATCTCTTAAACAATTGAATGATTTTTCTGCTACAAAGGGAGGAAGTCAATAAGGTATTGGTTAACCTCTGACCTGGATGCAAGCCGTCATCTGGTGTGGCATAGGCTGATAAAGTTCCCAGATGGTGTCCAGTGAAATTTTGTGCCTGTTTCCAACTTTTAGGCAAAATTCAACATTCCAGAGTGGTTGTAATTGCATTCCCATAACATCCGAAGTGTGCTCCATGGGAGAGACATTACATAACCTAGCAGGATAAGGAAGTGTAAGGAAAGCTTGAAGACAATTTATAGCAATATATGACATGATGAAAATTAAGTCCTGGGTGTTGCAAAAGGAACAGTAACACAACTGGTCATAGGATGTCGTCAATGTACCACTGTACAAGAAATTACTACCAAAGGGGTCTGGCTATCAATAAACTAGCACAATACCAAATCATAACATCCTGTTGCGGGACCGTGTAGCATACGATAGTCAGGGCAGGATCCCCATGCTCCTCAGGACATCTCCAGTCACATATGTGGTTGTTGTCAGGGCATAGTTGGAAACAGGACTCATCACTGACTATATGTTCCTAGTAAGCGCAGTTCCCTATTGATCAAGCCTAGTACCACAACAATCGGATTTGGTAGTGCGCAGGCGTGAGAAGTAAGCAGCATAATTGTTGCTGCGAGCATACATTTGCTTTAATCTGTGGAGGGTCACGTTGGACACGTGTGTGGGCCATATGGTGGATAGTTGATACAATGAATGTTGTGCTCTGACAATCAATGTCTTCCCCCTTTTTCATAGCCCTCGGTCAGCTGCTGCTGTTCTGACATCTGGAGTTATTGCCCCACTCTAGCCAGCACCATCTAATCACAGCATTGCTTTGACCCAGATGTCAAGCAATTCTTCAGTTTGTCTAACCAGCCTCTTTCAACTTGATCGAACAACTTTCACACTCGACATCTGCTCGAATTGTGCACAAATCCTTCAGAGAGGTATTGTTACAGCCAACGTAAAATATTGAAATGCAACAGAAGTTTTGACTATCAGATTGAGAATCGTTTCTTATATACACCAGCTGAATGTGCAGTTTTGATGCACTGGAGTGCCTACTATTCATTCATTGGACACCAAATTTCAATAATTTGTATGTTTGGTCCAAATGTCTTTGCATACGAAATTTCATTACAATCAAGTAACTCCTTGATGAATCAATTCTTTGTTTTAGAGAAGATTTTCTTTTAGTATTGACAAAGGCTATTTTAAACTTTTGGACAATGATTCTGCATTTTTAGAAGTACCATACACTTAATTACAAGTAACTATAGTAATGATTAGCAGTTTTAAAAATTTACAGTTTTATCACATTTGCAATTTGTCTTTTTTATAGGTCATTCCTATATTTTTTTCTCTGTTTTCTATGTAACATTCTGCTCAACTAAACTTTTTCTATCTTTGCTGATAATGGGGTATATAATTTGATCATTAAGTAACAGACACTCATAGCTCATACATGCACTCAAGATTGGACTCTTTTCAGTCTTGGGAAGCAATTTAATATATTAGAGAGTGGAATATCAAAGTTCTTGAAGAGATAGGTTGATCAGGGACGAGCACTGATGGTTCCCAATTTAAGATATCCTCATTCTACATTTCATCTTTTTTAAAGCCAGGTCAAATCTTTTCATGAATCAATCCCCATCTGAGAGTTATAGACATTGCACACAAGCTTTGTGACCCTCAAAACTGAACCTTTTGTTTGTACAATCAAATGTAGGATTCAATTGGACTGAATAGATGACGCCCTACCAAGAAACTGATAATCTCTGAAGAAACGCAAGGCGTGTTAGGAACAGGCTAATGTACAAAAGGATTTGATCAAGAAAAGAGTAAAAAGTTCTTTGAGGTGATGAAAGAAAATACACATTTTTTGGTAAAGATTTATTTCAATCTCAAGTACCAGATTCTAATAATGATGCAAGAGAATGGAAATGCAATGGTTTGGGAGATGAGTTTCCTGCAGCAAAGTGTCCCTTGAGGCAAATTCTGTGAAGTATGAAGACAGCTGTGTCCATATGATGCAATTTTTTTGTGGTAATAGCTTCACTTTCTTACAGGATAATGATTTGAAGAAGGGATCCAAAAATATCCAGAACTGATTCTCCTACCATAAAGTTACCCTCTTCGACTGGCTAAGCCAATCCCCATTTCTTAATGTAATTGAAAGAGAGCTGGAGCATCATCTTGAATGAAGAAATGCAAGGAATGCTGATGAAAAGTTCTCCTAACTTGATTGAGGAAGGATGGAAGATCTTTCTTTCATCCAGATTTTCAAAATTTTCATACAAAAAAAATAATTAAAATTAACCTACTTGTTACAACATGGTAGGCTTGAATGACATTTTGAATTACACTTCATTAATTTTTTACGCAAAAATTATTCTTATTTTGGTACTTCGCTTTACACATACATTTGACGAATTCTTGGCCCAATGGTAACTGACAGGCGAGGAATTTTACGGTCAGGAATATCTTTAATTCTAAGCAAGTTCTTAGAGGACAAAGTTAATTGTGATTTTACATATACTTGTTTAAAATTCTTTCAGAAGTTCCAAGTCATTAGACACCATCCTATTTTCCACTTATTACAAGTCCCAATATATTGGCATTAGGGAAAAAAAAATCACAGGTTTCACAACAATGCCTTTTTTTTAAAATAATTTTGTTTTTTCTGACAAGGTTCACAAAGGTGGATGTATAATTCAATATCATAATGTGTACTGTTTTTGTATTTGGTTGAAAGTTCTTCTGTGTCTAATAGCCAAATGAGCTTCATGTGAAATACTTAAAATAACTCAATTTTATATCCGCGGACCGGTCAACGCTTGATTATTTTACCACGGCCCGCTGAAGGTGAGACATTTTAAATTGTTTTGATTTAATAATTTTAATTTAATTGTATTTAAACAAGCTTTAGGATAAATTCAGCTGCACCCAAAAATCAAAATAAAGTGATTTTGTATGAAATATAAAGTGGAAAGTCATACAAAAACGAAAAAAATGCACCACAATAAATAAAATGGAAAAAATGTAATACTTCTTGAGAGGCCCGATATCATTGATTCACAGATGGGGACCACTGCTGTATAGTACTTGCCTTCTTTAACAGGTTAAATGAGTTTACTTTTATTTTCCACAAACATCACATCATAGCTATTCGGCAACCAATAGCCTCTGGGTTCCTTCTTAGTATTCATTTTGGCATTTTGTTCATCATTAACTACTAGTAAATAGTTTTTTTTTTAACTTTTCTTTTAAATTTATTTTTATCAATTTTTTTGCCCCATTAACTCGAATTTCGGGCAATTTGTCGTCGAATAGTTGTTTCATGTCTATAGACCATGTGACTCCTTCTCCAATACTACAGATTGCTTCCCAATTTTCATGCAGCACCAGGGGCATACCTACTGCCGTCACAACGGGGCCCCCAAGCTATAGGGGCTCGGACATTCGTAAGCATAAAGTAGGAAAATGTTCTCTATCAATAGTCTTATTAATAGAACAGTCACTACATTAACAGAATTAGCATTTATAAAATCGTCTGTTACTGGCTTCAAATGGTTAAATTTTTTCCATGCAAGTTCTACATCTATGTTCCCATGATTAGAAACCTGTGAAAGCTAGTAACTTTTTACTCAAAATAATGAAAAGGCTCGGAAAAGCTTTTAAAAAATGCTAAATAGTCGTTTCTAAAAAGTGGCTCGTCAGAAAGATCGTTTGAAGTAAAAGACAGGTAACATTTAGAATGGGAAAAATTTGTTCGAAATATTATTTGCTTATAAATGTCAATATTCCTTGGTCTGTTGATTGATTGACTGTAGATAAATGACGTACTTAAAAACTACAATGCGGCTTGGTCCTCAGTCGGAACTTAGTACAGAGATGGTTGAATGAAAGAGAACGACAGATTTTATTTATCTTGGTTCTTTTTCATTTCTTTAACTTCGAAAAGACTGAATGTGCATTTGTCGCCAGCAAAGGCTTGAAAGCTGTTTCTCCTTCTGAGAAAAGGTGGGACCATAAGTGTCAACAGTCATTTGTAACCTTCCCAGTTGCCCCTGTATAACCGCTCTCTTGTGGTGTACAATTCCTTGTCAAGAATACGCTTTCCATATGAAATCATTCTAAGAGCCTTATGATAAGAGGTTTTAAAGTTTGTTTCATTCCGCTCTGTTTGTTAATTCCATTGATTACATTGTGATTCTTCGCACAGTGAACTGTTTAAAATATGAGCGAAAATTCGAGATTATCCAACATAGTTGTGCTTTTAAACGTTAAATTAAAAAAATAAAGAAAATATTCCAAAGAAATTCCTACAGTAACAAGTCTGACTTATTTGGTTTGCAATGGTAAGATTTTTTTCCCTATTACTATACAGGGTGATTCGCTACCAGATCCACAAACTTGCAGGGTGTGTAGGACTCGGAATCACATAGGAATGCAGGATCGCAAATACCCTAGTTGCAAGCAAGAATACAAAGAAGCTGAGAAAAAGAACAGAAACAGCAACACATTAATGGGACAAAAAAAATGTACTTGAAGGTTGTACTACAAGAGGTGTTTGAAATTATGATCAGTCGTCTGGCTGACCTGACAGTAGCCCTGCATGGAATTCCTTAAGTTCTAGACGATCACTTCAGGCAATTTTGCAGTAGGTGGCATTGAATGGAAGGTTTAAAAAAAACAGATCCTGCTGGAAGTCATCATTTGAGATCCGTTTCCCGAGGTAGTAGAAGAAACTTGCATTCAAATGAAAAACTTGATGTGCTGATCGTGTCTGGAGCTACGAATTGTAATGGGCACAGCAGTTGTACCAAGGATGTTACTAGAACAGGGGTTGATCAGAACAGGGAACTCACTTGATCTTTGCAAGTTTAAACAGAAGGTGATGCGGTGTACTGGTGTACGAGAGTTTGGTGGTGGCTGTCCCTTCAGTTGAAGATCTCATTGTTCGAATACCTGCAACTGACAGAAGAATACGTGACATGCCAGGAATCTTCAAGAATATAAGGAATTCCATGCAGCACCACTGTCAGATATTTTATATGACTTGTGGTCGTAATTTCAAACACCTGTTTTAGTATAACCTATCAATAAAATATTTTCTGTTTCTTTAATGTGCTGCTGCTTTTGTTCTTTTTCTCTGCTTCTTTGCACCACAACTCGCAACTACAGCATTGGCAACCTTGCTTTCCTGTATGATTTCAAGTTGTGTCTGTACCCCCTATACACCCTACAAGTTTGTCAGTCTGGTAGTGAATCACATTGTTCATATTGCATCAGACTTTATTTTACAAGGTTGATAAGTTACATGAAACATCGTGTAAAACCATGTGAAATAAATAATATATTTGTAGAGTAAAAAAGAAGTTACGTTCTTTTAACTCAGGATATTATGAAACTAAGAACGTAGTTTAAAAATTCCATACGGTTATCAAGAACTTTAAATTATACATGTTTCAGTAAATTAAAATAAAATGAGAAATACACACATATTGCTTCAATATATAGGACAAATTAATTGTATTTGAAATAATAATATTAAATTATATTTGTTTAGTTTGCACCGATTCATTTACACATTAATTTAAAATCTCTAAAAGATTAATTACAACACACACAAAATGGCGAGACTAAGATAAAAGGAATTTTATTCGAGCGTTCTCCATACGCTCTCTTCTTACTCTACACATACACTGTTTACACACTGTTTTTTTCACACACTAGCGCCCTCTCGCGACAAATATGCACCTGTTGTGGGCGTCACACAAACCATTTGTTCAACACTGAACATCCACCCCCGGGTTGAATGACACATTCAACAACTTTCACATAACACAATAATGCACAAAACCAATGATACACATAATACAAAGACAATAATACTCAATACAGAAAACACTAATACTCAATAAAAGTAATATCGTTCAATACACAAAAGATAAAGTACTCAAACACACAAAATTGAATTGAAAAAATACACAAATTTGAAATTTTCACATACATTATTCACTTGAAAAAGGTAAAATACAAAGTTTAGTTATTGGACGTTTAAAAATTCCATTTTTAGTTTTCACTAACACTACTCGAATTTTATTATCTTTACCATGATACACTTCAAGAATTCTACCAAGAGGCCAATTACACACGGGTAAATTATCCTCTTTCAGAATTACCATATCATGTATTTTTACATTATTCTTTTCAAAATACCATTTATTTCGATTCTGAAGTGTACTCAAATAATTATTTGACCAACGTTTCCAAATATGTTGCACAATTTTTGTTTGTTTTTGCCACACTTTTAACCTATTATCAGACACTTCAGTTAAACTTGGCTCCGCAATGGCTGTGATGGGACGACCAACTAGGAAATGACCAGGAGTCAAAGCGTCAAAATCGCCAGGTCACACGACAAGGGGTAGAGGGGACGTGAATTGAGAACTCCCTCAATTTGGTTAAGAATGGTTAGAAATTCTTCGTATGTAAATCTTAAATTACCCATTACACGCCTGAGGTGATATTTGACGGCCTTCACTCCAGCCTCCCACAGGCCTCCGTGATTTGGAGCTCTTGGGGAATAAAGCTCCACTCAACACGTTCTTCACACAAAAATTTACTCAAATTACTAACACAATTACTCATAATTTCTCTAAGTCTTTTAACTCTAACTGTGTGCCAACAAAATTGGTAGCGTTGTCTGAAAATATACGCCTCCGATTTTCCTCGTCTGCTAAAAAATCGCTTTAACGCTGCAATAAAAGCCTCACTAGATAAATCGGTAACTATTTCGAGGTGACACGCCTTTGTCACCATACACACAAAAATGCACACATAGACTTTATTTAAAACTCCCTTTCTTTGATTAGGATATTTAATCCAGAAATGTCCACAAAAATCTATTCCCACCTTGTTAAAGGGAAAACTCTGAGAAATTCTCTCGGCTGGTAATTGACCCATAATTTGTGAACAAGTAACGGGTTTTGCCTTAAAACAAATTATACAGTTATTCACAAGTTTTCTACACATATTACGACCATTTAATGGCCAGAACCTTTGTCTAACAATAGACAGTAAGGTTTGTGGACCAACATGCAAATGTCTCTTGTGAGTCATTTCAAGAATTAAATTTGTTAATCTGTGATTATTAGGAAGAATTATCTGGTGTTTTTTATCAAAACACAATTTACTGTGGGCCAGTCTACCTCCTACTCGAGCACATTTTCGAATCTAAGAATGGTGAGAGATTTCTAATCTTACTTTGAGGGTTAACCATACCCTTACAGGACAAATCTTTTATTTCCAAGTTGAATTCCATTTGCTGGACCAGCTTCACAAGGGTAATTTCAGCTCGTTGAATTTCACACATCCTTAGTGGCCCAATTTGTTTGTTGGAGGGCCTTTTGCAATTATTGATGAACCTGTAAATATAACTGAAAATACACAAATTTTTCTGAAAATTATTAGATACAGAGAGGATATGGTTCAAAAGGTTGTTGTCTAAAATCACAGTCAAAGTTTTTCTCTCAGTAGGTTTTAATTCCTCCAAATAGGCACTTTCATCACTAAGTAGCACATTGTTGCTCACAGGAACAGTATTTCCTTCTTGTAGGAAACTCGGTCCTTTCCACCACTTTTCACAGTTTATCAGTGAATCAGCACTGATGCCTCTCGTTAGAAGATCTGATGGATTGTCCTTTCCAGGACAATGACGCCATGAATCTTTGTCTGTTAAAGATCGTATCTCTTTCACTCGGTTGGCGACGAAAACCTTCCATCTGTTGCTGGGACCTTGAATCCAACTCAAGGCTATAGTCGAATCTGTCCAAAAGTAGTTGGTTGTAGATATTTTCTCATTGAGAACACGTGAGATTTCTTTTTGCCAACCTCGCAGCAAGCAACGCTCCCATTAGCTCCAAACGTGGAAGGGTTAATACCTTTAGAGGAGCCACACGGCTTTTGGAAGCTAAAAGATGTACAGAGATTTTGTCAAAGGTTCTCAATCTAACATACGAAACAGCTCCATATGCCTTAATACTAGCATCTGAGAATGTATGTATTTCACACTCCGGACAGTTCACACTATCACATTGCAGGGCATATCGAGGAATCTGAAGTTCACATAAGAAAGACGCCTCCGAACACCATTGTTCAAACTTCTCTCTAATATCAGGCAGCAACTCTTCGTCCCAGTCCGTTTTTCTCTGCCATATTTCTTGGAACAAAATTTTAAATCTTATGGTGAAGGGGGACACAAATCCCAAGGGATCAAATATCCTGCCTGCAGCCATCAACAAAAATCGTTTAGTGTTCTTTCTTTTTTGAAGGAAGTCTAAGAGACTGGTCAGACGAAGACTGAGATAGTCTTTTTGAGGATGCCATAAAAGCCCCAAAACACGATGTGGATGGTTCACGAAATCGTTCATATTTAAATGATCAAAATGTTCCAACTGCCATTGCTTCATTAACTCACAGTCATTTGAAATCCACTTCCGCAGGTTCATTCCTGCTTCACTCATGATTTTTGCCGCCTTGCTCGACAAATCGAATGCTGATTTTGCATCATCTTCACCAGTGACGAGATCGTCCACATAAAAGCAATGATCAAGTGTCCGCACAGTATCAGGATACTTTTCCATGTACTTCCCTATATGCGTCTTAATCGTTGCAGCCAAAAGAAACGGAGACGCGTTCACGCCAAAAGAACTCGATTAAATCTGTACACCTGCACACCATTTTCGCCGTCATCTATAAGGAACCGTACTACATCTCTATCCTTTGGAGCCAAAGAAATTTGAAGAAACGCTTTTCCACATCAGCTAAAACAGCTATTTTGTTCGAACGGAAGGAGATCAATAGGTCTAAAATATTAGGGTTCAAATTGACTCCATGGAAAAGGCAGTCATTTAATGAAAGTTGTTTTTCTTCATGAGCACTAGCGTCAAACACTAGTCGCAGTTTCGTTGTGAGAGATTCGTTTTTAATTATCACTTGGTGAGGAAGATAAAACACAGGGTTATTCGTTGGAATAAAGGGATTTGTTACCCTCTCAATTATTCCCACATCCAAATAATTCTTCAAGACCTTACAATACTCAGAATACAACACCTTATCCCTTTGCATTTTTCTCATAAGACTTCCAAGTCGTCTTTTTCGCTAAACTAAAATTATCACTTAACTCATTACTATCTCTTTTCCACGGAGTTCTACCTCATATCTACCATTTTTAAAATGTACTCTCTGCTTAAACATTTCAAAGCTAACGTCCTCCTCACTACTACAATTCTCGTTTTTGACACCAATCGATTCTAACTCCCAAAAAGACCTTAATGTTGTATTTGAATCACCATCTCTAATTAATCCTCAATGAATATTGTTATCCCTCACCTCATCTCCTACACTTCCGCTAACTACATATCCAAAAACAGTATTTTGTAAAAGTAGTCTTGAATCTCCACAATAAATTTGGCCTGGTCTCAGTAATTCGTAAAATATTTCCGCGCCTAACAACACATCAATTTTACCAGGAATATTAAATTTATAATCGGCTAGTTTAATTTCGTTTGGCATATCTAGCGACACATTTATTATTTGTGACAGAGTCAAATCGGTTATCCTTCTTACAACTAATAAATTTAGCTCCTTTTTGAAACTTAAATCACCGTTAAATATGGAGGTCGTAACTCCTCCATTTTTGGTCATTGTTGACTCATTTAAACAAGATACTAGCAAATTAATTTTCTCATTTTTTAATTGTAATCTATCTGCACAGTCTTTCGTAATGAAGTGTGACTGACTCCCTACGTCCAAAAGCGCTCTTACCTCATGTAAAAGGCCATATTTGTCCCTTAAGAAGCACTGGACGCTACTCAGTAAAACGGTTCGCGTTTTATTCTTTAAAAAGCTGGTTGCTACGAACGACTTGTTTTCCTCATTTTCACCTTGGGGTGGAACGACGCAATTCGATCCTCCCGGTCCCCCGAACACATCTGCGAGCGGGTTGAGAACTGACCTTGAACTGTTTGGTTGTCCCGCTTTAGAAAATGAATCAAGCAATGGTGCGGTTTCCCACAAAAACAATTTTTCGCACAGCAGGTTTTCACACTACAGTTAGGGAAAAGCACTTGAAACACAAATGATTAGCCTTTACGAAATCCACTCTTTCACTGACGCTGAGAGATTTAAATTTTGAGCATGAATACAGTGGGTGGAATTCTCGTGATTTGCAACAAAAACATTTCACATTTTTAACAGAAGACAGATTTACGCTTGAAATATTTTTTGCTCCACGATGATTATAGGTCTCATTACGTTTAAACTTAGGAAATAAATTCTGTTCTCTAATTTTTCCCTTGGATGATATAAAAATATCACACTCGCGAGCTAGATCTTGTGGCTTAAACCACATTTCGCCCTGCTTAATGCTAATATGCGTATTTAATTCTCGGTCTAATGTCTCTATTATCTTATCTGAGATTACTAACTCACAAACTGACTTGAAATCATTGACCTCCCGTAATTGGCAATAGTAATTAAAATTCGCACTTAATCTAGACGCGAATTGAACATAACTCTCGCTAGGTAATTTTTGGGCCTTTTTAAATTGATTTAAACATTCATAGGGGGTCGGTTGAAATTCTTTTAACACAATTGCCTTCAACTTATTATAGTCACTTAAATCTTCATCTCGAAGATAAATCATTAAGTTATTTGCCTTTTCTCCTAAAATATTCAAAAGAATTTCGGGTTTTAATTTTTCAGGAACATTTTTAGTTTTAAATGCCTTTTCTATAGATTGAAAAAATAAATTAAATGACTCTGCTCTTAGGGGTACCGGGATTGTTAAGGTTTTGATACTTTTAATCAAACTTTCAATATTACACTCGGTTGTAATTAATTGATTTTCATTTTGTAAAGGTAAACTTTTGCCCGATTGATTATGTAATTTCGCTATTTCTAACTCCTTCTCTAACTGTGACAGTTTAATTTTTTCAATTTCTAGTCTATTTTCGTTTTCATTTCTTTTATCATTTATCTCCTCCAATACACAATCAACAATAGCCTGATACGTTTCCTTATCATTTTTATAAATCTCACTCTCCTGTATTAATTCTCTTAAATCTAGAACTTTAGCATTGTCTGAAACAACTAATTTTAATTCATCCGCAATACTCTTAAGTTCATCCTTTTTAAATTTACCTATACTCATTTTCACAAAGTAAAGTTATCTCAATCACCAATGAAACAAATAAACCACAATTTAATTATCTAAGCCACAAATCAAAGTTAACTCAACCTCAAATTAAAGATATCTTAACCACACATGAGACACATATAAATCACAATAATTATCTCAAACCACAATTAAAGTTAACTCAACCTCAATTTAACACTTATAAATCACAAAAACTATCTCAAACACAAATTAGACACCTATAAATCACAAAATAACTATCTCAATCACAATTTAGACACCTATAAATCACAAAATAACTATCTCAATCACAAATTAAAGTTATTTTAACCACTTATGAAACACATAATTTTTCTCAAAACACAAAATATAGTTAACTCAACCACAAATGAAACACTTATAAATCACAAAAACTATCTCAAACACAAATTAGACACCTATAAATCACAAAATAACTATCTCAATCACAAATTATAGACACCTATAAATCACAAAATAACTATCTCAATCACAAATTAAAGTTATTTTAACCGCTTATGAAACACATAATTTTTCTCAAAACACAAAATATAGGAAAATTGAAGACTGACCTCTCACCAAGTGACAACTTTCTCTCCACACTAAAAGGACGCTTCCTTTCTTTTCATTCGTGATCGTTGAGTATACTACAATTCCTTATTTTCAGTCCCGGCCATTTCGGGCTCTGACGGACCAATGTTTAGTTTGCACCGATTCATTTACACATTAATTTAAAATCTCTAAAAGATTAATTACAACACACACAAAATGGCGAGACTAAGATAAAAGGAATTTTATTCGAGCGTTCTCCATACGCTCTCTTCTTACTCTACACATACACTGTTTACACACTGTTTTTTTCACACACTAGCGCCCTCTCGCGACAAATATGCACCTGTTGTTGTGGGCGTCACACAAACCATTTGTTCAACACTGAACAATATTCACTGCTACTTGTATTTAACGCATTTGTTAATATTTTGTGAGATAACTAGAAATCGCTATTTTCAATATAAAGGTCTATGTTATGCTGCTATGCTAAAATCCAATAAAGGTTAATAATATTTTAAAAATCATTTTCTAGATTTGCTACCCAGTAATAATGAAAGCATTTTGTAAACTAAATTTTGTTTTAACTAAAAAAAGGCAAACGTGACGAGTATAAATATATAAATACTATATTAGACAGGCATGATTTTAAAAAATGCTTGTGACTATTTTTTTCTGGTTATATGAAATCATACACCCTATTTCTATAACCCTACAACATGAAAAGAAATAATTTATGAAAAGTTAATGCTCTGTTGAAGAATCATCTGAGCAGACAGGCACTAATAAGAAGTCAAAATTTACTCAACTATTTGCTAAAAGAGTCCAGATATTTTGCAAATGAATGGGGTGTAATACCATGCTTTCGGAAATCGCTTTTTTTTTTTATGAGTTATCAGAAGTTGAAAGAATTTCATGTCCTGAACCATTTTTCATAGTGAATGTGTATTATTGCTGTTTAGTTGTGTTAATATCTCAAACCCGACAAAGATTTCAGTTTCCCTGATCCTAGCAATATTTTTGAAATCTTCCTTTTTTATTTATAATGGGCTGTGGATTGGTATTAGAACATTGAAGATCTAGTACATTCCCCATAGGTTGGCATCTCTTTTTAGTGCAGCACCATATAGGCAGATACCAATCGCCACAGGTAATTTTGACGCCCAGTTTTCTCTCTAGAAGGAGGCACCTGAGCTTTGGCAATGCAAACCTGTACTCGGATTTAATCTTGCCGAGAAACCCGAACTAAACAGACACTCCAGGGAGCTTTTACATGCCATACATCATGTGATATGGCCGCTGTCAAATTTCTACTTTATCAAAATCCACCGACATGGGCCGGGGTCAAACGCAGGTGCAGAAGGCCAGCAGCAAATCAACCATGCCACCCAGATAGCATATTTTCAAAAACTTACAACCGGATAAACATTTATTCTTTTCAAACTAACAAATTAAAAAAAAACAGGCCGCAAAACTAGCTACTGAATATGATAAATACTTAACACACAATATCTATGAAGAATTAATTTTAATTGCTTCCAAAAGCTGTTTAAAATCCAAAATTGTGTAAATCATTCTATCAAGGCACTCACAGAACTATTGTTAATTAATTTCAATAGCCTCACCTAGAGTTTTCTAAATGTTATTATAGCATGCCTACTACTTTTTACCCTTCCTGTCATAGCTGCAACAGTTGAAAGTTTTTCCAAGCTATAAATTATTAAAAAATAATCTTAGCATTAATAGGCCAAAATCGGTTTTCGAACTTTACAATACTGTTAATAGAAATAAATGAACTTGAAAAACTACTCATCTGCTATGGATATTATTATAAATGCGTTTGTCAGGGGAAAAAATCAAGAAAAGAGTAACTGACAATAAGCTAGTTCTTAAGTAATAAAGTTTTTCATTACATATGTCTATGTATACTTATTTTGACACTTTCGAATAAGTTTTATCAATGCTATCCCTTTTATTTTCTAAAAATGGACCCCCAACAAATTTTCGATATAGGGCTCACTCAGGGCTAGTTATGCCAATGTGCAGCACAGGAAAAAAACAATTTTTTGCTGAACAAATTTAAGTAAAACTGAGTATTTTAATACTCCTGAACAAATCACAGCGTGCGAGGGAAAAATTCAGAGCCTGAGGTCCGGGTTAAAAGTCGTGTCTTTCCACATAATATTCAAAACCAATCGGAGATATATTTCATACTTTGCCGGTTTCTCATTAGGCATTCTACAGAATGCCTATACAATATGTGGAATATGAATTATTTCATACATCGCCGGCTAGTTTCAGGCATTCTGTACAATGCCTAGGCAATCTATAGAATGCTGGATTTCATATTTTGCCGGTAACATACACATGTACATAACACAATAAAATATTGCAAAAATATTCCTAATATAAAATATTAACATGAACTTGGAACTAAAAAACATGCATTTCGAAACAAGAATAATGGGAAAATGAAATGAAATAATTAACATTTAAAACTAGAATCTTTAAAATTTACTTTGAGGCTCCAAAATTTAATAAGGAAAATGGGACATTTTCTGATTAAATTAATTATGCTGAACAGCATTACTGACCATCTCTTAAACTATAACGAGCTTGAGTTCCAAAGTAAGATTTTGTTCCAGTACCAGTACGATCTTCCTTAACATAACCACGTTCCAAAATCAGCTGTATTTGATCCAAGTATTGGTATTCATCATGTCTATACAGAAAAAATACTATCAAAATATATATTCATATTTCAGTAAGGCTTGTGTAGTGCACACACACAGTAGTTCAAAATAAAACTGGACATTTGTATTTATACAGCAATTGATAATGTAAAGTAAACTCAGCCACAAAATTTTATTAAAAATACCAGTTATTTTCAAAATTTCTCATATATAAATTTTGAAAAAACCACAGCATTCATTAATGAACAATTACTAATTATTTTGTGTCAATACACTATTTTCTCTTTGAACAGCAAAAGATATTTTTTTAGCAATTAATATAATAATACCTACTATATAATTAGTCTTTTACAGCCTTATATAATGAATCCAATATTAAATATTCTTCTCCCAGACAAGAAAAATAATTTTTTCATTGCACTTATTAAATTTTGCAGTTATTCTATATTCAATATTGAATAAGACAGCTTTAAAAAAAAAATCAATTATTTAAAAAATTTTAGGTAATGATTACTCGTTTATTTTTTGTTGCATTCAGTATCTTTATTGAAACCAGGTAGTAATCAAACTGAAAAATTCTGGTACTTTTCCATTTGCCGGGCAGAAGTGAAAAATTACCAAATAATGTAAAACTCTGCCAATTTCTTACAACTATAAGGGGAATGTTCATTTGGGGTCATGTGCTCTAATCTCTGAATTCATTCAAAACAAAGCATATTTTTCTTTCTATCTTCCATCTCAATTTTTGTTTTAAAAATGATGAAGATTCCTCACTGAATTTATGTTGAGACGAGAAGTAAATGACTCATTTGAGCTAACTCTCAAGGACATCTCCGTATTCTGGAAAAACCAATAATTATAGCATTCCTTTTGGATAAAACTGTTTTGTTTACAATTTATTATATTTGTTTATAGTTGAACTTGTTTTGCTTTCTATTAATTAATATTTGTTTATAGTTAAATGTTTTCAACTTTTAATCCATTGAGTATATCGTCATTCTCTTAGCTAAGCGACTTGGTTCACAGCTGGCAACATTTGCGCTTGGCTAATGGAAAAGTACCAAAATTATTTACAGACATCAATATTTTCAAGAAAAGTGTAAAATTGAAGTATTTTGCAGTGACTTCAATTAGTGAAAAACTAGCCATTAATTGAATAAGAGTTTGACATGCTTGATATAACGAAAAGGATTCATATAATTAAAATATTCGTACATTTGATGGATATAATATAACTCTTTAATATTTATTAAAGATAAACTTTTTGCTTCAAGCTTCAAAAAGTAACTTTAATTGAAATGTAAAATTAAACTAAAAAACTCAAGGCCGTAGCTATGCCCCTGGCTCTCAATTAGAATTTAAGGATCAGTGCTTACTCTTGATATACTTTCTCATTTGTCCCTTTAAAAAAAAGGCGAGAAATTTTCTTTCACAAAATAGAAACAATAATTTCATTAAAAAAAAGGCGAGAAATTTTCTTTCACGTAAAAGAAACAGTAATTTCATAAGAAACTAAAAAGATATCTCATGGAAACATTGTCATATTTTATTTAGATTATCTACTTATAATAAAGTGTAGCTTACAAAACATACAAAATAAGTTTTTCCCGAGTTTTATTTTGAACTACTGCATTTTAAGATTTAAAAAAACAATACTTATTAATTCCATTCATTTTGAAGTCAGATATTGTTGAAAGACACTTTGAAAATACCATCAACTTGAAAATTAAATAGGAATCTTCTAAAGGAGTTATGCGAAAATGAAACTCATTAATTAACCGGTTTAGTGTGATTTCACCGTATTCAGGAAATAAGTTGCTGTTCGCGCGCAATTTGTTATAATAACAAATAGAAGTTGTAGTAAATTAGAAGTGGAACCCATTAAAAAAAAAGATCAGTTGCAAGTCATTATTGAAAAAAAATCAGAAGCATTAATCAGAAAACTGACTTCGAAGAAATGATACCCTTGAAGACACACAATGTGTGTGTGTGGGGGGGCTGATTTGCGTTGAATCTGCCGAGCTCAAAGCCAGCTTATTGCCGCGATGTGGAAGTTTGGAGTGGAAGATGCCAGCTAAGTGTCATCCTCGTCACATGACCGAGGTTTAAAATTACGAAGTCCCTTGTTAATAGCACTTTTTACTTGTTTATACTTTGCTGTTATTATATAATTTGATGTTATATGCTCTCTCTCTCTCTCGAAGTAATGAGCTAAATAAAGAATGAAATCTTATTATAGCTAAATCACTCAAACTTTGAAGTAATGGTGAGAATGTAACAAGTACCAAAAATTATCATAAATGATATAATGATGGCAGGAAGTTATAAATATTTTCAATGGATGACGATAATTATGATCGCAAGCTCATAAAAATTATGCTCCAATCAAACTGCATAATTAAATGCTGAATCGTACGAATTGAAATGGTTGCACATTAAATTTCTTGGAGCTCAATGCGTTCTCGTTGGCATGCAGAAAGGCCGCGGTAGCCTAGTGGTCAAGATAATGGACTCGTGGCTGACGTGCCCTGAGTTCGAGCCTAGTATTACTGAACACCCGCCATGCAGAGGCCACCAAAGCACGTAGTTAAATATATCGAAGCTCAAGCGTCCTCCCCTTGGTGAGGTGTGGAAGTTAGGAGAGTGGGTGACATATCAGGTATTCTCGTCAATTGACCATGGTTCAAAATCGAGACGTCCATCGCCAAAATCCCTCGAGTAGTTGAATAGTGCGACGTTAATATTCACTCACTCACTGGCATACAGAGGAAAGAGGATGCCAGCTAAAGTCTCGATTTCGTCTTCTGACTGTAGTAAAAAAGCATGATGATCATGTTTAGGCAAGCCTGGAGTTCTGTCAAAATGTAGCAAAACCAAATCAAATCTTTGAATTCAAGTGTCATACATGTAGTAAATTTGTACTATAAATATGTTTTACTTTTTGTCAGTATTTAACATCACTCTTTTCACACTCTTAACAACATGATTTAGTAGCACTGCACTACATCATTCACTCTGGGTTCTGAGGTGATCTTTCACCGACTTGATTCGCAGTCTTCGGCCATCCCGTCTTCCTTCCTGCGTTCTTCCCTTCCCCCCGCCGGCGCTCTGCTTCGTTAGAGCGCTCGTGCTTTGGGATACGTCCTCCCTCCCCGTTTTTTGTAGAAGTTTTCGTGATTTGTTTAATCTTCATATCATGGTCTATCTTTTTTTTCCCATCCTTCTGGGAATAGGCGCCCGCGATCATCTAATTTTAGTTAGTTAGTATTTAACACCATGCGATTTTTGATTGTGATGGATAATAAAAGGTGTAAAAAATTGAATTACAACAAACTTGAATCGAACTACAACAAGCTATGCTGATACTTTAGTTGTTAAAAGGATAAGGAGGTATAACTGTTCTTTTTAGATCTTATTTTATTATACTTCAATTACTCATAAATAAATTTTAGGCCATTGGGTCAATAATCATGAATTGTTAAATAATAAATATAATTTTTTTTGTTTATTTTTTAAGTAGCTTCATGATCTTAAAACAGCACAAAACAAGAAGTTACGGTAAACTTTTATTATAGTGTTGCAATAAGCTAAATGATGTAAAGGACAAATATACCCTGCAGTCATTTCTTTAAAAGCAGGTCATCCTCCTCATGAAATAATTACAGCTAAAAAACACAATGTCGCTGAATATACATTACTCTGATTGGTTAAAAGTTTTGTCATATGACCTGTTATGGTGCTCTTGTCCAGTGTTGATACATTTGGCTTTGAAGCGCATTTCGCTTCTGAAAAGAATTACCGGGATCTTAGGGCTATTATTGGCGATAAAGAAATTAACTCTTGTAAACCTGTTGCAGAAAATTTAGTCGCAAAATTATTCAAGTAGGAGGAGTCTGTCTCTCTATAATTATTTGACAACTAGTAAATAAACTTTTGAGATCAAGGTAGAAATGTTTTCATCATGTTGCAAATAAACAACGAATTGCAGCATTTGTCTGAACTTCGAAAAGAATAAGAGTAACAAATTTTATATTAATATAACAATGCCTTTTGAAGTTTATGTTGGAAACTATCCTACTACTTTCGTTGAAGATGACATTTTGGATCTATTTCAAGTTTTTGAAGGCGCTGAATTAAAGCGGTTCCATAAATTCAAGAAAAAGTGCTATTCTATCCTAAGATGTGTGGATGAAGATCAAGTTATAGAAGTTGTCAAAACTATGCATGATATAGATGTGTGTGGTCGCAATTTAATTGTACGATCGTGTGATAATAGTCTGCAAACAAGGATCGAAGAATCTTTGTCCAAACGCGGCATATTGAGTCTGCATCCTAGAAATAGATGTGATTATTCAAGCTCATATTCTGTTACTGGAAATAATTCATGCTTTATACCAGCCGGAGATTTTGCTTCTAGACCATCTCCCTTTCAGGAATTGATCTATAAAAATAAAATTCCTTATCAGAATAAAGAGGATGTTAAAATTTTTGATAATGATGATCCTGATAATCATACATCCTATCAAACTTGTGTTTTTCCTAATACTGGTTCCTATATTGTTCTTCCTGATCTCAGACCAAAGGATATTCAGCATGTTGTAGATTCCAAAAATGTTCCTGATTCTATATTTAATAATCTATCTCAGCCTAATTTCAAGAATTTCCCTGATCCTAAGCCCCAGAGTCTTCCTAGTGCTGTTTTGAAGAGCTTACCAAATTCAATTCCTGATCCCAGTTCAAACAATCTTCCAGATTTCAGTCCCAAGAATATTCTTTCGGTTATTAAGAAACTTCCTAATCATACTTTAAAACATCTTTCTACTTCTGTGTCTAATAGCTCTAATCTTAATTTTGATTCCAAACATGTTAAACATATTCCTGATCTTAAAGGTACTGCTTCTAGTTCCAAAAATCATCATGTTTCAAAATCAAAAGATCTTTCCAAATCTGGATCTAATAGTGTATTTCCTACACCAAGTTCTAGTGATTCTGGCTCCGGTGGTCTTTCTGTACCCAGTTCTGATGGTCTTCTTCCGATATCAGGTTCTAATGGTCTTCTTCCAGTACATGGATCTAATGGTCTTCTACCACTGCCTAGTTCCAATGGGCTTCTCCCACTGCCTAGTTCCAATGGACTTCTTCCAACGCCTAGTTCTAATGGATTTCTTCCAATACCTAGTTCCAATGGACTTCTTCCTATACATGGTTCCAATGGTCTTCTTCCTGATCCTCCTAATCGTTTTAGGGCACTTACTAAACAAGGATATGGTGTTATGCAATCAACTCCAATTTGTAATTATTCTTCAAATTATTGTGACCTTGAAATTCCTCTTCAGCAACAATCTGAACAATTAAATGATGTAAGTTCAAATTCTTATAGAGAAAAAAATCTGGGTATGCGGGTTCAAAACACAAATACATCAAGAAGTTACATCATGAATGTACACCCTGTACAAACACAAAATCTGTTCATGAAACATGTTGCATAAGATATGAAAATATATCTATACACCCCCACATCACAGAGGGACCCAGGATTCTGGGTGCCCGAAGCCTAACTGATGTCAAGTATGTACTCTTCCTAAGATTCAGCTTTGAGCCCAAAACCTGACTTTGCAGGGGGGCCTAAAATTCTCTGTTATGCCTCTGTATCACACATGTTTATGAAACACTCTACAAAATGTGATAGTTTCTGTATTAAAAGTGCATTTCTTTTTAATATAGTAGTTAAAATGAGATGAGGAGATAGCGGCTTCACTCTGCTAATTATATCACCTATTTTTAATATATTATTTATATACATGTTATATGAAATCTAAGTTTACTATTAGAAATTTTGGTACTTGCTATTAATATCACCGCAGTCTAATTTGCACCATGTGAATCGTGCCATAATATAACGACAAAAGAGAACAAAAAAAATATTCTTACTTGCTTGTTTTATTTGAAGGGAAAAAAACAATCTGCTAGATTTTTGAGGAAAATGACACTATTTGTCTCGTGTAATATGCAAGTACCAAAATTTTGAAGCATTATATAATTATTGCATTTTCTTAATTCTGTTTTCAGTGCTTTTCTAAAATATTTTAAATAATTGTTTTTAGTATAATGTAAATGAAATTGTCTTATCTTTTTATTTCAGTCTACTATTTATGCCATTATATATGTCTGGCATTTGTTCCTCCAATGAACTGGTTAATTTACACTTAACATCTTGAAATCAAACATTTGAATCATCTTTATTTAATATACTGGTGTTATGTGTAAATTAAAGTAGTAAATATCATAGGAAATGTATCAAATTTAATATTCTAAATATTGAAATTAAATATTTTTAGTTGTAATATTCTTAGATTTTCTGTACCTAGTCTGCAAATAAGGTATCAAGTTTAGATATCAGTGTATACATTAAATATATTTTACTAGTAAAAATTCTATTAATCAAGTTATTTGATAAATTAAAAAAAATCTTCATTAATAACATGATTGTTCTGTCAGTATAACCTTTAAGTATAAACTGAAATGATATTCCATATTGAATCATGAATATATAGCCTCAATCATAGAAGTAATTATGCATGTTATGAATTTTCTATGTAATTATAAATTCTAAAAAAAAGTCATGTTGATTTCAGATACTAGTACTGCAATTTATTCAAATCTAAGCAACACTCCGGATTCTCAACACATTTTTGTGAAAAAATGGTGTATTGATATCTGATATTTATGAAATAAAAATAATTTTAAATGTGAAGCAATAAGAATTTAATATTTAATTTATTTTACCAATGATACAAAATTTTAAATGCATGTGTGGACTTGTAATTACTCTAACCATCAGAATATCATGTTCAATTTCCCTTATCCAATGAATTTTTCCGCCTTCAATATTAAGCTGCTTCCGATTTTCAATAGCATTAACACCGGAAAAAGAGTGGCTGAGATTCGAATAAGTACAGTAATTAGAAAAAATATTTTTGACTGAACATACTGGTTTAAAAGGGCTATTATGTGATATTAATTGTTAAGATTCCATTTTTATCTGGAGTGTGGGTTAATAAATGGTCACAAGCTATTGTCTTGAAGACCTTTTTAGGTCATTAAATGTAACCTAGATATTGTTAGCAAATCATTTTAATTTTGTTGATAGTTTTTTTTTTTCTTCATTTGTATTTAATATTTTTTTATGTTAGTAGCATATTTTAAATGTAAAAGAGAAAAAGAAAATGCAAATGTTTATTCTCTCCTAACAAAAGCCGTTATTCTGACATTAATAGGTAATCGAAAGTTGATTATTTGATCCTATTATACTGTGTTTGTGTATTTATCTGCTTTATTGGATCCTTATTCTTCCAAGAGAAAATCATTGGTTTTTTAATATTAATGTATGTGGTTTTGATTCTTAAAAAATGTAAATTTTGATTTTGTTTAACAAAAATTTTAGATTGCAGTCTTATTAAATAGCAATTAACTTTATTAACTTTATAGCATAAAAAAATTCCCTTGAAAAAATATTAATCAAATAGGCATCAAATTTTCTTGACTTTAAAGAAAAAAATAAATTACAGTTTAAAAAACCACCCTTTTATAGTTAATCGAACAAAATTGTAACTTAATCTTTTAGTCACCAAATCTGGAAATGGGATCTGGAATTAATCGCCAGATTCGGGATGAGATCTGAAATGGGAAATCATTCGTTCTGATGATCCTGATCAGGACAATGGAACAAAATTATTAAATTATTGTTTTGTCATGAGTCCTGGACAAGTTAGCAAAATTTCGAATTAATCTGACCTTTTAAAGTGGGTGAAAATTGAGTTCAAAGATTTCGTTACATACCAGTGAAGCTTATAAAAGGGTGTTAAAATTAAATTTGCGTTTCTATACATCTTTTGATACACAAAAGAGTTTAAGTGTCTTGAGCTTATCCCCTTTGTGAAAGAAGGATAGTAAAAATAAATTTTGAATTATAAAAATTTTTAATACAAATTGGCTCAAATGCTTACCTTATGATCATTGTACCAAAATCGAATAATGAAATATATATAAATGTTGTATAATCAAAATATTTTGGTTAAAACATACTACCAGGTGGTGCCCTCTGGCAAAGTCGACAATTTTTTTGGCAACAGCTGTTAGCGATCGCCAAACTATTCATACATATCTTTTGCATTTAGAAAAATATAACAAAAGATTTTTACAGTTGTAAAAGAGAGCTATTGAAGCTTATTGAATTAATGGAACATTATTACATTAAGAAATACAAATTGTACCATTTAAAGAAAAAGACTTTTTGTTGGGATTTTAATTCTTCCAAGGAAAGATGAGATATACTTTTTAAATTTCCCCAAGAAAGTTGCAATACTGCTCAATAAATTGCAGATTTTGTACGTTCTCTTCCATATGAACTTGGAAATTTTGTTAAGAGTTTAGCCTCAAATAGAGCAATTAAGTTTTGGTTGTACTTGGGAAGACTGCTTTCTGAGAGAGAGAGAAACAGTATTTTCTAAAGAAATGAAATCAATTAACTTTTCAAATTCACATATTTGTTCTCCTTAGAATGTGGTTCGTAAATAATTTACTTTCTTCAACTGTTTTTTCTCATGCACTTCATTATACAATGTTTATTCATTAACAAATTCATCAATCAAATGCTTGTCTTTTGCAAACTGAATGATTCGATTTGGGCTGGAATCCATAGATTTTCTGGATGTAAAAATCAGGGATGCATGTCATGTGAGGTGGCATATAAAAGAATCCTTGAGTATTAATTTAACTCTGGTGCTTTCTGCAAAATTAAAAGTCATGGCAATATTTAGCGTCTGACAAGAGCTTGAATTAAAATTAATTCAAGCATCAAAATTTAGATGTGAGAGCCACCACTAGATGATGCCCCAATGAAATGGCTTTCACATTTAGGAACTTACTGTGTCTGCAAAGACTTGTTTACCAATTTTAAGCCCATTTGGGGAAAAAAATTATTAAAAGCAAACCCTTAGCAATGCATCATTGTATTGCAGGTACTTTGCCCCTGTTCTCCCAATAGTCATTTTAGAAAAGGCATGTAAATTATACATCTCAATGGTACTGTTCAGAAAAAAATAACTGAAGGCAAACTCTTAAAGAGAGAAAAGAAATTATAGGTAATAAATTTGCAATGAATATTAAAGCTGAAATCTTAATGAAGTTTTTCTACAAAAATGAAACAGTTTACCAGAAGGAAATCTCATACCCTGAAATCTTAAAAGGGACATTGCCAAATTTTAGGGCCAATACTTGATCCAATATTTTTTATGTGGGGGGGTAAAACATTTAACATTGTGCATATATATAATAAAAAAAATATGTGAATGTGGAATTTTTTTTAAAATAAGTGCAATAAGAATTTTAAAAAAGTATAAAACTATATTGGTTGTTTTCATGATGAAAATTGGAACTGGAGAAAAGACAGTGAACATTATATCATGGTTTTTATTCCTTAAATTTTTTAACTTTTTGAAGCAAGTATTAAGTATATTTTTAGAAAACAAAATAGTGTAATGTCTAATATTATAAAGAATAGGGTTGAAATTTTTTATCTTTTTGCCCAAAATGCATAATTTTTTTCTTTCATTCAAGTAAAACGATAGTAGATAAAATTGTTGAAAAACAATTGAGAATTAACTGATTTGTTACTTACATAGTATAGCAACATGTTGGTGACATTATGCAAAACGAAGCACATGACTGCCAATTCAGCACATGCGACACATATGAAATTTGGGTTGCCAACTTGGCGAGTTATCTTGAACATTGGTGATTGTTACGATAATACACAAGTACCACTTGTTTTTTAGTGTAATTTTTTTCCTTTAGAGCATTTTTTTTTCTTTTATTGAATTCTTAAACCACTGCTTTATTATTGATATTTGGATATGAACTTTTTGTAATTGTTATGATTTGATGATGTAATTCAATTTTTGATATTGTTTTTTATGTACTTTAAGGCTTCTATATTTTTTGTTGACTGAATTTGGGATACATTTAATTTTGATTTATTTATTTTGTTTGTATATTTATGGTATTTTTTTATGTATGATTTACTATACTTTTTTGATGTTACCATTATTTTATTTACCTTTTGTAAAGAAATTTGTTGGAGACATTCTTGTTAATGCAGTACAATTTAGTACTTTTTTGGTACTTAATGGTTTTAGGGACCATGAAGTAAAACACACAACATGTAGAAAGCATGCCATATTTTGTTCTATCATGTTTGTAGTGAATATATCTTACAGGATAATATTGCCAAAGTTTATAGTGGCATTACCTTGGCAAAGAAGTTGCCAACGCATGCTCCTTATTACCATTAAGTACTCTTCCCCCCCCCCTTTGGCATATTTACTTGGTGCTATTCTTTTATGGCAATTTTTCAGATTCTATGATCTCGTTTTATTATTAAAATTAGTGTTTACTCATTAATTATGGAGATTGACTTGGTAAAATATATTTTTATATTGTTATTTCTCAAAGGCATAGCAAAAGGAAAGGCCAAAGATGTACCAATTTGGCACTGAAAGTATATCAGACCTTGAATTCATACCTTTTTTTTCTTTTTGAAAGTGTATGTATGTATTATATCATGTGTAAAATATCTTTATCTACTCAGGTACAATTTTTTGGTGCTCATATATAATTGGAGACATTTCTTCCCCCTTGTACTCCATTAACTTCTTATTAAGTGTTCCTTATAAAGTCGAATATAACAGCTCTTTAACTACAATGTTGAAAACATCAGTTGTTATTTTCTATAAAGTGATATTTTAACCTTGTTTTTTTAGTACTGTTAGAATTATTTCAACTAAAGGAGAATAATTTCAATATAAATCTCATTCTGCAAACTTAAAAAATAGGATTGTGTAAAATTATAAAATCTCATATTGGTGTTGTCTTTTTAGGTCACATATCCATTGGGTAAATTGATGTTGCATAGATGTCCAGTTTTCAGTGTTACTTTTATAAATGTCTATCCCGGTGCTCTTGATATAGTCATTAGGTTTTTATAGGTGTATTAATTTTTTTCTCTATGTATTAAATAATGGGATCTTAGAGTAATGTTATGAAAATAAATATTGTTAAATCTAAGGTACAAAGCTGTGACGTATGGCTTTATACTGATTTTTGAAAAACAATTACTGTATTTAGTCAAATCTAAGCTGCACTCCAAATTCTCAACGAGTCTTTGTGGAAAATAAAAAATAGAGCAATTACAGGTTCTAAACTATTTTACACTAATTGCCCCATCCAGCACATCTTTTTTTTAATTTGATTCTAAGCCGCAATCGATTTTCAGTAGCTTAATATTGGAAAAAAGTGCAGCTTAGATTTGTGTAAATACAGTACGTGTGCTGTGAAAAATTGTGGGTAAAAGGAATATTTTTTGTAGGCAAGATTTAGATGTTTTGTTAAATATTTTAAGTATACTTTTTGTTATGTTATATCCTGTTATAATGTACTTGCTATTTTTGTAAGTTTTATTTTATTGTATACTGACTGTTAGTGGAAAATAAGCTTGTTCAACTGAACAAATTCATGATTCTTTTGTGTCTCAATTTTAAGGAACCAATGGTAAAAATGGCACTAGTGATCAGAATTCTCTCAAAAAATTATTATTTTTGAAACTTAAATTTCACAACAACAAACCTATTAAATTATTTGGATCCCGCCAGTGCTTATTAGTTGATACTTAATTTTTCATAACAATTCTCAGTGTAAATGGATATTTATATTGGGTTACTTTTAACTTTATTACTATATTAGAGGCAATTCTATATAATTATTTATTCTTTAAATATTTTGTTTTTCAATAAATCACTTTTGTGTAATAATAAAAAGTGATGATTTATGTTTTAGTATTTATTTGTTAATTGTTACTTTTGAGTTGTGTTATTTTTTTATTATATTTAAATTTCATATGAGGCATTTTGATCTGATTTTTTTCGTGAATAAAATGTTAAAACTCAAAATTCATAATAAGTCTTGTAAATCTATTGTCAGTAGGATAATAACCATGGTGTAGCTACTGACGTATCAATGATACGGGACCTCAACATGTGTAACTACAGTCCCACTGACAGAGCTTTCATATCTAAACAAGTAATATAAAAAATAATTTTTAAGTCAATTCCTACTTGGATCAACAAAAATTTTTTTTTATTTTAGCTACTTTTTCTTAAATAGTTACAATTAATATAAATATGTATATACATGACAGAATCACAACATTAAGATGTAATTAATTTGTATTAATTATCATTCAAATATGGTATTGTCATCCAAAACAATCATGTATTTAACATTTCAGTTCAACTGAATGCTTTAAAACATGAGAAAAAAAACCTTTCCATTTATTGACACAAGTCGCCCAGATGGTCGCTAAGTTACCAAAAATGATGCCAATGTTGTAATACTTAAAATAATTAGTTTTAATTAATTAATTTTTATTAATTATAGTTGAATTATTGTATTGTCATACAAAATAATCATGTATATAAATTTTCAGCTCAATTGAGCGCTTTAAAATGTATTTTATTAACAATTGAAAATTCCATTAAGATAAATAAACAAATATATAGAGAGTGTGAGCTATAATAGTCAGAATTGAAAAAAAGGACTCTGAAAGAATTTTGATACAGGGCCCACTTAAAACTAGCTTCGCCAGTGATCATGACTTAACAGGTAAAACGCTTGCCTAGTGGGGGGATTACATATTTTATAATTCAGCTCACTGAAGATAACTAAAGGAAGTAATAGAGCTATTGCATCTTTTATATAACAACATTAAAACCCATATATCATGTGGCTTGGTGAATATCATCTGAAGTGTCACCTTGTCATTTGACTGGTTCAAAATTATTTCACCAATTCTAGCTCTGGTATGCAGCAAATTATCGTTTGCTACTGAAATATTATTCATTTTTTGGCTAATCTTTTCCACTACTAAAGAAATATATTTATTTTTTATATGTGTGACAAATTTCAGCTTATGCATTGTATATTTCTCTCCACTTGTAGCTTTTTACTATTTATATAAAATAAGAATTTTTTTCTTTTTAAATTATTTCAATCATTTTTTTTTTTTTTAATTTTTTTTTTCTTAGCAACGTAGAAAAGAGTATATATAAATTTTTATGTTAGTAAAACCTACTCAAGTGCCTAAATAAAGTTATATTTCAATAAGATTGGAAAGTAACTCTCCACTCTCTCTCTCTCTCTCTCTCATCATTGCTTAAACGAAAAATTAATGAAAGGCAGCTATTTATGTATTAATATTTGTCACTCAGTGACATTTTTTTCAACACTGGTGCTAATGTATTTCACAAATGTAATTTTCATATTTATATCATATTGAATTTAAATGACACTGAATATCTAAGATATTCTGGTATATATGTAAGCTTTTCTTATGTGTAAAATATTAATATATGCATTGATGTATCTTGTCTTTATAAAAAAAATGGTATTGTTGATGTGATATGAATTTTTAATTGAATTCAATAACTTATTACTTTTCTGTATAAGAAAATATAAGTATTTATTTTATATTCTTAAAAATTGTTTTTTACGAATACCAAATGCAAAGTGTGAAATAACTACCACTTTGATGGTCAAACCATTGCAAATAAAGTTTAAATTTCAAAGTTGTTAATTCAATGTTTCTCGGACTTGGTTCCTATACCCAGGAAGTATGCAAATGAAAGTAAAATTCTTTTATAGTTGCTTCTTCATTGTGAAAAAACGAAGTTAACTCTGACAGTTTGTATGAGACTGCCATGACTGAAATGCAGTGCCGGTTTATCCATTGGGGCGGTCGCCCAGAGACCCGGATGAGCTGAACTCAACCAGATTTTATGGCTATAAATTTCGATCCGCTAGTGCCAAGGGGGCCTGAAGATCTGTGCCCAGGGCCCGGAAATGAGCTTAAATCGACACTGCTAAAATGTGAAATATAAATGATCACAGCAATGGTTATAATTGATAGTTGTTACAAATATTGTTCTATAGGGATTTGTTGTAATAGTTAATTTGCAATAAATAGCTAATTGGTAAATGTTTTATTTGAGAAAAAAATTGTATAAAATATTTGCAAAAATTACATTTTAATGAGAATTTGTAGTAATATACTTTTTCTGTAATCATATAACTTAACTCAGTGGCACGACAGCCCATGGGGGCCAATGTCTACTGTGCTCAACCCAGTGTACGCGACCTTGGACCTGGAGTGCATGAACAGATATCCCCGGTCAGTCTGACGTGAAACCCCCAGTTTTAAGTTCCCAAACAAGCTTGATATTCATTTATCTACCTACTGAAGGGATGAAAAGTTAAATCCACCTTGCCCAGTCCGGGGTTTGAACCTCGGACCTGTAACGTGGAAGCGTGATGCACTAACCACTCAGCTTCTCTGTAATCATATATTAGACATATATTTCTTTTTAAATTCCATGTTTTTGAAAACATGGATAATCAAAGTATAAATAAAAATGACAATGTATTTATTTAGTGTTTAAAACTGTTATGCGTCTTTCTTTAGCAAAATAAAAGTTTATTTTTGTAAATTTCTTTTTTATACTTATAAAAATAAATTCAATAGAAACATTTTTTTACATTTAGACCGCACAGTTTTTTTAATTTTGATCATACATTCACATAATAGAATACAACTTCTTCTCCCCAGGGCCGCTTTTCTGCTTAAGCACGTGCCTAAGGCGAAAAAAAAATTAAATTTACAGTGAACGTACCACTGCCTAGAGAATCGTGAGAGAAGCATTTTTGCCCTCAAGAGAGAAAAAAAAGACTTAAATGAGATCTACTATAAAAAAAAAAAAAAAAAAAAAACGAAAAGCTTAACAGTTTGATGTTGTTATGCACTCAAAATGATATTGCAATGGAAATTGATTACAATGAAGTTATTAATGATTTTCTCGAAAAAATCCTTCGTTTTCCGAAGAAAAAAAACTCCGTTGTACAAGTAAAATGACAGTGACTCGACAACCAATCTGGATGAAGAAATGTAAAAGATAGTAAAGCGATGAAAAAGATGATAATTAACAAGTTGAAAACAGTTTATACAATAATGTGTACTCTATACCAGCGATACTCAACCTTCGGGCCGCATGCGGCCTACCGAGCCTTTTTAAGTGACCCAATCAAGGCCCATTGCTCTGAGAAATGTACCTATTTAAGAGCATTGTATTAAAAATTTGTTGGGAAATTCTTATATATCAATTTTGTTTTTTGCTGTCGGTGTCGTACGAGTACGAATTGTACTTTTTCTATTTGGAATGGATACGGTTAGTAATAACAGACAGCGGTGGAGTAGCGTCAATTTTATGGTTGGAACTAATTCAATTCCTACTATTAGCTCACACTCTCTATATGTTTATTTATCTTGGTGGAATTTTCAATCGTTAATAAAATACATTTTAAAGCGCTCGATTGAGCTAAAATTTTATATACATGATTATTTTGGATGACAATGCAATAATTCAACTATGATTAATAAAAATTACTTGATTAAAACTAATTATTTAAAGAATTACAAAAACAGCCACGTTGGCATTATTTTTGGTGACTTGTGTCAAAACGTGAAAATGTTTTTTTTCTCACGTGTTAAAGAATTCAGTTGAACTGAAATTTTATACACACGATTGTTTTGGATGACAGTACGATACTTTAATAATAACTAATAAAAAGTTAATGGAAAATTGCAAGGAAACCGCTTTCTATTTTGCCACTTAATGTTGTTATTTTGTCCTATGTATAAACATATTTATATTAATTGTAACTATTTAATAAAAAGTAGCTAAAATAAAAATTTTCTTTGTTGATCAAGTAGAAATTGACTTAAAAAAATTTTTTATATTACTTGTTTTTAACTATCATTTATATCTTACAAGCGAAAAATATTAAAAATTAATTAATAAATCGTTTGAAGACGATTGGGAGGTAGACTATTTTGATGTGACAAACAAACATGGGGGGTGGGGATCAATAATTGTTTGATTTGTCACGAAACTGGTGTATTTAAAAACTACCAATAAACTAGGAATCATTCAATGCCACAATTCCTCGAAGGTCTCTTTCAAGAGGTGATAAATAGGCATTTTCTTGAATAATCTTTGCATCAGTAACGAAGTGTTTTGTCAGTGAAAATATTACAGCGATAACAAAGATATCCTATGAAGTTTGTTCCATACCACTATTCTTTCCTTACGACTGCCAGTCCCTAACACGGTGGGTCTATATGTGGTGGATAATGGAAAGACTATCCAAACAGCAGAAGCAAAGAAAGGGAAAAAGAGGAGGGATAAATCAACCCGGATAACACACAAACAGGAAATTAAGAACTGAAGGGGTGACGTAACTATTGAAATGTCTAGAGCACAGTGGTGTAGCGTAGGGGTCATAGCTCCGGGCGGCATACCAAAAGAAGTGGCAGCAAATACCGCCATATTTAAATTCAAAAAATGTTTTAAACTCCAAATCACGCTCACGCTACGAAACTGACGGAAACGAGTCAAAGCTTTAATACACGCACAGATGCAGGAAGTTTATTAGTCGCTATGCAATCGCATTCGTTTTTATGTTACTTAAGCTTCTGGCAACCGGTACTGTGTGAAGTCAATGATGCTCACACACACACACAAATTTATTTGCAAACATGGACTAAATATCCATCAATGTGCTCAAAAAATACGTGCTTTACAGACCATAATAGAAGCAAAACGAGAGGAATTCGTGGATGACGCTTTAATATATGCTAAAAGTTTATGTGAAGAGCTTGAAATTTCTTTTGAACCCCCAAGACGAATCAGGAGGAAGCATATATTTCGCGACGGAAGTAAGGATGTTCAGTTATCGTACGAAGATGGCTTAAGGCGAACAATGTTTTTTTCAATGGACAGCTAAAATTCGAGAAAGATTCTAACAGTTGTAGAATCTAGAGCAAAAATATGGTTTTTTTAAGGCCTAAAGAGTTATTGGGCATGGACAAACTTAACTTAGATCAAGCTCCTCAATACATTAATAAAGAAGAATTCCAACTTGAGTGCGTACATCTACAAGCTTTCGTAGCTGCAACAAACCCAGACTGTAAAAAAGAACTAATTAAGTACAGCTCTCTGAGTTTATTAAAATATATTATTGAGTCCAAACTTGAAGATAGCTTACCAAACATTGTTATAATGTTGAAAATTTTTTTTAACCAGTAATACCAATTGCGAGAGAAGCTTCTCTGAGCTAAAATTAACCAAAAATTAACTCAGATCGACTAGGTCCATGTTAAGGCTAACAAATTTAGCTATTCTGGCGATTGAACATGACATACATATTGATATTGACAATTGTATAAAAGATTTTACGGTGAAAAAACACGAAAAGTGTATTTTTAAGAAATAAAAAAAAATTAAAGTTGCTTTTTTGAATTTACTAATTTTCTTGGCTAATAACTAAAATAGAGAGGCGACAAACTTTTGTTCGGTCCCATCCGGCGAAAGCCCACGATAAGCCACTGCTAGAACGCCGGGGAAGTTAAAAACAGCTCTATTCTTCCCTTATGCTGAGAGATTTGAACTTTTTAATCAACTCTGTCAAGCACTAAAATACTATTCACTGGATTCTGAAAAGTTATCAATATCTCTTCAATGCATGATACCCAAAATGAAGTCAAACTAACTTCTCTATCATGAATCTATATCAGCAGGGCCGGCTCTAGCAGTTCTACCACCCCGGACAAAAATGAAAATGCCGCCTCTTTCTCTATAGCAAAAAATAATTAAAAAAGATAAATTGTCCACCTGTAAAACTTGAATAATTCTTGCGAACAAAAAGACAGCATAACATTATATATATGTAATGTTTTTATAATATTTCTGGAATATTGATAAAATAACAATTGTGAGACGTGGCGAGGGGATGGTATTACTGTAGCGAACCAAGGATAGGACGTGGCCGATAGTGTGATTTTCTATGTTACGTGGAGCTTGGTCGAATACGGTATTATCGAAGAGGCACTCCTGTAAATCGTTATTCCTATTTATTCATATCCGTAAACACATAAAGATCCAGTAGGGACGGCATTACACATACAAGAAGCAAACATCATAGCACAAACAAAGATAAACATAGAACGCGTTGCAGCAGGTGGATTACATGATGAAGGCAGGTTGACAAAAGAGAGCGATTACAGATGGTTACATTTTATAAGGAACTGGGATACGTCAATCCCTCAGTCCTCTATCTTGTTTTAGAATCGGCTTGGTTTTGCTCCTTGGCTGGTGATGGTGGGCGTGAAAATCGGTGGCAGGAATCAATGGGATAGCAGGCGCATGACTTCTCATGAGTGGCTTTGATTGGATGATGGGAGTGAGCTTCGAAAATTGTACTTAGGAAAATTTTTAGAGTAGCTATTGATGTTAAAGTTTAACAATTGATGGTAAAATATTCAAGGAAATAAAATGAAAATATAATAAATTTTGTAGAAAGAGAAATTACGGGAAAAGGAGTTTAAAATTTATCTAACATAGCTTCGAAAAGAAGTAAAGCCTTAGCTTTATCATCTTCGGAGTTTTTTAATTTGGGAAGTAATTGTAAAATTTCAGGTGATCTTTTTATGATGTTAGAAATCATGCTGATCAGTTCAATCACTTGAGCTAGGTCTGAATTTTCATTTTCTATGGCTTGGATTGCGTGGGAAACTTTGTTATTTGAATTTTCATTAGTTTTTTCAGTTAACTTGTAGACTGGGGTGGGGGTGGAGGAGGGTGCGGTTCCACTAACAATGTTAGCGAAAGAGACACCTTCCCTACGAACGTTGCTTTCGAAAGTTTTATTCGCGGTAAGGGGCGTGCCCTTTTTTGGCTTAAGGAACTTGGGGCATTTGGTGTAGCAGGCCGAATGACCATATTCTTGGCAATTTATGCAGAAGGGGTTTTCCTGTCGCTTCTTTATCGGGCATTGACGCGTGGGGTGTTCTTTTCCACACTTTAGACATCTTGGCTTGAGGTGGTAGTTTCTGCCGTGTGAAAGAAATTGTTGCAGTTAAAACATTGGGTAATTCCTCTAATGAGGTAACCTTCAATTTAAATTTGCATGTAGCCGACAGTTTTGACCGAAGATTTTCTGATTATTGGCGTTGCGGGGAGGGTGACTTTAAAAAATGGGAGAGTGGTCTTAGTTTTCTTAGAAATTAATTGGGAAACATTTTCAATTGTGAATCCTTCTTCTTCTAGGTCGGATTGTATCTCGTGAGTTTTGGTAAAAATGGGCAGTCCTTTAATGACTATTTTGATTGGTTTTATTGGCTTTGGTTTAAGTGAGAAAAATTCAAAATCTTTGTCTTCTTCAAGAAAATTTGTAAGAGCGTGATACTCTTCTATGTCATTAGTGATTAATTTAATAAATTCTCCCCTGACGATTTGTTAGTGATATCTGGGAATTTTTGATAAATGGATTTAAGTTGGTCTCTGATATTTTTCTTAGTTTTAAGATGAATTAGGGGAGGGGGCTTGAGTTTTGGGGGCACTGTTTCATTATTTTCTTCCGGAGCAACTTGATCCTTATCATTTTCAGATTCAAGATCTGAGAAACTATTATTTACAGTGACTGGCTCACTAGGTAAAGGAGAGACAGGTCTAGCTGTTTTCTTGGGGAAGACAAAGTCTTCCACAGAATCCTTTGTATTAATTTTACGTTTTTTCTTTTTCTTTTTCTTTTTAGCGTTATTTGCATTTGTGGGTGCTTCAGAATAATTTTTTAAAATGTGATTAGAATCACTATCTTTATGCTTTTCAGTCGGTATTGGGGGGGAGAGAGTACAGTAATTACCATTGCAATTAAAAGTCATACATGGGGGGAGGGAACGAAGCTCACTCACCATTGTATCTTTTTTTCTTTGGATATCATCAATAGAGGCCCGAAGAATAGCCTTCATCTCGTGGTTATCATCGGTGTCTGGAAAGTTGACAAGTTCAGTGCAGCGATTGATTACTATGTCAAGGGCTTCGATTTCCAGCGAAAGCCTGTTTCTCTCTTCGCAGCTGTTGGTAATACCTGGTAGATCGGTTTCCATTTGTGCCATCAGGACGGAAATAGAATGCAAGTCGGAGCTCAGAAGAACACGTCTGCTCTGGTAGAAATCATAGTGTCTTCTCCGTATAAAAGAGAGCGATTACACAAGATCTTTGCTTTTATACTGGCAGTGGTTATTACGTAATAATAGTTCTGATTGGATAGAATGGGCGGAACAGGGATTTCGGACTAGCCGATTAAGATTAAGATTACAGTGTTATTTTTAAACTAAAGAATGAAAGTTTGTTTAAATATTAATACAAAGAGTTAACAAAAAGGATACTAGAGGGGGAATTATTACATATATATATATTATCTACATTATTAAAATTCGAAGATAAATAAATGTACGAGGCGCAACCAGAAAGTAAGTTTCCCGATGTTTTCCCCTTTAAAGTAAATATAATTAGCCGTGTCAATTGCGCATGCGTAACAGATCTATGATGTATCAATCATATGCCAGCCGGACAGGTCCCACCTCGTGCCAGTAGCAGTAGTCCGAAATGGAAACTCTTATTCCTTCTCCCGCCGCCTGCGAGATTCAGTTGGTGATAAAGTTCTTGAATGCATAAAGCATTGCGCCTATTGAAATTCGTCGTCAGGGTCGTCAAAGTGTCCATGATGAAGAGCGCAGTAGGCGACCGTCCCTCATCAATGTTGATCTTATTGAGCTTATGAGGCAGCACGTGATGGAGAACCGTTGCTTCATGATTACGGAGCTGAGCAGCCAATTTCCTCAGAAATCACGATCCTTGTTACATGAGATTGTCACTAAGCACCTGCTGTTCAAAAAATTGTTAAAAAAAAATTCAAAAAATTGAAGACGTCTGTCACATGCTGGTTCCATTCACAGGCGGCAGAGTTCTACTACAGAGTGATACAAAAGTTGATCCCATGATTCGACAAGTGTCTCAATTCTGGTAGTGGCTACGTTGAAAAATAGCTGAAACATTGCTGTACTTGTTGCCAATAAATATGTTCCGGAAAGTGTGTGAGTTCTTTTTTTTTTTAAAAAAAATAGGGAAACTTACTTTCTGGATGCGCCTCGTATCTATATTAGTATGCTTGCTTAATGCGTCCATCTTTTCATGAACCGCACCACGCAGAAACTCGCCAAAGGTACCAAAATATTGGAAAAATGATTTGAGGAATTCGTTTTTACCATTTATATTCCGATATTGCAATTAGTTAAAAAGATATTATTTAAAAACCTTAAAACATATAAATGTTTTACTCCTGTGTGCTTTTTCTTCGGCGATGCAAAATAAAAAATTATGAGAGGGATTTTTTTTTTTGCAGTTTTGGGTTTTTTTTTAAAAAAAGCTATCTAATTCTTCCTAAAAACAGACGAAAAATAATTGCAGAATCGGAAAGACCACTTATTTCGCCACGATACGGTATAATATTTTTTTACAAAATAATATTTTCCACTTTTTACGGTTTTTTTTTTAAATGAGTCCAAATTGATGAGTTTTTATGAAAATGATTTCTAAATCGTTGCGTATGAATTTTTTTCGTGTTAATGAATTGATATTCCACACTAAAAAGTTCATGCCCTTTTCTTTTAGAGAGAGAGAGAATCTCTCTCTCACAGTCATTTAAAAAAAATATCAAAAAAATTTTTTTTTACGATTTTTCAAAAAATACTCAAAATTTTAATTAAATATTTAATAAATTCATTATTCATAAAGATAATAGCACGAAACTTTTTTCCGTGTGTCGAAAGTTATCTGTTTTTTGTCCTAAGATTGAAAAAAAAAATGCTTAAAAATTACGGAATTTTAAAAACTTTTTGTGTTTTTTGTCTAATACCGTTTTTACGAGATTCCGTAAGAACAATATTCTCCTTACATTTATTTTTTAAAAATTACCGTTCTTTGTTATTGATGTGTGAAATTTGAAAACTTCAACTTAAAAACTAAGTTCTAAAAAAAATGAAAACTTTAAAAAAACATTTGCAAGATTTAGAGTGTATCGCGGAAGGGTCAATTTTTGCGTCGGCGAAGTTTCAGTTTAGAAATAAGTAGGAGGGAGGGGGAGGGGTTGTTTTCAGTGACGTAAGATAGTGGGAATTTCCCGTATTATGCTCGCTCCTCGCCTGAGTTATTTATAGAATCATTTCATTCATTACGGATAATTGTTTTAAACCGCAAGCTTTTATTTTTTATATAACTGATAGTTTTCTTCATTCTTAAAGAATTATTGAAGATCAGTGGAATGAAAAACCTTATAAATAAAAGAAAATTCTGAAATATATTTTTAATACATAGTATTATTTTCTTTTTGAATGATTTTATGAAGTGAATATAAATAAATTTTAAAGTCTTTTATTCTTTTATTCAAACATATTTTTAATCTAACTTTCAAAACAACGCTTAAAGAAATTAATAGCTGTTTCAATAAAAACGGTGAGAATTTTTATATTCATTTTTTAGAGAAAAATTTTCACTGTCGAAAAAGTTTAATAGACATTTTTTAAACATTTAGATCAGTGGAATGAAAAAGCTCATAAATAAAAGAAAATTCTAAATATATTTTTAATATTTAGTATTACTTTCTTTCTGAATGATTTTATCAAGTGAATGTTATTTATAGAAAATGGATTTTAATTAATACATATTTTATTATTTTAAATTCTTTGAAGCTAATTACTCTTAAAAAATTATGAAAGTTTTTTTATTTTATTCTAGCATCAGAATCGTTTTCTTTTTATTGCTTTACATTAATAATTCTTTAACTAACACAATATTGTTTTTTATAAGTCATACATGGAAATTTCAAGATAAATCTTAACTGTGAGGGGAAGGGGAGAACAATAATTTTACACTCAAAAAAACCCGTGTAATGCCGGGCTATAGAAAGGGGAAAGAAACCTATCTTAAATCGAAAATAAGTGGAAACAAATTTCGAAAAAGGAAATTTAATGACATAATTATAGAAATCACTCACATTGCGCATGTACAAACACATACACAGAAATACTGGCACCATGAGGGAAAGAGAAAGCCCGTGCAACGCCAGGCCATGCAGCTAGTTTTAAGAACTAAAAAAGGTAAAATAATTTGAAATTATATAAGGACATAGTTACCAGTTATTATTTCAAATGAGTAAAATGCAAGAGAAGAAATTGCATATGTCAGCAGGCTAATTTTTTCGAAAAAGGTTCTACTGATAGTGGGAATCATAAGCATTTATTTTAACTTATAGTAAATACACTTAAGACTAAACTAAAACATCTCATGTGGCTCTCTATGTACCAAAATATCTTATTACTTCTGTCCCCCTTTTGGATAGCTGACACCGAGCATCGTACGGGTGAGAGGAATGTGCCGCAGTGATTCCACTCTGGGATGGAAGAAAGTTCCGAGTAAAAGATGTTTCATGATATAAAACAGTGATTCCCAAAGTGGTCTATATAGACCCAGGGGTCTATGACGACCTTTTGTTCACGTCAACAAAAAATAATTTGGGGGTAATGAGGCGTAAGGGGGGGTCTATGTGATATTGGCTTTCATTAAACTAGATCGTGACTTTAATTTTTAAAAGAAGATTTAATCAAGTGGTGAAACCAAATTTTACTTATTTAGCAGATTTATTTACTAAATTTAATGAGGTTAATTTGCACATACAAGGTGACAGCATAAATTTTTTAAAACAGGAATCATTTCAGCGTTTCTTTCTAGAGTTAAACTAAAGAAGCATAATACTGGAGGTTCGAAATTTTCTCAAATTAACCCAGACAATCTGTCAGCACTTTTTAACCTACGTTCACCATTTAACTGCTTTTTATTCAGATTTTTAAACCAGGTTTGAGAATTCTTTGACTATGGTAATACCACAGTAGGCAATTAATTTATATGGTCATATTGAAAAAAAATGTCACACATGAGACAACAGGAATTGATCGTGATATGCACCAATGAAAATTTTAAAGTTTAGAAACGGATGCCAGCAATTTTGGCTTGAAAAAGGCAAACCTGTTATTTGTCCCGAATTATGGAATATCGTGAGGAAGTTTTTAATTATTTTTCCTAGTAAGAAGGAGTTTCGGTGCAGTCGCCAATCTCCAAAATAAAAAAAGAAACTGGACATATTAACACAGGAGATTTTAGGTTAAACCTGACAAAATTGATATTAAATGTTGAAAATTTGTTATTGTAGCACCAGATTTATCCCTCCCATTAAAATCAATTGAGTGTTGTTTGGTTATTTTATTTAACAGCTATTTTATATTTTAATTAACTTTGAATTTAATTAGTTAACAAATGCTTTTTAAACTTTTAACTCTATACTTCATTAGTTATAAATTTAATTCCTTTAAAGTAGTAGTAGTAGTACTAGCTGTCAAAAAGACATTCAAGTTCATAAATTTGCGAAAATTCAATATTAAGTAAGCAGGAGTCTACCCCCAACGTTTCTCAAACTGTGGGGCGTGCCCCCCCTTGGAGAGCATGACAACTCTACGAGGGGGGCGCGAGCATATTGAAAAGTCGAAGACAGAAGAATTAAAAGTCTGGTTTGTCCATCCCTATAGCCGTCTCTGATATCAGCATTAATGAATAGATATTTAGGTTTGAATAGAATTGAAATAAAGCACCACGGGGGTCTTGAATCTCTTGTTAGAACTGCTGTGAGACATTACATGGACGGGTTTCTACACCCACTAAAAGTTTTAGAATAAGAAATAATTCAATCTTAAACTTAAAGAATATAAATTTAAATATCATGTAAGTTAATTTATATGAAATTTAAGAGACAGAATTAAGAAGAACCAAAAAAAATATTTAGGGTGCTGCAGCTAATACTTTAAGCATAAATGTAACAAGAAGTTTTTTCCCCAGTCAACTACCAGTCCATGAGAATTCGTAACATAAAAAAATTTATTCAAAGTTTGAGAATCTTCATTTGTTTCATTTTATATTTAATTAATTTTTTTTTCTAAATTTGAACATACCCGGATAGAATTTCAAGAGACAAGGGAATTTTATTAATAATAACACTTCTACGTTTTGAGGTGAAATAAGTATATTATTTTCCAAATAAGTCTTTAAAAAGCTGCGATTCCTTCAATCTGCATAGAAGTAACAATAAGAAGCACATTAGTTTTTCTGAGCCGAATAGAAAATTTTTGCAATACACTCGAGAAACTGAAAAAAATTTGAATAAACTATATCTCATTCATTTTGACATTTAAATAATATTCCAAGCTTTCAAAAAGTATAACTAGAGTTGACTATGTGAGTTCCTTAATAAGACTATTTTCAAACAATTACACTCGTAACAACTGTATATAGGGATCAAGTATTTGTAACATTTTGTAAATTGGAATTACATATTTTATTGTACATCCATTTGATTTGCAAGAAAACTATTTCAAAAATTAAATTCAAACCATTTTAAAAAAGTATTCGTATTTTCGAATGATGAAGTTTCATACGATGTGGAGTAACAAAAGGTTATTAACCCAAAATATTTTGATTTGGATTGTTTTATTTGTTAATTGGATGTTTTCTAACAGTCTGTACTTCTATCAATACAAAATCACTTATTGATTTATTTTAATTAACGTCGTAGTCCAAAACAATATGAGCGCTACTGTCATCGGACCCCGTATTTTTGAGCCATGGTCAAATGACGAGAACGAACCTGAGCTGGCACCACTCTCCAAATTTTCGTACAATGTCAATAGAAGAACTTAAAGCCTTGATATATTTGATGTGCACCCGCGTTTCTACACGGCACGCGTGTCGACTCCGTGCCTCGATACCGCTGGTCATTATTTAGCAACCATGACTACTCAGCCACTGCCTCCGCACAAAATAATGAGGTTGACATCTAAGATGACACTCTGATTTTTCCACCAACGGAAGGACTTTGTGCTCCAACAGATTTAAAATGTATAAGCATACTGACTCTTGAATAGACTTTGAATCTCATCTTTGTATAGTTGTAATTCAAAAGTATATGTGTGATTTTCGAGATTTCTATCCATTCTGAATTTCAAAATAAAAGCGTGTCGACTTTTCCTCGTCAGTTAAGAGAGAAATTTTTTTTTATAATCTTCAAGATCTTGAATATATTCAACATCCTATTTTGAATTTTATTTAGTTTCTTGTAACTTTAATATTTGTTATTTAATAATTTTAATTTTTTTCTTCATTATGTACTACAGTGACGATTTAAGCTCTGGGTGCAGATCTACAGACCCCTTGGCACTGGAGAATCGAAATTCATAACCATAATATCTGAATAAGACCAGCTTATCCGGGCCCCCACCCCAAGTACCCAATGGCTAAACCGGCACTGCTTCTATGCAACTATTTTGTGAGATTTTGCTATTTTAATTTTATTGCACAGGAGTAGTATATCAGTACCGGCTTAGCCATTGGGTGCTTGGGGCGGGGGTCTGGATAAGCTGGACTTAACCACATTTTCTGGTTATAAATTTCGATCCTCCAGTGCCCGAAATGAGCTTAAACAGGCTCTACAAAGAAGATGGAAGCCCACGGGGATCAGTGATTCGCTAACACACCGACACATCAATAGCCGTACATTCAATCAATCAAGAAAGCAATAGCACCTTTTAACTCTAACGGTGGAAAATGGAAACATTTTATCTCTAGGTTTTTGTGAGATTAAAATTTTACGGTGTGAATTACTTTATACGATAATCGTTATATCTTGTAAAATATAAACAAAATTAGAGTATGGCGGATTAATAAGAAATAATTATTTCTTTGTGGTTTTGCATAACAATTCTTACATCGGAATAAATATGTCGTGTAAAGTATATGTTGGTAACTATCCTTCCACTTTCACCCAGAAAGACATACTATACCTTTTTCAAGAATTTGAAGGAATTGAAATGGTAGGCTTTTTTAAAAATAAACAAAAGTGCTTTTCTTTTTTGCATTGTGTTGATCAAGATCAAGTTGTTGATGTTGTTACTTCTATGCATGACATAGATGTTTGTGGACGCAATTTAATAGTGCGATCATCAGATGAAACTTTGCAAAAAGCTATTGAGGAGTCTTTAGTAAAAAATGGTGTGTTGGAAACTCTGCATCCTCGAAATAAATGTAATCAAATCACTACTAGTTCAAATTCCTTTTCTAAAACGAAATTTTCCAAAGATAATGAAGCTACGACCATCGGGTACTGGTCAAATACTGACGCAAATAGTTCTAAAACTCAAAACACCTATACACAAAATAATTACCAAACATCCACTGAACAAAATTATGATTCTGTTAGTTCTCCTGGATCTCATTACTATTCTAATACTAGTGGGCCAAAGTTTTCTGATTACTCAAGAGATTACTTTGCCGCTTCTGAAGAAAAAGGTCGTTATGACAATAATAAAAGTACAGAAATTCCACAATGCCATGGATATAATGAGGATCTTATGAAAAATATTAATCCTCGGGAAACTTTCTTAAAGTATGCAAAGCCAAAAAGCGATTCCACAGATCCACTTACGATGAGTGATAAGTTTGCCGCATATTCTCCAAAATCTTATAACCAACAAAATGCATACAATGGCAAAGTAGGTGGAAGAAATGCACACCAAAATGTAGAATATGGGGATGGACATCCAGTTCATAGGAGGGGAAAGAGTTACAATGAACACCCTCTCGAAATAGCCAACCCAGCTCCTGAAACAGTTATTCTCAATGGTTTGGTACTTAACAAAGATGATTTAAGTTTTGTTTCAGTTTTAAATTTTCCTCTTGGCTTGCCTACGAGAGATTTGTATGAACTTTTTACTGATTACAACCCGGTCAAAATCTTTATAGTATGCAATAAAGCACGAATGGACAGAACTCCTACTGAGGCTATTATATGTTTTACGAATGAAAAAGATGCGACGAATGCAATTCTAAACCTGGATAATACAGTATATCGTGGAAGGGTGTTATTAGTTACTGATGCTGTTAACATGGTGTTAGTATCTGAGTTGTTGAGTTTTGGAGGGAAAATTTTGACTAACAAAAGTGTAAAACGCTATACTTAAAAAATTATTTGATAAATTAATTTGGCCTCTTATTAAAAATTATAAAATAATACTGAATTTGTAAAATTCTCAAAATTGGATTTGTTACATTGATTTTTTTTGGTTCTTGTGTATTGTTTCATCGACCAACGTCGCCAATTCAAAAAATATTGCCATCATTAATATTATGTTTGAACATTAGTAGGAATGGTTTCCACTATATTGGCTGCATATTGCAGCATTTAGCAATATGTTTTGATTTGTCGAAACAGGTCAGTGGTGTAATACATAAGTACCAATCTTTTTTTTGTCTGTTTTTAATATGTAGCATACATTCTGCATTAATGTAAAACAGAAATTTAGTAATCTAAAATGTTGTATAAAAATCCAACTATAGAGAATAATTTACAACAAGATAATGCAAGAAAGGGGATATTTAGGCTGTTAAAATTTCTTATTTTGTGAAAACAGTTGTTAATTGCGACTTGATAAATGTTTTTCCTTAAAATTGTTATTTTGTTATTTATATTAGCTTGTTATTTGTATTAGATTTCTAAAAAATGTTTACAAATATTATATTTTACTTCATCATATATACATAATATTTGGGAATTTTACCTTATATGAGATAATAAGGTACTTATGTATTAGCCCATGCACCAGTAAATTAGCTTTTTGAAGAATTTGTGCCAAAATTTGGCAAAGGTTTTGAAGAATTTTCCCTACTTATACAAAACAAGTTATTGTGTTTGAGCATGGGTAGGAAAAATTCATTTCATTTACTGGCATTATATTGTGGCATTTGATGAAAATGGTCAACCATCTAATATATAAGTACCAAAAATAATTATATTGGATGTCTTCAGAATTTAGAGTAATTTTTTTTTATGTATTTGGATTTTATAAAAATTCATTGCTGTATTTATTGATAGATATTTATTGAAAAAAACAATGAAAGAAAAGAATTTAATGAATTTTCTTGAATATTTTTGTGGAAAAATACATTAAAATTTAATTAAATCATAAAATGAAAATACGAAATATTTCTAAAAGTAGTTATTTTGCTGGAAATTATTATGTTCATGTTTAGTTTCAAAATTGTTTATTTGCTCATTAAAAATGGTTTTACGATTAATAATTTAATATCCGCTTTAATCATTAATGATATTGTGCTCTCTATACTACAAATACTGACTGTTGTATTTTTTACTATTTGTATATTGAATAATCTTGTTGTTAACATTTTTTTTTCTTTGAGAATAAAGGTATTGATGTGGAAAGCAATATATATTGTTACAGAAAGCACATACTAACTACGTATGTTATATTCACTTTATTTTCTAATAACAAAAGTAAAAATTAAAATTTCAGACAGTGTTTGCTTTAGGATAATTGTACAGGCTTATACATTCCCCCTTTGTGAAGCTGAGTATTGTATTTCATGGGCACTTTTTGATGATTTACACCTAGAGCCCAAAATTGTTGTTGGTTTTAATTACTGTTGATCTTCTCAATTTGTTTATATAGCTTGCATTGCTATTTACTCAAATGAATATTTTCCCGACTCTGGATGTTCTGTATCTTTAACCAGAAATTGTTAATTTAAGTTTGCTTGTGATTAATCATAAAAAAATTTGGTACTTGTGTATTAGGCATCACCGCAGTCAAATTGGCTCCACCCGAAATTGTGCCATTTCCCCCTAAATCTGACTGATTAGTATTTTTTAATATGAAGCATGTTAGAATCTTTGTTGTTTTAATGTCAAGATATGATTTGCATGGGGCCAATTTTGCTGCAGTTACACTAATACGCAAGTACCGAAAATTTCCTTGAAATTATTTCTTTGATGTCAACAGTTAATGGATTTTGTAATTTTTGGTTATGCACCTAAAAATATTTTTTGTTTTATAACTGCAATTATTAGTTGTTTGACACCTCAAATGACTTAAACTCCATACTTCAAACAGCCTCATGTTAGAATATTTCAGAGCTATTAGTGACAGATGTTGTAATTTTGATTATTGACATATCTCAATAAGTGACCTTTTGCCGTATTTAACTTTGAATTCCTGTTGTGGACACCGGACTTGGACAATGTATATATCACTCACATTCTTTTTGAAATATTTAAATTCTTAAATATTTAATTATTTTTTGTAAAAATTGTGTTTAACTTTAATTTACTTCATTAAATATAATTCATTTATTTTTTTTTCAAGATTCTATTAATTAAAATAAGTCTTCTTTAAAATTGAGTCCTTTTTTCCTATATGTACATGTCCTAGTTTAGATCTTGAATGAACCCTGTGTTAGGGAGAATGTATTTATAGAACTACATAAATAATTTGGATATGAAGCAAAACCAGTTTCAAGATGTTAAAGAAAACACTCTTAATTTTAAATACTGTTGAAATTATAAAATACAAAAATACTCTTATTCACATTTTGCCTTAATTGTATCAAAAATGGTTTAAAAAACTAAATATGAATTTTAAAAAAAGTAAAAGGGAAGTATGTAAAATTTTAAAGAAATATGAAATTTTTTTAAAAACAAACAAGTGCATTAAAAATGTTCATGTGCAGAAAATATTTCATTTTGGTATGTGTATTAAAAGGTTTTTAAAAATGTTAGATATTATATGCATTAATTCATTTCTCTTCCAATTATATAATACACATTTATACATATATTTAAATTTTAAGCTAATTCAGTAATTCATTTTTCTATAACTTTAATGTGTATTGCTTAACTTGTAATGCTTTTTTGATTAATTTGTAACTATTTATTTGTCCTTGCAACTCTTTACCCATGAAAATTGTCTTGTTAGAAAATAAAACAGATTGGTGAAAATATGGTTTAACCCCCCTTCATGTGATTTTTAAATTCACCAAATTTGTGTATTTTTATTGGATTTCCTGGAGAGTAAGTTAATATAGACTCTTCGTACAACACAAAATGTAAGAAGAAAAACATTTTACTTACCTATTTTTGCAGCAGAGATTAGGCAATTTATTGCCAAAATTAATTTTGTCACTTAGGATGGGGCTGAACTGCTTTTCACCCAGTCTAATAACTTATAATAAAAAGGATTGGAGGTAATTAAGTAATGCTTGTTTAGTTCCTACCTGCATTATTATTCACTACATAAAATATAATATTTAATAAAAATGTGCAAAAGACAATTTTTTTTTCTTCCAATAAATTTTATAAAATTAAAATGTATTTGTAATTTTTATTTCTTGAAAAGAAATTGGTTCCTACCTATTAATATTAGTGCAGCCAAATTTGTGCCATCCAAACCATGCCATTCATCATCATCAAAATCTAGCTGATTCCTTTTTCCCCCTCCAGATTGAAATACAAAATAATCTTTTTTTGTTTTTGTTCTCTTGCTATTATATCATGGCATGATTTTGCATTACATGAATTTTGCTGCAGTGTCATTGAAAGTACCAAAAATTTTTTGCCATGGTATTAAAAGTAAATAACAGTTATGATATTTGGGGGAGAGAGAGAATTTCTTTTTTTAAAAATAGAATTGTTATTGTTTTAAGGAAACATTTTGTGTACATTATGTTTTGTTATACAGTTTAATATTATAATATTCTGAAATATTGTTTTTTAAATAATATATTATAGTTTTTTTAAAAAAATTATTGTTGAACTATTTGAGATTATATTTTTTATGCCCTAGGTTATTTTTTGTTAAACCTGCATGTTCTTTCAATGTTAAGATACATTTTTCAAAATTGTATCATATATTGCCAATCAATATTATCGCATCTTGAAAAATTTACTTTTTGTAAGGTATGTTATTGCTGTAGTATGCCTCGCAAATAATTCATTGCTTTAGCAATAATACACTTCCTTGTTATATTGTAAAAAATTTTATAATTTTATAGATGCTTTTTGGTATAGTATTTTATTTGAACTATTGTATTATTTGTATTTGTTCAAAGTTCCATATGTTTTGTAAAAATTTATTGATATTAAATTTTTGTTCTTTAGTTGGTAATTTTTTGTTTTTTGTAACACATACAACATAAATTTACCTCTTTTATCTAAAATAAAAGTACGTATTTATTGATGTACTTTAACCCTTAAAATCAATTATATTTTTTTCTTTGATAGTTTTATATATTAAATTGGTAGCAGAGTTACAGATGAATAGTTTTACACAGTAATGGGATTCAAATGATACAGTAGAATCTTTGTTTTTATTTTTTGTCTACTTGGATGAATTAGTTTGCTTAAATTGTACTTGTGATAATGTCAAAAATCATTAACTAGGGAGCTATCTCTGGGCTAATATAATTTATTACCAGCACACAGGGACTCTTTCTCTATATATAACTGCTAAGTACTATACAATTCTATTTTCTATACATCTATATAGAAGCAAATTTATATTGAAAGAGATTTCTGCGTGTGGTGCACAACAGATCTCGAGCTGCCTACTGATTCACTTTTCTGTGGCTTTTGTTCCTCTGCTAGATGGCACTGTCTAAGTACTAAAAAATGCTAATAAGTTGCCATTGAAGTTCTTATGATCGGAATTTTCTCTCTAACGAGGACTAAGTGTGAAAATGTAAAATCATCTTAAAAACTTTGAATTGGTTGTTGAATTATTTTAATACTGCCTCTGATTTACAGTAAATAACACGTTTTTCATGTGAAAGAATATTATACACTTACTGTTATATTAATATATTAATGTATTCTCTACTTTCTTTTGTATGAATATTTAAACAGGCAAGATATCAGCTCAAGTATTGTTTTTATCAACTGAACTTGTATTTCATAATTTTGTTATCCATCAATCAGTTGTGGATTAAAGTCAGTTGAGGCCCCATCCACAAAGGAAAATGTTCTTGCCTTAAAATAAGTCAGAAAAAAACATGCTTTTTTTACATGAACCATTCTATCAATTGTAATATTATGTAAATGAAATTAAAGGTATGTAGAGCTATGTATAAAATTAATGAATTCATCGAGTAATTGGAAACTCATAATTCTCATGGGGTATAGAAAATGGGTGTAATTACTTAAAAAAAACGAAGCATATTGACAGTAACCCTTATGTAATTCAAGTGCAGACAAGAGGGGTTCGGACCCCACCCCAAAGCCCTCATTTTTTTTCCAATTGATTGTAATTCATGTAAATAGTACGTAAAATTTAATTAAATATTTGTTGCTTATGATTAATTTTATTAATTAATGCTAATTATTTATTTAGTAATTTGTTTTTTGTTCCTGAAAATCGACAAAATCAAAAGGAGTATGATACAAGAAGGGTAGACTTTTGACCCTGGACCCCCCCTGAAAATTCCTGTGTGCGGTACCGAGTATAGCAGTAATGAATTATCAAATATTTGGCAGAAATTGAATTAGATTAGCAGAAAAAGAGAGCATCTTCTAAAACAAGAGCTATCATGTTTTAATTCAATGGAAAAAAATCTAGGATGATATAATTTTATTGGAGAATTTATCAGTTTTCTCCTAATTTTTTTTTAGGTGCCACACCACTTTCATTTGTTTTCTGTGGATTTTGGAGAGGAGTATTATGATAATCTAATAAAGGGTGTTTTTTTTGAGAGGTATAGAACTTTAAATTGCAATAAAACAACGATGTATTATTCGATTGACATGAACTTTTTTTATTCGAAAGATAACCTTGTGGCATTACATTTTAAATATGATTTCTGGCATAGGAGAGCCACGGCTGGCTCGGATGTAGTCCAATCTGAACGTCCAATTTTCGATGACTTTCCAACATTTGTGGCCGTATATCGGCAATAACACGGCGAATGTTGTCTTCCAAATGGTCAAGCGTTTGTGGCTTATCCGCATAGACCAATGACTTTACATAGCCCCACAAAAAATAGTCTAGCGGTGTTAAATCACAAGATCTTGGAGGCCAATTCACAGGTCCAAAACGTGAAATTAGGCGGTCACCAAACGTGTCTTTCAATAAATCGATTGTGGCACGAGCTGTGTGACATGTTGCGCCGTCTTGTTGGAACCACAGCTCCTGGACATCATGATTGTTCAATTCAGGAATGAAAAAGTTAGTAATCATTGCTCTATACCGATCACCATTGACTGTAACATTGTGGCCTTCATCGTTTTTGAAAAAGTACGGACCAATGATTCCACCAGCCCATAAAGCGCACCAAACAGTCAGTTTTTCTGGATGTAACGGTGTTTCGACATACACTTGTGGATTAGCTTCACTCCAAATGCGGCAGTTTTGTTTGTTGACGTAGCCATTCAACCAGAAGTGCACTTCATCGCTAAACAAAATTCGCTTATGAAAATCGGGAACAACGGCAATCTCGTTTTGGGCCCATTCGACGAATCTACGCCTTGCTTGATGATCGTTTTGATGAATTGCCAAACCAAACTGAGAATAAATCACTTGACAGCTGTTAAATCGGTCGCCATCTTGGAAAGTAATGCCAACTTAAACTTCTATACCTGGGAAAAAAACACTCTTTATATAGTGTAATTATACATATATATTTATTTTTCATACATTGTCATCACAATATTGAATATTGTACATTACATGACATTTTCACATGAACAGATTTGTTTTTTCATTTTGAAAGATTTACTCACTATCATAAATTTCCGAATGTAAAGCTAAGTTAAGTACTTTTCCCTCAATTTTTAAGATTGCTGATTTCAATTATATGGAATAAAATGTATTCGAAAGAGTAAAAAAGGAATATATATATATGTTATGTTGTTACTTGGGATGAATTCGTAAACTGGGATTTGCCAGAATAATCTGTTTATTTTTAAAACAAGAATAAATAAAAGGGAGAATAACAATTAATGAATGGAGTGAAACATTTAAACGCACGTCGTAGCCTAATTGGCTTTCATTATTTTTTAAGAGTTATTACTGCTCAGCCGATGCGCGTCTGCCTCTCTTGCGGTCCCAACGGATTCTGTTTAGTTCTGATGTTCCTTCCTTCGTCTCTCCTTTCCCCCGTTGGGGACATTGCCCTCTCTGGGGGGATGCTAAGGGGGCTTGCAATAGCGCCTTCACTTCACAATCGGCCATCCTGAAAATGAGCTGACCACAGCGAAAGAAAATCCAAAATGTAAGCAAACCTATAAAACAAAAATTGAAAACAGTGAAAAGAAAAAATAACAAGTGCGATGCTTTCCAGTACTTCACACAGGTGTTGTTTTTCTGGAAGCAGGTCGTCATTGCTGCTCACAGCTATTCAAAAAAAAAAAAAGCTATAAAAAGGGAAAGAGAAAAAGTTCAGTTCGTTATTCAAAGTTCTATTCACAGAGAGTCACTGTGGGGTGTTACTCAAATTGCAGTCGTAAAATCGTCAGGCATCAGCGGTTGACCACCTCTTCATGAAATCGACAGCTGTGGATGTAAGATGAGGACCTTCGTGTTGACCAACATTTTTAACTTCGTTTCTGTCATGGGGTTTGACGGTCTTAATTAGGTAGGGTTCGCAGAACTTGGGTCGTAATTTGAGTTGTGTTCCGAACTGGGTTCTTCTGATCGTTACTGGTTCGTCTTTTTTTATATATGTGTTGTTTGCGTTTTTTAACGAAGTGGGTTTTACTCTTGTTTGGCTCTTTCAACTTCGTATCCAAAATGATGGAGTTAAGGAAATCAATCTGTCTAAGCAAATCATTTTTCTCTTTGGCAAAGGCTTGATTCTCATCGCTATGACTTGTTTTATTAGCATTTCTTCCTCTAGACTTTGACTTCTTAGCTTTCCGCTTGCTAGGTTAATTTCTCGTTCTTTAGTTGACTTCGATGTTTTAGGATGATCGTTTGATTCCGTTAGTGCGTTTACGATGAGTATTTTTTCTGTTAACGATGCACATTCAATTTTTTTCTCAACAAGTCGCCGTTCTGTAATTTTAAGTGTTTCTTGTAAGATCTCGTACTTTTCTTCAAGTTTAACTAACTTGTCAACCTTTTCTAAATTTGATTCTTCTAATTCATGCAATTTATCTAATAACGCCGTTTTTTCTAATGATAATGTAGATGTGTTAGATACGTGCATTTCTAAATTTTTACATTTATCTTCTGCATTTTTTAATTTTAGTTGTAATACTTCTAGGGCATTATCTTTTAATTCCGATTGGTTATGTGCCTTAGATACATTAATTAAATTAATAAAGTGATCCTTTTTCTTATATATTAATTCTATACCATTTGCAGTAATTTTAAATTCAGTTTGTTTTAAAACATCAGTTCCAATAATTACATCAATAGTTGTTTGCAAATTGTCAATAACATAAATGTCCGTCATAAATTTGTTATCCTCAATATCAATAGTGGATTTAAAAGATCCAAAGGTTTTAATTTCACTCTTACCGAAAGAAGTTAATTTTATTTTCGTAGCATTTAACGTCGGTCTTCCAAGAATTTGATAAACACTTTCGCGTATTAAAGTAATAGTACTACCCGTATCAATAAGAGCATCAAAATCATAGCCATTTATTTTAACAGTTTTACGCATTTCTGATGAGGAATTAATTTCATTAACAACTTCACTAACAATCTCATTAACAATTTCATTTTTAACATCAGGTTTTTTAAATACACACTGAGAGCTTTTATGACCAAATTGGTTACAATTAAAACATTTTAAACCTTTATTTTTATGGTAACATTCATTAGAAGTATGATTAAATAATCCACAATTATAACAACGTATACGTACATCACTCTTATTAACATTAGCATCATTAAATTCATCTTTATTATGAAATTTATTATCAGAACACATATTTTTATTAGATGTAGGAAAATCATACTGCTTAAATTTTGTACGCTTGTTTTCATTATCAATACAATAAGAATTATTTTGCATAAAAACCTTTTCATATATCTTTAACTTTTCTTTAAATTCTGAAATACTTTTACATGCATATAATATCAATTTATTATGGTTAGAATCAGGTATACCAGTTATACAATACATAATCAGGCTGTGATCGTCTAAACGAAAGTGTGATTTTGAAGCAATTTCACGCATGGCCAAAAAATATTCAAATAGAGATTCCGTAGGGCGCGTAATTTCCGTTTTTGCATTTCCTTGTGGACGTCGTAAGAACAAAATAAATCTTCAAATTCTTCAATTAATGCAGCTTTAAGAGAACTATACGTTAATATGTTATGGAGAGTTTGGATAAAAGTCTTTGCAGGACCTTGAAGCAAACGTTTAACACAAATAATTTTTTGCAAATCAGATATGTGTGGGATAAAAAATAAAGTTTTCTTCTACGTCGCGAAAAAAAGCTTTAACGCTGTAATTATCATTTCCCGTAAACGACCTCATAGTTGAAAAAAGGTCCTTTAACAAAAATACATTCTCTTCGTTACCTCTTTGGCTTTGATTTCGTTGTGTTTGAGGGAGGGGAACAAAAACATCCTGCGGAGAGGGCAAGTGATAAATTGGCGGGGTGAGGGGTTGTGTTTATTCGCGTCGTTCGTAGATTCGAGCGAAAAGGGCGCCGAATCTTTGTCTTCGTCTTCCGTCAATTGTTCGGTAAAATTATTTTTCAAAGATGCAAGATCTAATAAATTTTTAAATATATGCTCGCTTAATTCTTTGGCGCTTCCCGCGCAATTCAGTCCTAATATAGTGCATACGGTAATAAGTTCAGTTTTCGTAAAGTCCTTTAAAATTTTATCCTTTCGTGCTTCACTGTCGTAATTCTGTGGGAAACCCGCGAATTTTTTAAACTCTTTTCTAGAAGATTTACTGTAGGGTTCGTCATTAACAATTTTGTGCAGAAGTTGCACCGTTGAAGCAGGGGCCGTCTTTAATATGTTCGCAATAGCAGCAATTTCCTCTAGACAGACCATCGTAAATAAATATCTTCAGAACAATAAAGGAGTAAATTGGAATGGACTCACCGTTGATGATTTCGCCGTCGTGGTTTGCGTTGCCGGTTCCGTCGTTGAAGCGTGTGTGGTCCACCAGTCTTGACTCGTCGTATTTTCTAGGGGTTTTTAATTTTAATTTAATTTGAGGCCGAGCCCCCAAATGTTATGTTGTTACTTGGGATGAATTCGTAAACTGGGATTTGCCAGAATAATCTGTTTATTTTTAAAACAAGAATAAATAAAAGGGAGAATAACAATTAATGAATGGAGTGAAACATTTAAACGCGCGTCGTAGCCTAATTGGCTTTCATTATTTTTTAAGAGTTATTACTGCTCAGCCGATGCGCGTCTGCCTCTCTTGCGGTCCCAACGGATTCTGTTTAGTTCTGATGTTCCTTCCTTCGTCTCTCCTTTACCCCCGTTGGGGACATTGCCCTCTCTGGGGGATGCTAAGGGGCTTGCAATAGCGCCTTCACTTCACATATATATATATATATATATATATATATATATATATATATATATATATATATATATATATATATATATATATATATATATATTGCCCAGGATTTTGATTTTTTCCAAGAATATTTTTAAATATTAGATCTGAAAACTTGTATCCGATGCATAAAACGATCATGAAAGTACTTTAAACAATTGAGCATATAAAGTAAATCCAAGGAGCCTTTCTATATATATATGCTCTTCTTTTTAAAAAATTAACTTTCTTGCATGTGCAATTAAACTAGTCAGCATTTTATAAATTTGGAAAGAAAGAAAAGAAAACAACAAACTTCTCTTTGCAGAAGGATACATTCCATTTCTCCTGCATCCCATTGATAAATAGTTATGATATACTTAGTGTGAGTAGTTTAAGAAAAATTAGCTCTCTTAAAATTTGTAGTGGTGCACTTTTATATGAATATCTGGTGATTTATAGTGTTTAAAAAATACTATAAGTACGAGTTTTTTTTTTGGGGGGGACTATCTTTTTTATATAACTTTTATCAAAAATATTTATGAAACACTTTAAATAAATTAGGTTTCCATTAATTACTAAGATGAGCTGTGGGTATTTTTTAGATGCCGTGAATTTTTCAGAAAATTTAGTGGAAAGCAGTTACAATCGACTCTCGATAATTCGAAGCTGAGGGGACCAATGAAAAGCTTCGAATCATCAAGAGAGTATAGAAAAAAACTCCCAAAATACACGAAGAGAAATTTTTTCTAACACATTTAAATTTGAAACTATGCAATAAAACAACAATTGTACATATGTATGTAAGGATAATTAAATTAGATTTAAAATTAAATTCCCTATATAGCACTTAACTTTTTTATTTTCCATTACATCTTCAAGTATTAAATTAATCACCCCATTATCTCTCCGAAACAAATGGCCTAACCACTAACATTTCTAATCCCCGATAATTATATTTCATAGCCCTGTATGTCAGCATTAACTTTCAAGTACACTCATAAAATCAGAGATACTTCCAACATCTGGGCTTAAGTCAGAGTTTCTCAAAGTGTGGGGCGCGACAACCCTACAAGGGGGGCACGATTATATCGAAAATTTAAAGATTTTTTTAAAAACAATAACCGGAAAGAAGTGAAACAAAATACTTCTTTCCATAATAAAAAAAATACACAACAACACTGATATAATTTATGTTTATCATCTGGCGTTTTTCTTTTTTAACATAAAATATTATTCGTTAAAAGAAAAAACGAAACCTAGGCCCTGAGAAAAATTCTAAGAAGATAAACATTTCATCACTGTAATTATTATTGAAATACTGTACATTAGTTGTAGAACGAAAAGGAAGACATGATTCACTTTTCAGCCAGGCAACATTTTTCATTTGCTGATCATTTGATTGACCTTCAAACTTACTGTGGTATGGTTTCTACATTAGTTCCGTCCCATCTTTTATGTATTTGTTTTTCGCTTACGATATTTGGAAAAGAACTGATTGATTTTTGAAGGATTATTTGGCTAAGATTTATTTTTAAGAGTAATCTCAAACATATAAAGCATAATGAAAAACGTCATAATCCTTTTTAGAACATCCGTATTTTTTTCTGAATACACTTTTAACCCGGGAGCGGTGGTGCGGGGGCATCTGTGATCTCTATAGAAGGAAGTTGAAACTGATCAAGCAAAATAATGCATATTATTCATCATTGAGAAACACGATGAACATGAAACGAAAGGAAAATTTTCAAATGCTTCCTAAAGAACTCCATCAACTGAAATATGAAGCCATAAATGTACCACAAGGTTCAGTTCGCCTTGTCAAAAAGACACAAGAAAGAAAAAGTTCAACTTGATATTTGTTGATCACCAAAGGTATCACGAGTTCGAGCCCAGTTCCACTAAAGACCCGTCGTGTATGGGGGAGTTGCACGTTAGATCTGTCGAGAGCTCAAACGTCCTCTTGTTGGAGTGGTGTGGTAGTTAAAAGAGGCTAGCTCAAGTATCGTCCTCGTCAACCATTGTTCAAAATTACGAGGTCCGTCTCTAAAACCCCTCGTGTAGCTGAACACAGTGCGACGATAATATTCATTCACTCGATCATGAAAGCTCATTAAAACTACAATTACTTGAGCAAAATATGACAGCTTTGCCAGCAAATAACATTTCTGTAATATTAGTGAAAAGTATCTCTGATTTGCGTCCTTTATTAAGGTCTTGCACTTTTGAATCATTTTAGTTCAGTTTTATTGGATTTTTTCTCAAATCATCAAAGAAAAATTGAACATTCCTTGAAAGCCGGTAAGTATACTTTCTCTTAATAAAATTATTCACTGGAACTCTAATTTGTATCGTGTAGAGTAAAAATAATTATAAACAAATGATTGGGGTGACTGAGTCCCCCCGCACTACCATTAGCGTTAGTATCGAATGCGCGCCTGCTCTCGGGTGGAAACATTTTGAAGTCTTCTCGCTTTAAATATTAAAAAAAGTAACACAAATATTCTTCATAGGAATTTTATATTCTTTTTCTCATTATTTAACATTAATTCTAAATTCTAATTCTGTTAGGTTTAAATTACAGTTCTTTTAAACAGTTATTTACAATTATAGCATTTATCTAAAAAAATCATTTTACATTTTTGTATACAATGTCGTGCACGCAGTTTTACTCTCCTTACAGTTCAGCTATTATATCAAGAATAATGTTATATTTTTTAAAAAAATGAACTCGTGCGAAGAGCCGGTGTTTCAGCCAGTATACATTTAATGTATCAGTACTGAAGAAGGTATTTTATAAATAATTTCTTAATACTAAATTAAGAACAAGTTTGATAATTATTAGGGACTTCCATGGGCTTGTCTTGTAGAGAAAAGTATTTCAAAGGAAGGTTTATATATATAATATCAGATATTGACACTTAAAGAGTTATTTTTCTATATTTATCTGAGATCTTATTTTGTCTTCAAAGCAGCCACCGCAGAAAATCCGGTTTAACATAGGTAGGATGTTGAAAATGGTAATATTATACGAAATGCTTTTGTTTTCAGTGTAGAAAATTCACCATCCATCTCTACCCAAAATTCAAAGAGCGATTTATTACAAAATTGCCTTTTAATTTTTCACTGGATGTGAAATCTATGAAGATTCCTTCTTCGGAAGTTGAGAGCCCTTCTAAAAATGTAGGTAGGATTTTGTTTTAATCTACTGCCGTAAATACTTAATTACCGTGAATTACAATTAACGTGCTAATTAAAAAATGTACATTCAAGGTAGATTTGGTAGCTATAGAAGTATCGAGTCGACCAAAACTGACTGGAATTGTACGAGGAAAAGTATTTTTACGTGTTTTGAGCAGACGTCCGATATGTTGCCCAGACTCACGCAAACGTACCCGATAATGCCAAATGTGATAGATATGATAGAGAGCAACATAGACTAGACTATTTTTCTAATGACATTTGTACTTTGAGAAATGGATGCTGAAGGAAATATATCTTTAATTAAATATATCATTTTGCTATCTGTTCCAATTAAAAATTAGAGAAAAAACTACATAATAATATATATATAAGTAAGTAATATATATATATATATATATATATATATATATATATATATATATATATATATATATATATATATATATATATATATATATAAGTAATTTTCTTAAAATATATATTTCTTAAAGTAACAAATACAAAATTTAATACTTATACAGTTTATAATTGAGATTGTATTGTAGCTTTAGTGTCAAAGTGTATTTTTATTGTAGTAAATACATTATTGTTGTACAGGGGGCGACAAAAATTATGATAGAAAATTGGGTCGCCCCAGTATTGAAAGTTTGAGAAACACTGGCTTAAGTGGTAACAACACTTAGATTTCCCTCTGGCGTCCTTTTTTCTCTCAGCGTCAGATGGTGTAGAGAATTCATTGAATAAAGATCCTTTTTAAAAATTAAGACTGATTCAGACTTGAAGCATGTCATGTATAAAATTATTTTAAAGTATTTTTAAAAAGTAAATACACAGTATAAATACTAGACAGAAGTTAAAAGTCCTCTATTAAAAAAGAATACATTTATGTATTAAAAAACTCTTAAAAGAATGCATACTATACATAATTAATTTTTTGACAAAAAAAAATTATTTGTTATCTTTTTTTTTTTTTTTGTTCTATGACATTCAATCTAACTTTGTAACTCTGTCAGAGTCATCGGAGTCAACTCCGATGGTCATCAAAGGGGCTACGTTACAGGGGAGACTATCAGAGGCAATACAAAACAAAACATGTAAGCTCTTACCTGTTTGCTATAGGACTGTACATGATAGTAAGTGTTTGGATTGTTGAGAGTTTTATTAGATCACAAAGAATTATCACGTGTGAATTCCGACAGGCCACAGATTTTACTTCGAAATATCGAGTGTACCAAAACGTATTGTTTTAGTTCGAGAGTTTTTCTAGGGCCTGAGCATATACTTCGAATTAACGAAAGGTTCATATTATCGAAGACTTGAATTAGTGAGAGTCTACTGTATTTGGTAAAGAAATTACGATTTTTTAGGTACAAGGTTAACTATGAGTTGAAAAAAAGAAATTGCTTTTTTATAATCTAAACAAAAATAAATGAATAAGAATTTATACACAGTAATAATGGTTTGGGAGTGAGCCGAGTGTTTGCTAGTGCCGCACAACAAAACAACACGAGAGCTAATGGCAACGAACCTCGTAATTTTGAAATATAGTCAAGTGACGAGGATGAGATGCCTGAGCTGAACCCTCCTCTCCTAACTTTCACACCACACCATGGGAGGACGTTTGAGCCTCGATAGATTTAAAATTTCTGGCTAGATTTATTCTGTTTCTCAAACAGGCTTATTGAGGAAATTGTTCTGCTGATGGAAAAAAGAGCTGTCTTCTTCAAGTTTTTTTTAAACAGTTTTCTATACCCAACAGCTCCAGAATTCTCCTTTTTACAGACTTTGTGTATCATTTATGTTTCAGCGACCAAAGGGGCCCGGCTGTCAAAAGAAATGGTATCCCAGACCATAACTCCTGTTTGAGGATCTGCATGGCGTGCAATAGTGAAAGCAGGATCGACATGCTATCCTGGGCATCTCCAGACAAGTCTTCGATGATCGTCAGGACACAGTTGGAAGCGGGATTCGTCGCTAAACACTGTACATCCCCACACACAGCCAGCATGATTTCAACCTGATCCAGTCAAGCACCTCTGTAATCTGGCTCGACAGTGTGCAGGCGTAAGTGGCAGGTGGTGTATTGGTTACGAGCGTAAATTTTGCTCTATAGGTCATCTGTGAATGGTCATGGTGGATATTCACGTGTGGGTCACACATGTGATAGTTGATATCGATGAATAAGGCGCTGTGACAGCTGATCTGACAGTCAATCTGTCCTCCAGATCTGCTGTGGCTCTAGGTTGACCGCTACCATCATGAAGCTGAAATTTGCTTTTGTCCACCCATTCTTGGCAGAATCTTCTAATGGCCGCACCGCTTCGACCCATATGACGAGCGATTCTCCAAGTTGCCCAATCTACCTCTTTTAATCCAATGATACGACCTGTTTCCAACTCTGACAGTTGCTCGTAATGAGCTCGAATCCTGCGGTGAGGCATTTCTTCAATCGTTGAAAGGTATCCTAAATTGCAATGCAACAGAAATTTTGACCATCAGATTGAGAATCGTTTCTTATAAATACGTGCTGAGTGCGCAGTTTCGATGCGCTGTAGCTCTCGCTATTCATTCATTGGACACAAAATTTCAATCATTTGCATGTTTGGTACAAATGACTTTGCATACGAAATACGAAATTTCATTACAATTTGGGCAATTCCTGCTTGGTGCGTCGTGTTTTTTGTTTGTTTGTTTGTTTGTTTGTTATAAAATATATTTACATCGATAATACTTTTTACAGGATCAGTAATATTACATTGTTAAACCACTCTGTCTCTCTTGTTGTAATGACTGTACCAAGAAGCAAAAGCGCCTTCTAGCGATCATTGAACTTAAGTACAGGCCAAGTGAAAAAATAATGTAGTGTGTACTAAAAACCATCCATGTTCTTTGCCCCTTATTTTTGTTGATGATATATGTTGCCTTTGTGTAACCTAATTTAAATTTAAAAAACAATTGTTGCACAACAAGAGACTTTATTGAACCCAGTCCCGAATTTACCACATTTAGTTTAATCTTTAGCATCCAATGCTCTAAAATTGCAATAATGTTCGTAGCTTCCAAATGGTCATGGGCATGAGCTAATTGCTGGCGATGTTCCTATCGAACCACATGAGGTAAATAAAATAATTCTTAAAATGAATAAACAATAAAGCAGCTTCTTTCTATAACTTGTACGATGGCACGAACAATAAGAATGGTCAAACTGATCATCCAACCAGAGAGTGTAAAGGTAGTTGACCAGAAATTGGACATCGCTAACGAGAGGAGGCTAAATAAGATGCTTATCTTCTAGTTTTGAATAAAAATAGAAGGGACACAAGAAAAGTACAGTCAGACCTCTATATAACGAAGTCGCTAAATCCTGAAAAAAAATCGTTATATGGAAAATTCGTCATATAGAGGTATTCTTTCCACATTTTAAATTCATATATAATAAAAAATTCATGCCTTTTTGTAATTAATATATATTTTATGTCTTAACTATAAAAAAAAGAAAGAAAAAAAGAAAAACTGCAAGGAAAGTTTATTGACGCCTTTATCCACTTCTTGAAGAATTAAATTTTTTTCGATGATGCTCAAGCTCTTACGTTTTCGCATTTTCGAGCTACAAAAAACGAAGTTACCAGTACGACGTATCAACACTACAAATGAATGGAGAGTAGTTCAAAGTCACGGGAACGCGAGATAATTCCACAAAGGGTGAAAGGGTATATCGAAGATGTATCTGGTGAGCTGGATAACGGGAGCTAAAGGATGCACTTGGTTGAAACGCCCAGAATTCTAATGCTCTTAATGAGTTAGGCAACTTATAAAATTAGTTCAAGATTTATGACCACCATAAAATGTGTTAAATGGCAGAACAACTTGAAATGTCCAAAAATATTTCAAAATTATGGAGACAAAAAATGAATCACAAGAGAAAAGTTCATTATATAGAAAATGCACTTCGCTATTAAAGGTTATTTTACGAAGAAAATCGGGAAATTTTCTTGGTTCCAGGAAAAAATTTGCTATATAGAAAAATTCACAATATAGAGGTTCGTTGTATGGAGGTTCAACTGTATTTGCTTGTAGCACTAACTGCAGGTGGTGTTTTAGACTAAAAGGATTTAAACAGGAGCATAACGTGGGCTTACGCCGCCTGCGGCCGGCCGGAAATTTGTCGCCTCTCTATTTTAATTATTAGCCAAGAAAATTAGTAAATTAAAAAAAAGCAACTTTAATTTCTTTTATTTCTTAAAAATACACTTTTCGTGTTTTTTCACAGTAAAATATTTTATACAATTGTCAATACCAATATGTATGTCATGTTCAATTGCCAGAATAGCTAAATTTGTTAGCCTTAACGTGGACCTAGTCGATCTGAGATAATTTTTGGTTAATTTTAGCTCAGAGAAGCTCCTCTCGCAATTGGTATTACTGATGGCAGATGTTAAAAAAATTCTCAACAATATGAGAATGTTTGGTAAGCCATCTACAAGTTTGGACTCAATAATATATTTTAATAAACCCAGAGAACCGGATCTAATGAGTTCTTTTTTACAGCCTGGATCTGTTACAGCTACGAAAGCTTGTAGAGGTACGCACTCAAGTTGGAATTCTTCTTTATTTATGTCTTGAGGAGCTTGATCTAAGTTAAGTTTGTCCATGCCCAATAACTCTTCAGGCCTTAAAAAAGCATATTTTTGCTCTAGATTCTACAACTGTTAGAATCTTTTTCGAATTTCATCTGTCTATTGAAAAAAACATTGTTCGCCTTAAGCCATCTTCGTACGATAACTGAACATCCTTACTTCCGTCGCGAAATATATGCTTCCTCCTGTTTCGTCTTGGGGGTTCAAAAGAAATTTCAAGCTCATCACACATAAACTTTTAGCATATATTAAAGCGTCATCCACGAATTCCTCTCGTTTTGCTTCTATTATGGTCTGTAAAGCACGTATTTTTTGAGCACATTGATGGATATTTAGTCCATGTTTGCAAATAAATTTGTGTGTGTGAGCATCATTGACTTCACACAGTACCGGTTGCCAGAAGCTTAAGTAACATAAAAACGAATGCGATTGCATAGCGACTAATAAACTTCCTGCATCTGTGCGTGTATTAAAGCTTTGACTCGTTTCCGTCAGTTTCGTAGCGTGAGCGTGATTTGGAGTTTAAAACATTTTTTGAATTTAAATATCGTGGTGCTTGCCACCGTCCCTTTTCGTATATAACGGGGGCCATGGACCCCTCTGCACCCCCCACGCTACACCTCTGGCTCTTCTTGGACTCGAAGTGTCGAAAAAAGTGTGGCATTTGGTTTTCTTCTCACAATAACCAAAGATTACTAATACAATCGGACGCCGATTTAACAATTTTTTTCTGTTTTCCCATGAAAATTAAGGCAAAACCCCCTATTTAAAGAAAAATAAACCCCAAATTAACGAATTATTTCAACGGGCAAATTTTTTTTTATTACTTTGTTAGAAAAAATTGGATTTTTTTTTCAAATTACATCTTTTTATCCGGAAGGGGAAAAATATTTTTCTTGAAAGAACACATTTCGAAGGGGCAAGGGTGCGCAGCGTTATTAGACTTAACAGGTGCCGATGAGCCATGAGTGTAACCTATCATGTTAGTTTTGAATAGGACAGGAAACTCCTATCTTATCTCATCCCACTCCACAACGCAGGGGAAATTTCTAAGATTTTAACGATTATGTTACATTTAATGATGGACTACCTATCTGTGCAACTGAAATTCAGGAAACTGTAGATTTGTAGGAGCCAATGAATAGCAATTCTGAAGCAGAAATTGATAATGGAACTCTTATCAAAACTTTTGCCTTTTCCAATGCTTTACTTTGTTTGGAAACCGTGAAAACTTAAGAACCTCATGCAGCAGGATGTAAATGTTACAGTATTTTCTCCTTTGCATTGTCGAAAACAGAACTTTTTCGAGTCAGGAAACAAACAGATTGTTAAACATTTATCAGTCAGCATTTTAAAATTTCCAACTAACCGGGGCGTAATAATTTACTAATACAGTAGAACGTCGTTTATCCGTATCAATTGGGACCGGAAACCGTTCGGATAACCGAAAACCGAATGCGATCCATGCAGTATATGAAACCGGACCCTATACAAATATTGAAAATCATCACATGCGGGAAACGTGCTTGAAGAAAAAGTAAAATAGGTGCAAAATGTTGCAATTTTACCTTTATTGTGGAAAATAATTACTTACTTTTCGCTGTACCATTGTACACCTTCGTTTTTTTGCTGCAAGGTCTCTGATTTTCTTGAGCAGTAGTAGTTGAGTAGGACAGTCCTCTGATTGTTGTTCGTACCACTCCATAGCTGTCTCTAACGCAGAAAATGCGTCAGCATTTGATGGACCCTTGCTACTTTCGCGGAACTGTTTAATATTTCAAGTTTTGTCTCTATGTTCAAGACATTGCGCTTCCGTTTTGAATTCGAAACCATAGCAGTTCACAACTCAACAAAAGAGCACGTATACACCCTCTCATTTGGAAACAAACTGTCCTAATATTCCGAGTAGATGTTTACCAAATCACACAACTGAAATTATCCAAATATCCCTGACCTTGGCTTTTCCCGTCACTTTTGGCCTGACGCGAAACAACTGTAGAGCATTGCACTATTCGAAAACGTATTCATATACCGAACATATAGTTGATAAAAAAAAACTGGTCCGGATATTTGACGCTCCGAATAATAAACGTTCGGATAAACGACATTCTACTGTAGTTGCTAAAAGTAGAATTCCCATAAGGTAAATGCAAAACTATCGTATTTTGTTAGAACTTCGACGTTAAGCAATTACCCCGATTTAACGAACAAAATGTTCGGTCCCGAGGAATTCGTAAAATCGGGGTTCGACTGTATCTCAATGAGGTGACCACATTAAAAGCTTACTCTCTTTTATTTACAACTTATTTACACAATTACAAAACAACAACGCTTGTGTGTCAATCCAACATTACATTTTATGTGACAGGATTTCCTGCGCATTTCCGCTTATTAAATAAGTCATGGGCCTGTCACAGGTGGTGAGACAACACAATCATTCCTTAAACTTCCTTCTTGACAACTGATACAATGCAGTTATCAGAATTCTGAATAAAATTTTTTTAAAAAAACTAGTGTTCACTTTGATATTAAGAAAAATAATTAAAATTAGGAAAAGAGCCTATAACTTCTCTCTTTTATCAGGGAGTTCTATTAATTACTAGTGTGATATGAATACTTTGTTCTCCTTCCAGTAGGGGGAGCTTCAATCACTTTGTAGTTTTGAATTGTGTAAACACAAGGACTTTAACATTACAATGTAGAAGAAAAATCTTGAAATATATTCTTTGTAAAAAACAATAATATTATTCTAATACTAATAAGTATATCTTCATACATAAAAATCTTCTGTGCGCGTGTGTATGTGACTAAACTCCTTCTCTAAACGGCTGGACCGATTTTGATGAAATTTTTTGTTTCTGTTCGAGTGGATTCTAGAATGGTTTAGAATCACAATTCGGTCCGATATCGCAATTAGTTAAAAATATATTAATTAAAAACATTTAAAACATTCAACTCAATATTCACCTGCATTGTTGTAACAACGTTATTCTTATAAAAATGACGTAAGTTGGCGTCGAAAATCGATTTTCAGCCAAACTTGCCAAACCGGGTCTTCATTGTTACAAACATCCAGACGAATCGTGTTTTTTAGCGTTTTTATAATGAATATCTTTTCAAATAATATTTATATATATAATTCTTCTGCGCGTTTGTATGTGACTGAACTCCTTCTAAACGGCTGGACCGATTTTGATGACATTTTTTGTGTGGATTCGAGAATGGTTTAGATTCAAAATTTGGTCCAATATCGCTCTCAGTTAGTTAAAAAGATATTAATTAAAAACCTTAAAACGCACAATTGTTTTACCCATATGTGCTGTTTATTCTACTAATACGTGGCAAAAAAAAGAAATAAAACGGAAGAATTTTCCGATATTTTCGCCGTTTTTAAGACTGCAATCTAATTTTTCTATCTAAATCAGACAAAAAAATAATTACAGAATAGGAAAGATTATTCATTTTACCACGATATGGCTTATATCTTTATATATGCCGTAACATATATCTTTATATATACCTGGCCACCGTAAATGCAACACCATGAAGGAAGCATGCAAATAACATGAAATTTACTACATGCACTAGCGGAGGTGAGATATGCAAATGATTAGAATTTCAGCGCAGACACACATCACGCGCGCCTGTGGATATTTCGGCTTGGATATTTCGACGATTTCAAGTTCAGCAATTGTGTTTTTCTTGTGGTTTTTTCAAAAAACGATCAGTTATGTCTCGTAGAAAACAGCAATAAACTTTTGATCAAGTATCCGAGTTCGACAGAGGAAGGATAGTGGCCTACCGAGATTGTGGATTATCTTTCAGGAAAATAGGTAGTCGTGTAGGACGAAACGAAACAATTGTAATGCGGATATGTGACCGTTGGATGCAGGAGGGTACGACGGACCGACATGGTCGATCGCATCCACACACACCTAGTGCACCACTTCACGTGAAGACAGGCAAAACATCATGAACAATCACATCACAAACAATTACATCATGAACCATAGCACAGCATATTGAGTCTGTAACGCATTATTCAGTGTCTGCGCGTACCATTCGACGCCGTTTAGAGCAGAGTGGTCTGTCCGCAAGACGTCCGTTGCTTGGTCTACCCTTGACGCAAAACCACAGACGTCTCCGTCGCCACTGGTGCGATGAAAGAAGGATGTGGGTGGCAGAATGGAATGAAGTTGTCTGTCTGCAACACCACGATGGTTGGATTCGGGTCTGGAGACACCGTGGAGAGAGGATGCTGAACAGCTGCGTTATGCACCACCACACTGGTCCTGCACCGGGCATTATGATATGGGGCGGTATTGGATATCATTCTCGCACTCCTCTAGTACGTATTGCCGGTACTTTAAACAGCCAGCGCTAAATCTCCGAGGTGTTGGAGCCAGTTGTCCTTCCTTACATTCAGGGCTTGGTCATTCAGCCATATTTCAACAGGATAATGCGCGACCACACGTGGCACGCATTGTCCAAAAGTTCTTCATCAATCACCAGATTGAATTGCTTCCCTGGCCCGCTTGCTCTCCGGATCTTTCGCCGATAGAAAACATGTGGGCCATGGTTGCTCAATGATTGGCCCAGATTACACCCCCAGCTGCCACACCAGATCAACTTTGGCAACACGTGAAGGCTGCTTGGTCTGCTGTACCTCTAGAGCACATCCAAAGTTTCTTTGAATCAATGCCGAGGAGTGTGGCAGTGGTGATCTCCAACAATGGCGGCTACTCTGGCTACTGATTCTGGCAGGAACCACACCTCACAGAAGTCTATAAATTTAATCATTTGATACTTGGTCAACATGTTATCTACAAAATAAATTTTGTTGTGCTATCTCTTGTCTTTCTTGGTGTTGCATTTACGGTGGCCAGCAGTGCATATAATTCTTTTGTGCGTGTGTATGTGACTGAACTCCTCCTAAGCGGCTGGACCGATTTGGATGATATTTTTTGTGGGGTTCAAGTGGATTCGAGAATGATTTAGATTCACAATTTGGTTCGATATTGCAATTAGTTAAAAACGCGCCAAAATTATGAAAGGACGTGCGATTTTTCATAAAAAGAATCATGGAAATATTCTTGAGGCCACTATTTTAAGCGGCAAACTTCAAGCTGAAGTTGTACTTCTACCACAGATCCCAATGATTCTTTCCGACTCACCTACCTATTCAAATGTTTGCAATTTCCAATTCGCGTGGCATTTGCTATGACCATTAATAAGTCACAATTGTAGACAATGACAATTTGCCGCTTAGATTTAGAAAACCCTTGCTTTTTGCACGGCCAATTATATGTCACATGTCCGAAATTTGGCAAACCATCGCATTTGTTTGTTTATACCCCTCAAGGATTAACCAAAAACATTGTACATTCAATGGCATTACGATAAATTTATTTCTTGTGCATTAAAAAAAATATACCTGTTATGAAAATAGCCCGAGTGTTATCTATTTTACCCTTTAATCAAAATAAATTCAAGTTTCTATTCTGAACAGCTTCTACATTCAACTTATAGTTCATAGTAAATACATACTCACACGCAATCGATAGGTGAAATTGTGGTAACTGTGCATGTGATGATGTCAGGTATTGTAATAACTTTCTTTATAAAAAATTTCATCAAAACGGTCCAGATTGTTACAACCTATTCAAAAAAGTTTGTAATTTTCGAATTTAAGACGTGCGTACAGGACAACGTGTGTCGGGACCACTAGTATATATATATAGATAGTTTGGGTGCCTCTCCTTTTTCCTCCACAAAGAAAGCCTTAATGTTAGAAGCCCAGTGGCTGAGTGGTAACATATCGCGCTTCCACGCCACAAGTCCAAGGTTCATACCCCGAGCTGGGCAAAGTTGACTCGACCTTTCATCCATCCTATGATTCGATAAATGAGTACCAAGCCTGCTAGAACTAAACACTATGGTTTTCGCGCCAAACTGACTACCTGACCGGAACATGTGCGCATGCGACTCAGTGCCTAAGGTCATGAAAATTGAGATGGGCGCATTTTGCTTTGGTCCTCATGGGTTGCTGTGTCATTGAGTTTAGTTAAGTCTTGATATTACTCCAAATACAAGAGGCTGAATGTGTGAAACTAATTAATTTTTTTAGCTGTGATAATCGAAAAACAAGTATTCAACCATTTGTTTATCTATCCAAGAAGATAGCTTTTAAATGGAGGGGAAGGGTGGAGGAAATAAGCTAAACTCCCAGACAGACGGCGAGTACGTCGCGTTAATATGTATTTTATCAAAAGTGGTGAATAATAACAAGTGCATCGCATTAATAAGTATTTTATCAAAAGTAAAAAAAAATTCTTTTGTTTAGATTTATTTATCCTGGAGATAACGAATCACAGTTTTTATTTTAAATATGATTGCAGTGACTTTTTTTATTGTTTTCATTATTTATATTTTTTTTATTAAAAAATGACTCATGAAAGAAGAAAAACGTAAATGCCATATATGTTCAAAATCAAATATTCTAACTTTTTTGTTTGTTTGTGTGTTTGTGGATCCGTGCTTATAGTCCTAACTTTATATCCATGGACCTCCATAAATACATATAATATATCAGAATGAAATATTTATTTGAGGAATACCGAGAATCTATGATTAAGACGTCTCAGGGGCTGAAAATATAAACAGTTTTCAAATAGATATAATTCTTTGAAATTAAAATTAAACAATTCAGATCTCTTACACATCTAGAAATATATTATAAATGCGAAAGTTTGTTTGGATGTGTGGTCATTTTTCACGCAAAAACAACTGAATGGATTTTAATGAAACTTTGCAGTAATATAGCTTATACATCAGAATAATCCATAGGTTATAATTTATAAAGATATCGTGTGAAGTGTTCAAAATAATAATGATGTTTGTCAAGTAAGTAGGAAAAAACTTTGCCATCTGCAAGCAATTCTGCCGGGCGCTGCAAAAACATCCACGACAACATAAATCTATCTTTTATTTGTGAAGAAACCCTTTTTGTTTTGGCTACGCAAGGTGCTCGCTTCTAATTTATTCCTGTAATCAACGTAATCCCTAATTTTTTTTAGTTCAAAGTAAAACTAAGTTTTGAAGGGAGAGGTTGCTATGTATAAATCTCTCTTTATTTGAATATTTTGTTCTTATGATTTTATTATGCACGTTTGGTAATAAGAAATTGATTTTTTTTTCAAAATAAATACTTTTATCGCTTCTGGTACTTAAAATAAATAAACTTTCTCTTCCACACTACATCATTTGGACAAATTTTCAAAATTTTTTTGTGATTAGTAGTTAATTATAACGCTATAATTTTAATGGAATAGGCAGATATTGCGTTTTTAAGTATAAAAATAATTATAACTACTGTACTGTATTTTTTGGAGTGTGTGAATATTAACGTCGCACTGTTCAGCTACACGAGGGCTTTTGGCGACGGACCACGTAAATTTGAACCATGGTCAAGTGGCTTGGATGACACCTGAGCTGGCACCCCCTTCTCCTAACTACCACACCACACCAACTTAGCAGGAATATTCTTTGAAATCCATTCTTCCAAGATATATGACAGCACGGGTTCTATGATGAGTATTTTAGCGGGGAAGGCGAATAGTTTTGTAGCAGATATTGAGTTTACAGCGGATTGCAAAGATTATAATTTTTGTCCTGAAAAAATAGTTATTGTCAAAGTTTAAGTGTCTTATGTTTTTGTATGTTAATGAAGACCTTAGAAAACGATTTGACTATTTATTTTAAGTGAACGGTGTATATAATTAATTTTACAGTGGAATATCTTTAATTAATTTATTAGCTCTAATGAATTAAATTTCCCAAAGTGGAATATTTTGTTTATGTATATCCCTTAATTTTCAATGTAGTGATCCAAAAAAAAATATTGCATGAAAAAAACTGCAATAAATCATAATGCGGTAGATAAAGTATTAACGTGCATTTCCCCCCTACACGGCGGGTCTTACAAAGCTCTAATAAAGCTCGAGTTATGAAAATAGCTAGACATTTGCCAACTTGACTCTATAGCCAACATTTCGCTATGTTTTTCATTGAATCGCCATTATAATTTAAGATACGGCGTTGCTTGCGAAAAAAAAATTAACAAAAAATAAATACAACAGAAAGTAATATTAATGTATTACATTTTCAGATATAAATTATTTACACTATTTTAAGCGTTCAATACACAAAACTTTTAACAATGTGTTACTTTTGCTGAGCAGAGATCAGCTTAGGGAGGTATTTTCAAAAATGGACCCTCAAGAGTGTTACGGGGAGTTATAAATAAAAAAAAATCCTTTTATCACAGCTATTAGATCTACGACTTAAAATTTAACAAAGGTGTTTTTTTCCTTTTTTTTTTTGTTTAATTTACAATTCACGTAAAGTTAACTCATTAAAAACTTCTTTATGCTTCAATCTGTGTTGTTTAATTTTTCTGGTCCCCCGTGCGAAGAACGGGTATACCAGCTAGTTATTTATAAAATAATGAGGCTTCAATAAAGTATAAATTGTTTAAAATATAAACATAATTTAAAAAATTTTAAGCATACTAAAATAAGAAACATTTCTGTAAGAAATATTAAGTTTTACGTAGTGCATCATATCTTCTAAAATAGTAGCACTAATTATTAGCAATAAGTTAATTTACAAAGTTAAATGTATCCTTATTACACTGTAGCTATTTTTATATAATTAGAAGAATAAATTATATATATATTTTTTTAAATTACATTAATTTTTTTAAAAATTTTAATATTTTAAATATTTTGAAATGCAAAAAAAAAAAAAATATAATACTAAAATTAGGTAGGGCTTAAAGAGTATGGTATATTTTATAATTCTATAAAGTTTTATACATGAAAGATACTGTTTTAGAAAATAGCATGCGCAACGTAAAAAATTTACTTAATATTTATTACAGAAATGTTTCTTCATTTGAGATGCTTCTAATTTTTAAAAATATGATTGTATTTTAAACATTTTGTACTTTTTTGAAGCCTTATTTCTTTATAAATAATGTGTAAAAGATTCGAATTATTTAATTTAAATTTCAAAGAATTATATCTGAAAATTGTTTGAATCCCCCCCTAGACGAGGTTGACACCCCTGAGACCTCTTAAGTTAACAATTCTCAAATGAAATACTTACTTGCAGGTTGTGAAAAATCTATATGGAACTTTATCACTAACCTTCTGAGTCGTCTTTTTTAGGGAAATTTAATTCCCTACCTATTTCCAATCAGCTCCAAAAAGAGGACAGGATTCCTTGTTATGCAGATTAGATAAAGTATTTAAGTCAAACGGAATCGTAAAGTTAGAGCAGTAGGAGAGAGAGATTGAAGCAGAAAGTTATATAATAGTGAAGTTAGATTTATAATTGAAGATTTCTTGGTGGATAATTTAATCTCAGGAAGAGTTGAGATTCCGTGTGGTAAATATTGATTTATAATTAAAGTCTCATTAAAGCTTTATATTAGGAGTGAGATTAAAGTTAAATGTTCAATAGGAACATTATTGATTATAATTCTGGGATCTCTTATCGCGGTAATCTCTGCGTGATCGATATTCTAATTGTTAATTAATTAGATCATTAAATATTTAAGAGAAAATCTTTTAAACCTCATAAAGCTATTTAGATATATTTGTTAATAAGTCTTTGATACTATTTGGATAAGATAACCAAATAAAGAAAGTTATTTATAAAAATGGCTACTGGCTCTTATATGACTCCAACTTATTCTCGTTCTCAAAGTGAGGTCCAAGGGGACCTTCACACAAGGTTACTAAAATATAATTAAACAATTCTAATATATATAAAAAAATTACAATTTTTTTTTCAAAAATTGTAACTTAAAAGCTTAAAAAATGTAAAAATTGAAAAAATATACCGTATGACGCGGTGGGCACCAAATTATGAGGGGATGTGACCCAAGGTAAAAAAGTGACACACGGGGAAGGGGTTCTTTACAAAGTCCACTAGTTAATTAAGCACATTTATTAGACAAAACAAACATTTTCATACATAACTAGAGAACTAATAGTTAACATAGAATTGAAAGGGATCGGAGCGCATGCTCGTACATCCTCACAGTTCCGAAACATGGCCATTACTGAAGATTGTTCTGTCCGCCAGAGGGAGCGACAGTCTCTCTACTGTTAATATGGGAAGAGTCTAAACAACGGGGGTTACAACCGTAAATTAAAATATTTTATTTTGTTTTTGAAGAGGTTTAGCGGCATCACTAATCACCCGATAAGTAAGCACTGTTTGTAGGTACTTATGGAAACATAATTCACTAGGAAGATAACAATCAGTAGAATAAAAAATATATCTCATCATGGCGAGGCTCCACTTTAGAATAATAGAGCTAGCTATCTGACATTTTCTACATCGTAGATATTTGAATAACTTCTCTTTTTCTCTCTGTCTTCGAGAATTTTTTGTAAACCGAACTTTCTTTTTCGTTTCTTAAAGAAAGTTCCAGAAAATACCAGTACCTTCTAACTCTGCATTTCTGAACTTTACTGAATTTATTTTATTTTTTGATTACTATTAAATTATTTAGTTGGTAACATTTTAAAAAGACACTAAGTTCATGCTATGGACTTCCAAAATAAAACTTTTTTTTTCTTGTGGGAAAAAAAAGTTAGGCCTGCAACCTCAAAACTCCTATGGGCCTCTGAAGGGCTGTGGACCCTGATTGAGAAACGCTGTTCTTAATTGCTTGAAAATACCATTCTATAAGGTTTTATGTAGCTTATTACCTCACAGTATCAATTTATTAATTTTAAAAAATGGTCCCAATGATTTGAATAGGATAACATGAAAAGCTAAAAATTTCAGTAATTAAGTTATAACGGAGGGGAAAAAAATGCTATTATATGGAAAATAATAATTTTTACGTGTAAATTTTGTATCTTAAAAACTATAAATGAAACAAGTATGCATTATTTTAAAAACCTGAAAAGTCTCAAAATTCAAGAGGAATTAATAAATAGAAAAACCCTGCACAAAAACAAATTTTTAAAAAAAAAATCAAATTCAGAGTGAATGAGAAAAACCAGGGTGGAGAGACCGAAAATTCTACAAAATTATAGTTCTCGAAAATTGGGTCATGTTTAATGACATAAAACTATAGTCCTTATTTTCAGCACACACGTACTTAAGGTTGTATTTCAATGCCTCGTAGTATATAAATAAAACATTTTTGATTCAAATATTATTTTTAATTAAACTATATTTTCCACACTGAATACAGTGTGTCCGGCTAAAAATATCCAAAAGTAAGGGCTTATTTTTATGGAACTACCCCTCAAAATGTAATAAACTGTTCATTCATGGATTGGAAACCCCTCCAAGAATTTTTGGTCTAGTCCGATCGGCCGCATGTGCGTGCATTATTCGGCAATCGCAGGCTATAAACTTGTTACACTGACTTCATTAGTAAAGAGGCGGAAGCCACAGTAAAAGATCCAGTGCGTACTTTGGTTAACATAATTTAAATGAGTCACGCGTGAACAGTGACGTGTTTGAACAGAATGGAATGTCGTTACTGGCTTGCCTAATAGACACTTGATTACAAAATGATTCACACACAATCAATAGTGTCTTCTATCACGAAAACTTAAGGATACCAGCCAGTTTGAGATACCAAAGTTGCCGTCTCTTTTAAAGATCTGTCCCATTGGTTGATAGATTTTGATGTCGGAGGGTCGACATTCCATACTGTTCAAACTCGTCGCTGTACACGCGTGACTCGTTTAAATTCCGTTAACCGAAGTAAGCACCGTATCTTTGCCGAATAATTCATGTACGTGTGGCCTATCAAACTAAACCCAAAAAATCTTGGAGAGCTTTCGAGTTTGTAAGAGGCTCGCGCCTCTCTCGCGGGCACTTAGAAGTGTGGGGGGGGAGGGAAGAAACACTCGACATGATCCAACTAATCTATTTATTTCCACACAAAGAACAGACACAATTTCAACTGATAATAGTAAGAGAATGTCTCAATGTTAACCGTGAAAGTCAAACAATGAGAGTAAAAAGTTAACGATTAGGAGACTATCAAACTCGATCCTTATCTTAATAAAGGATCAAACCTATCATCCGATTTAATCTAATATTGCATCAGTCCAAGTGAACAATCGTCACTTTAAAGTTGCCCTCTAATAAGAATCAAATCACTCTAATTCTAATATTATACCTTCAGTAGCAATCTCACCTGACTCGAACATATTTTCTCTCGTTCTCTCTTTCGAGCTAGAAAACCTCACCTATATTTATAGTAAGTTAATTTAAATATCACGATTCTCTTCTTCCGAAGGGTTGGTTGCGAATAACACGAATTGATGGCCTGAAAATTCCCCAAGAGGATTAATTGGAAAAACGCGTATAGAACCGTCATATGTTTATCACATTCTGATGGGTAGTTCCGTAATAATAAGCCATTACTTTTGGATACTTTTAGCCCGGACACCCTGTATTTAGAATGGATTCGACGGCGCGCGCACACACACGAACTCTTTTTAACAATTCTTAGTCAAAAATATAAATTCCTTTTTGTTGCAAGAACGTGTGTTCATTTTTTAAAAACTCATCTTCTTCTTCCAACTCTTAACAGAAAACCCCATATTAAACATATCTCTGTTTGTGAAATTCTTATTCTTTGGTATGCTTTTTTCTCAGTTATTTTCAATAAATAAGGAATAAAAATAGTATAAAAACACCGCTGACTCTTAAGATATCCGACTATGTTCGGAACCGTTATTTTAAAAAGCGCATAAATGGATAATTTTCATGATGTTTAGTGTCACTTAAATTAGAATACACGTATAAAATTGTTTTAAGGACTTTTTGACAAAAAAAATATTTAAATACTATATTTTGGCAAAAATGAACTTAGAATAACCTTTTTCCAAAATGTTCTCCTTTTATAAAAAATGCTTCTAAAATAATAATATTTCGCTTATATAAAGTAAAGACTACTCCAGAGAATCTGAACTAGGAGTTTTGAAAAATTCACATTATTTCCAGAGTTACCACCAATTAAAAAATAATTAGAATATTTCAAAAATTCTAGTTCAGCCTCTGTACAGAGGTTTGAGCTATATACAGGCAAAATATTATTATAATAGATGCATTTTTCACAAAAGGAGAATATTTTGAAAATGGGTCATTCTATGTTCATTTTTTGTCAAAATATTGTACTTAAATAATTTTTTATTGTAATGCCATTCTTAAAACAATTTTATATACATTTTCTAATCTAAGTGACACTAAATATCACAAATATTATCCATTTATACGCTTTTGCAAAATCACGGTTCCGAACGTATATAGTCGTGTACCTTAAGATATTGAAAAAATAGTTTTTTGAAATATTGGTCCTGTGTTATTTTTGAAATGAGACTGTTGATGTTATCGGAATAATCAACTGCTTAATATTTCAATGGAAGAGTCTGATATCAACTATTCCTACAAATTAGTTAAAAACTCATCATACTTTCGAAAGATAACCAGATTTCTAAAAAATCTAATTATCTTCCTGTTGTATTTCCTACAAATTGCGTTACCTACAAATAGGTCTAAAGTTAGGTTTACTTTCTACCGCAGATAAAAATTCGCATTGTAAGCATAATTATTGTACATAATGTGAAAAATACCTAATGTGCTTCATTGTATGCTTTAACCCTTTATCTACCGCATTATGATCTACTGCAGTTTTTTTCATGCCATATTTCTTTTTTTGAATCACTACATTGAAAATTAAGGGATATACATAAACAAAATACTCAACTTTGGGAAATTTAATCCGTTAGAGCTAATTAATTAACTAAAGATATTCAACTATAAAATTAATTATATGCACTGTTCACTTAAAATAAACAGTCAAATCTTTTTCTAAGGTCTTCCTTAATATATAAAAAAATAAGACACTTACCTTTTGACAGTAACGACTTTTTCCGAACAAAAATGACAAGCTTCGCAATCCCATCAAAATGGCAGCTGAAAACGCAATTTTTGTTATAAAACTATTCGCCTTCTAAAGACATTTTGACAAAACAAGTTTATTTAAATACAATATTTCGGCAAAAAATTAACACAGAATAACTTTTTTTCAAAATGTTCTCCTTTTGTGAGAAATGCTTCTATTATAATAATATTTTGCCTGTGTATAGCTCAGACCTCTCTACAGAAGCTTAACTATGATTTTTGAAAAATTAACATTATTTTCAGAGTTATAACCCATTGAAATAATTATCGGCGTTTTTTTCTTAAAATTTTTCCCTCTGTTGTCGTAAAACATAGATAAACCCACTTCTAAGTTATATATTTCAAAAATTCTAGTTAAGCCTCTGAACAGAGGTCTGAGCTATATACAGGCAAAATATTATTATAATAGAAGCATTTTTCACAAAAGGAGAACATTTGGAAAAAAAAGATTATTCTAAGTGAATTTTTTGCCAAAATATTGTATTTAAATAAAAAAAATTTTGTCAAATGTCCTTAAAACAATTTTATGCATATATTCTAATCTAAGTGACACTAAATATCATGAAAATTATCCATTTATGCGCTTTTGAAAATCATGGTTCCGATGATTATGGATGGATGCCTTAAAGTGAGTGGTACTTATAAGTACCGTCGGGGTAGATAAAGGGTTAAACAAAAGGTTCAATTGGAAATTACGTAATGTAAAAGTAGTAATTAACAAATAAAATTCCCTAATTCCAATATATATATATATATATATATATATATATATATACAGTAGTGGCAAAAAGTCCTGAACACATTCATTTTTTAGCGTAATTTTTATGTTTGACTTCATTTTTCGTTGTGAAATTATCGCACTATCTTAAATATTGTTATTGATTTTAATGTACTATTTTATGCTGATTTCAAATCTACTACTAGTTTCTTAATGACTAAAATATTTTTTGTAGTAAAGCTGCCTGAACACAATAATGTGAAATATGTGCATAATAAAACAATATAGAATAACATAATACGCAAAGAAGAATAACACGAAAATTGACAAATACGGTATATTTAATATATAAGCATTTTGAAAATAACATTGTTGTCACATGTTAGAAAATCAATATTTTATGGGCCAGCCGTTTGCTTTAATTACGGCTCTACATCTTTTTGGCATGGAATGCACAAATTTCAAAAGAAGATCTTTCGTGACAATATGGTTGAAGGAAAATATTAAAGCTTCAATTAATTCACGTTTGTTTGAAGATTTTTTCTTTGAAATTTCATAACCAATTTTGAACCATAAACTCTCTATCGGATTAAGGTCGGGAGACTGTCCTGGCCAGTTCATTCTATTCACAGTATGGTCTTCCAACTATTTCTGGACTACCTTTGGACGATGGCAAGGGGCGTTATCGTCCTGAAAGATCCATGACTGATTCCCCAAAAGGTCTCTCGCAGTTGGTAGCAATTTATTTTGTAGTGTTTCAATGTAATCCATGGCTTTCACTGTTCCACTAACGATGTGAAGTCTTCCAAAACCATGAGAAGACATGCAACCCCATTCCATCACTTTTGTCGGGCTTCAGACACTAAGGGCTGAATTCCTCATGAGTGCGTCGTCTTACATAGGCACTACTTTGGTTGCCAGAAATACAAAACTGACTCTCGTCACTAAATATTACCTTTTCCCAGTCTTTAATAGTCCATAATGAATGTTCCCTTGCCCACGTCAATCGCCTCTTGCGTTGAAATTCAGTCAGTAATGGTATGGGGAAAATGGTTAATGGTTTTGGTCAGTAATGGTTTTGGGCACTTTACAGCCTCGTAACCCAATTTCCAGCAGTCTTCCTCTAACAGTTCTTGGGTGCACACTCACATTTGATGTCAAAGTCCATTGTTTCAAAATTTGCGAGGAATTAAGCTTTCTGTTTGAAAGAAATAACCTGTCTTCACGTAAAGATGTTCCTTTGGTCATCCTGATCGCCCCCTGTCCGCAATAAAATTTGTTTCAGAAAATCTTTTCAAAGTTCTCACAACAGTAGAAGGGCCACATGGTACTTAAGCAGCAATTTGGTGCATAGAACAACCTTCTTCCTTCAAATGTATTATTTTGCACCTTTTATTCTCAGGCAGATATGAAAATTTAGCCATAATTCCGACATTTTCCACAAACGCAGTTCAAATTGCTTTCAATACACTTTTTTCCACAAGCACACAACTGCATTCAATACAATAAACAACGTTTCACCTTTTTCTTTCAACCCTTTATTGCTACTGCTGTCTGATTGGTTGAAATAATGGAGCATTTCATTGGTGGAAAACACACTCACTCATTCTTACAGTGACCTTATGCTTTCTTGTCAAGGTTTTTTCAACATATCTATATGAAACTATTTACTTTAGATGAAATCTACAAACAGATTTGAAATTAGCATGAAAAAATACATTAAAATCGATAACAATATTTAATATAGTGTGATAATTTCATAACGAAAAATGAAGTCAAACACAAAAATTATGCAAACAAATGAGTGTGTTCAGGACTTTTTGGCACCACTGTATATATATAGAGAGAGAGTGACAACGGCCAGATTGAGTTAAATATACATTTATTAAGGGGAATTATTTACAAGGGAGGGCTAAAAGTTAGTAAAAAGTAATCGAAACATCATTAGATCGTTGGATTCCACGAGGCGTTTCGTTCCAGCGCCCTCGTCATCGTCTCATCGCCGTCGCTTCTCTCGGTCGTCTCTCGCGCAATCGTTCTATTCCAGTCTGGTTTACTCGTTATCCTCGAACCGCCTTGTCAGATAGGTGGCGCTCTCTTGGCATTACGTCATTAATGAATATAGGAGGGATACGATATCTGCATATCCATTCCTACATCGGCCATCATGACCAAGCATGCGTCCTCGCATGTAAAATACAGTGTATTTCAAAATTTCATGAAATAAAACTGAAAAGCTAGAGGAAATAAACTTACAAATAAAACAATTATTAAAACAGACAAATATGTATCAGAAAATCAAAACTAATAATAAAGAATAAAAAAATAGGTATACAGATGGAAAGAAGACAAACAATACAAAGCAATCTTGAGTATGGTGATAATGTCGAAAAAAAATGTTAAAGTAAAAGTTTGCGTTCGTAATGTAACATTCATTTGTTAGGCCATGGTTTCAAGTATTCGGCACAAGTACTTGTTTTGGTTGGGCCATCAAAATTTCCACATTTTTCAACGTTGTAGGTATCGTTAGGTTTTACTTGTGTTATTTTATATGGACCGATAAATTTATTGCAGAGTTTTTGTCCAGGTCCTTGTTGCGTTTTTTTTAATAGCAACTAAGTCCTTAACACTGTATAAATAAGGAGATTTTCGTCGAAGATTATAAGACTTTTTGTTTTCATTTTGCACTTTAAGTATTTGCGTTTTTGCCGCTTTACGTAGGAGTTCTCTGTTTTCATTAAATTCGAGTTGTAGTTGTTCGTCGATTAATTGTTGAATGCGCAAATCAGTCTTGTTATTGATTTGTGTTCCAAAGAGTAATTCAAAAGGAGTGGTGTTAATGCTTCGTTGGAATGTTGAGTTTAAGACTTCTTGTAGTGAAGGAACATGTTTGAACCATTTCGTGGGATCGTCTTCTGACATCTTAGATAAGACAGGAATAATTGTTCGATTAATGCGTTCTACTTGACCATTAGCACGTGGCAAACCTGTAGTAATATGGTGAAGTGTAATTTTTTGTTCGAACAATAAGTGTGGAATTCGTCAGAAGTGAAAGTAGTTCCACGATCAGTGATAAGAAAACGAGGATTTCCAAATGTAGTTTTTTGAATGTCTAATTTTTTTATTACCTCAGAAGTAGATGTAGTTTTTGTGGGGTATAACCAAACAAATTTAGTGAAAGAGTCAATGACAGCTAAAATGAATTTGTAGTTTTTACTTGAAGTTGCTAAAGAACCAAGATGATCGATATGGTATGTATTTAGTGGTATATCATCTTTGACAAGAGGATGGAGAAATCCTTCTTGTTTACCAGACTTTTTATTTTTCAATATACATGTTACACAATTAGAAATATATTTTTCAATTTTGGATTGAAGTTGCGGTATAAAATATTTATTTTTTATATGTTCTAGAGTTCTTTTAACTGAAAAATGTCCTTTGTCGTGAGCATTTTTGATAAAGTGATGCTGCATCTCGTCGGGAATAACAAGGACTTCGGCACCGTCAATAAATTTATATAGTATATTATTTTTAATACAGTAGTTATCATATGGACCCTTTTGAAGAAGAGCTTTTATGGAAAGAATGTGTGGGTCCAGCTCTTGAGATTCTTTTATCCTATGCACAATAGAATCATTACACTGGTTTGTTAAAACCTGTATTCTACTTAAAGCGTCGACATGTGCCATTTGTGAGCCAGAGCGATGTAAAATGGTGTAATCATAATCTTGTAAATTCAGGGTCCAACGCGCGATTCGTGTGTTTAGATCTTTCTTACTCATAGTTTTTGTAAATGCATTACAATCAGTAATTATTTTTAAAGGCATTCCTAAAATGTACACTATAAATTTTTTGAGAGCTTCTATGATTGCTAAAACTTCGAGTTCGTAGCTGGTATATTTTCTCTCCGTTTCGGACGTTTTTCTAGACATGTAATATATAGGATGTAAGGAATTATCATCGGGGAATCTTTGTAATAAAACAGCAGAAAGTCCGTCGATTGATGCATCAGTATGTATTTCGGTTTCACAATTTTGTCGATATATACCTAAGACAGGTTTCTGACAGAGCAAACGTTTTAACTCGTCAAAGGAAGCTTTTTGTTTTACATCAAAATTGAAAGGAGTATCTTTACGTAAAAGATCACTAAGTGGCTTAGCAATTACAGAATAAGCAGGGATAAATTTACGAAAATATCCAGTGAGACCTAAAAAACGTTGAACATCTTTAGTTGTTTTTGGTTCGGGGTAATTGACAACTGATTTAGTTTTAGAAGAGGAAGGAAAAAGTTTATTTATTATTTTCAATAATATGGCCTAAAAATTCAATTTTCTTATGCAGAAATTGACATTTATCAAAATTTATTTCCAATCCGTAATCACTGGACACTTGAAGAACTTTTTTGAGTCTATCAATAGCCTCAGATTCATTTTTAGCAAGGATAACTATATCATCCATGTATAAGGGAGAACAATTCCTTGAACAACTAAATAACGAAAAACTGTATTGATAAAACGTTGAAACGTTGAAGGGCATGTAGAGATTCCGAAAGGCATTTTAAGGAACTGAAATTGACCATTTTGTGTTACAAAGGAGGTATATAGGCGACTCTGTTTGTTAACAGGCACATGGAAAAAACCATTACGTAAATCAATGGTACTGAAAACTCTAGTATCCTGAAGTTTATCTAAAATATCCTCAATGAGGGGCAGAGGATAGTGATCCTTAACTAACACACGATTTAATTTTCGAAAATCAATGCAGACTCGTGGACTGCCGTCTTTTTTGTGGACTACTAGGACTTGGCTAGCATAAGCAGATGAACATGGTTCAATAACACCATTTTTTGTCCATTCATCTATTTGTTTATCTACTATATCACGTTCAGTAAAAGGTAACCGTCTTGGAGAATGATAAATTGGTTTATCGTCTGTCACGGTAATGCTTAACTCAATATCCGTCGTTTTAATTTTATTCGGCCTATAACATACGAGTAATGCCTCAACATAATTACGAGTTTGTTTTGGAATTTCAGGGCCAATATCAAATTTAGGAATGTCGTCAGTAATTGCGAAAACAAATGGTTGTGGAGAAGCGTCGGATACTTCGTTTTGTAGCTTAGAAAACATAACACTATCAGGGGTGATAGTCAAATTAGCTTGTTTAATTAGATTACAACCAATAATAATATCAAAGTTCATTGAGTGGTTGGGGACAACATTAATTTTAACAGGAAAGTCTTGGTTGTCAATTGAAACAGTTGAGTTGAACGAACCAATTACATGAGTTTTTGAAAGGCCAAAACCAGTTAGTATATTACCACTATTTATTAAAGAAGGGGAGCCTAATTGATTCCATACACTTTCTTTCATTAAGGTTACTTGACTTCCGGTATCAACTAAAGATAATATTTTTTTTAGATAAAATTTTAACTTCTTTACACATAGTAGTTAATGGGGTAATTTCATCAACATTATTAGAAGAAGGGATATTTTTTGAGGACAAGCATCAGATTTATGGCCAAAATTTTCGCATAATATACACTTTGGACCACGATGTTTATCTGGGCAAAATTTAGAAATATGACCGGATCCCGAACAATTAAAACAAGTTACGTGATTCCTATCTCTGAAATTTTTATTCTCAAATTTTGAATTAGGCTTTGGTGCAATGAATTTTGGACATTTCGATGTTTATGAAGTGTACTTTCAACATCACGGCGTTGGCTACTAAAGTTTGGACTACGCGACGTATCATAAGAGTGATTTTTGCTTTTATTTTGAAATATTTTGTCATAAATTCCTAATTTTTCTTTAAATTCCTGAATTGATGTACATCCATATAATATTAGCTTATTTGAAGGAGAATCGGGGATTCCATTAATACAATATTCCATAATTGAAGTTTCGTCGAGAAACCCTTGACCTCGATTCGCTAATTCCCGAATAGCGACTAAATATTGGAATACCGTTTCATTAGGCCGCATTTTTCTATGTTGTAATTCCTTATGCAATTGAGCTTGATTTAATTTTTTTCCGAATTCCTGAATAAGTAATGTTTTTATACAACTGTAAGAGTTTATACCACGCTGAGATTGAATAAATAATTTTGCAGTTCCTGTCAAAAGCCGTTTTACAAAAACAAATTTTTGTTGTTCGGTTATTGGGCAAAACGTTAAATTTTCCTCCACATCAGAAATAAAATGTTCAATTGAGTATGAGTCATCTGCACTGAAAGAACGAAGAGTTAGAAGTAAATCTTTAACAAAAAGCCACGATAAATCGTTTTTCGAAATAGAGGAACAGCTGACTCATTAATTTGGTTAAGTGCGTCAGCCGATTTCCTGTCTGTAGAAAGTGGGGGGAAGCAAAGGAATTTTCTGCATCCCGCGGGGGGCATTCTTCTACATCTCGTGTATTTAATTTATTATGAAAAGCGGATAAATCAGCTAGTGAAAACAAAATATTATTACAAAGTTCTTCGGCAGTTCCATTTGTTTCTAGTTGTAAAAAATTAGCTAAACATATTAAATCGGGTAGGTTTAATTTTTTTAAAATAACGGCGGAGTAGTCTTCAATATCAAAATCTTGTGCGAAACCCGTAAACTTTCGCAATTGTTCTCTAGAGGTCCAACTGAATGGGTGATAGTTAAAAACAACAGAATACAATAATTTTACATTTTGCGTATTGCCAAATTTCAAAGCTTGCGCGATAACTGGGATATCATTCAGTGTTAAATAAGACATAATAAATCACTTAAATTGAACCAAAATACGTAAAATATACAAATATTTGCAGATCACTTAAAATGATATATGAGTAAAATATTTCAACACAGAAAAAAAAAATTAATACGCTATGAAAAGATTAAAGTCTAGAATAAAATGTCACTAGTAGCAGTTGTACAAGTTAAAAAAAATATCGTATCACAGTCACATTAGCAGTTTCAAAATATATTTTCACAATCACTGAGAGTTTGTAAAAAACAATGGAAATAAAAACTCACGGTAAACTTTTGCATACAACGTCTTGATTGTTGAATATTAACTTTCATGAATGTATAATAGTGTTGAAGAAAATCTTGATGTGTCGGCAAAATTATCGAATAAATCTTCACACACAATCGTGAATTTTCACACAACACTTGAAATTGAATGAAATCGTCAAACACACGTTGAAAAACGCTTTGAAGAATAAATGCACTTGAATTTGAATAAAATCGTCCAACACACATTGAAGAACACATTGAATAAATTCACTTATCTTGCATCGTCATCGTCCTTTTACTTCGGTTTTCTAGGGGATTTTAAGTTAAGGGAAAGGCCGAGCCTCCATATAGAGAGTGACAACGGCCAGATTGAGTTAAATATACATTTATTAAGGGGAATTATTTACAAGGGAGGGCTAAAAGTTAGTAAAAAGTAATCGAAACATCATTAGATCGTTGGATTCCACGAGGCGTTTCGTTCCAGCGCCCTCGTCATCGTCTCATCGCCGTCGCTTCTCTCGGTCGTCTCTCGCGCAATCGTTCTATTCCAGTCTGGTTTACTCGTTATCCTCGAACCGCCTTGTCAGATAGGTGGCGCTCTCTTGGCATTACGTCATTAATGAATATAGGAGGGATACGATATCTGCATATCCATTCCTACATATATATATATATATATATATATATATATATATATATATATATATATATATATTTTGATTCATTTTAGTATAAAAATACAATAGGGTTGATTTTCTGTAACCATTTAACCAACTCTTACTCTGTTTTTATTATTTTAATTTTTCTCTATATTTTGTTCCGTTTTATTTTCTTTTCGTTTTGATTCATCATACCAAAATAATCCAATGTGATTATTTTCTTTCTTTATTGTGTGCATTAATTGTTTGTAAAAATATATAAAGTCGGACAGAAAGAGAGAGAGACAAATAGAACGAAAAATATAGTTTTGTATCACAAAATTTTGCGCATCTGAGAAAAATCTGTGCAACTGGTGGCGCTGCGATCGCCATACTCACCGCCAGTCCTTACTCACTTATTGGGAAATCACTGCGCCAAGAAAGGGCAATAAATGTTTGTGCCTTAAAACTCCCATTTTTCAGTTAATTACAGTTAACTCAAGCATTAATAAGTTTAATCAAATTATAAATACCAGTAACTCCTCAATTTCACTCATATTCAATTTGAGGAGTTTGAGTTATCAGACACTAGAAGTTGCCTCCAAGCAGAAAGTGATACAAATTCAGCAAAAAACGGAAGCAATGATTTATACATAAAAAATGCACGGGCTTTTCTTTGCTGTAAGTTTTTAAGACAGATAAAATAGCTCTTTTCCAGTCCAAATTTAATACATATTTTGAAAAGAGGAATAGATTCTTTTTTTAAATGGCTTTTATAGCTCTATTTACATAGCTTCATCGAATCAATCTCCAAACTAAATAAAGAAATTGCTGTCATTACTACAATAAAAAAAAGTATAACTGAGTGTTCAATAACAGCAACAAAGATAAATATTTAGATTGAAGGAATTGAATTATAAGTACTTTTTAAATGCGCCTGATGGCAAATATACATATTTCGATACATTTAAACGTACGCAATCATTTGATTTAAGATATTTATATAATATAACTAGAAAGCATTTTGATTGTATCCTTTAAATTTGACTTGCTCTGATTTTGTGAAATAGAACTGAGGTATCTTGGGTAGAGCAAAATTATTGTTGGTTTACACTTTCAAAATATCATTCTTCGGTTTTAAAAGATGGCAGCACCAGTTAATAAAAATCGTTAATATTTGTTGCAAATAATTAGTAAGAATAGATGTATAACAATATTGTATGGCATTTTTTTAAAATTCGACTTCCTTTTAAATGTTTAAACTTATTTTGGAAACTCTTTTCAATTTTTTTTTGTAAATATAGAGTACATTTATTAGAAAATGAATAGCTTGAAACACCGAAAAAAAGTATACGTAATTTAAATTTGCTTATAAAAAGTTTTGATTTTTAAATCAAGTTTCTTATAAAACCGTTCGTGTATTAAATCAAATGAATACCAAAAACTCTTTTCTTTTAAAAAAAATTTAAATCTTTTTTTCGACATCTATCTTCCTTCCTTTCTTTTCCAAATGAATACCTTGCAGCAACTATATAGCTATTTGCACATTTAAGAATCCATGCTACTCAAATACCGTTTTATTCTCAACATACCCAGTCTTCTTTAAGAATCCTAATGCATTTCTCTTGCTATTCTAACATTCTAAGAATTCTTTTTTGAATAAAAGGTCTTGAAATGAGTCTGAAAGTTGGTTTATTAGATATGTCTCCAGGGAAATGTAACGACTAAGTAGAGAAAAAATATAATTTCTCCGTCTTTATTTGTTGTGTGCTCAGATAAGTGGCGTAACGTACTGACAGGCTTTGGAGCCCTGACATCGAGGGGGACAGGGTTCTATGCGGCCCAAAACTTGACTGTCGCCAAGTGCTTTAGTAAAATTCAACTTGGGGCCCCAAACCTAACTTTGCAGGGGGCAAATGTTTTCCGTTACGCCACTGGTTTAGATATGCCACTTTTATAGAGGAGATACATGAGGTGATCGGAAATAAGTTATTGGGTATTTTGGAGGAAAGAATGATGCGCGCAAAATTTTAAAAGGATCAATTTGAGGAATGTTAAGAAATAGGATGAAAAGTTCGATTTTGAAATTTGAAAAATCAAATTGATCCAAATTTATTTGAAACTTTGTCAGGGGCGTAGCTACCGCCGCATCAATGATATGGTGCTCCCAAGTTACTGAGCCCTCAACAAGTATAAACAAAAAATCGTAAAATATTAAGGTGCCACAAAAAATGGCCCCCAAGGAATTTTTGATACAGGGCTCTCTCAGGACTAGCTACGCCAGTAAATATAGGCTTCCCCTATTATTCACTCGATTAAACGAAATTTCATGTAAAACGGAGAAAATTAATTGCAAATGAGATTACTGAATGTTATTCGGGATTCTTTCTCTCACAATATTGTTGAGAGAAGATTGTCGGTATCTGATACGAGTCTCGAACACTTCTATTGATGATTAAAAAATTCGAGCATAGATTACATTAGATGACATTATGTGAAATAATTGGTGGAATTTGAAAGCATATTCGACTGAGTATCAAAATTCTGATTGGGTTTGAAAGTTCAGAGAGAAAAGAAGCAGAGCTCAAATATAGTTTATATCATCCAAAGTTAATAAATCCTTAGTCGATAATAATCTACTAATATTTTTAGACGTCAAATAACACCATGTGAAGACCTCGTTATGTTTAACATGTAGCAGTCCCTTTTATTCCACTCGACAAACCTCCAGTTGGTAAGGTCTCGAGTTTCATAATCAGCGAAGTTCAAGTGGAATTATCGGCTCCAGTTCTGTGAAAGGCATAGAATAATCAGAGATACTGCACATTGAATGGAACTGGGAAGTAAAATCTTCAGATAGTGAGGAAACTAAACGAGTGAGATACCTCAAATGTAGTCCTAACTCCTGTAGCAGACTGAACATGATAACGAGCTCGCAGATTACAACGTTTCAGAGGACAGCGTACTCGAGTCCGGATTCCACTAAAGATCCGTCGTGCAAAGAAGATAAAAACTAATTTAAACTCAGTGGCGCAACACAGCTCATGGGGGCTGCGGTAGCCCAGTGGTTAAGATATCAGATCATGGCAGGCATGTTAAGAGTTCGATCCCAGTACCACTAAAGACCCGTCGTGTAGGACAGCGATGCACGTTAAATCTGTAGAGAGCTCAAACGTCCTCCTATTGGTGTGGTGTGATAGTTGGGAGATGGGGTACCAGCTCAGGTGTCATCCTCGTCACTTGACCAGGGTTCAAAATTACGAGGTCCGTCACCAAAAGCCCTCATGAGGCTGAACAGTGCGACGTTAATATTCACTCACTCACTCAAGCAACAGCCTATGAGGGCCAAGGCCTTCTGTGCTTATCTCAGTTTTCATGACCTTGGGCGAAGAGGTGCGTGAACAGATGTTCCGGTCAGGTGGTCAGTCTGACGCCACGTTTAGTTTCCGAGAAAGCTTGGCACTCCTTTATCGACCCACTGAAGGGGCAAAGATAAAGCAGATTAAATCTGTTGGATTCACAGTTCTCATTCTATTTGATGAGGGGGTTTCTCCTCACTTCAGGTGTCGCTCAGAATTACGAAGCGTGGCCGCGGCAGCCTAGTGTTTATGATCTCGAACTCGTGGCATGATTGTCGTGGGTTGGAGTCCTAGTGCCACTGAAGATCCGCAGTGTAGAAGAGTTTTTTTATGTAGGTTAAATCTGTCGTGACTCCCGTTGGTGTGGTAGATTTAAGAAGAGGTGTCACCTCAGGTGTTCGTCACTTGATCAAAGTTTAAGATTAAGACCTCGTGTTGCATTACAATGCGACGTTAATAAAACTCTCACTCTCTCAGAAGTGACGTGTTGGCAGTGTTTAGCGTACCCTTTTGTCAAGCAGAAATCGAAAATTAAGAACTTTTATCACAACACACAAATAAACCGAAGCAGAACTGCTTTTTTTCTTAAGTTTTGAATACTTTTTAATAGCTAGTGTTCTCTCTCTCAGTATGGCTCAGAATTACGAAGTCTGATGGGACTAATCTCTGTCCTGTGTAACTCTAGAACAATGCCAATTCAAATTAATTGACTTCTTATTTGACATTTATCAAATGCACTCTCACCTGTGTGTGTGTTTGGAATATTCCCTTAACTGATATCCTTCTATTACTTATCTGAGTGATCCCATTAATGTGAAGAAATCTTTTCAAGGACAGTTTCTTCACGCGATTTCATCGCTAACAACCATTAATCAAGCTTAACGGCTTTATTTTAAATCTATTGTAAGTAGACGCGCGCGCGAAAACTCTACTAGAATATTTAATTCAACTTACAAAGGAATTTTGTAAAAGATAAATGATACAGTGTGAGTGATATCATCCCTTCAATTCGTCTTCTAATATATTGTATCTATCCATTTGATTTGGTTCTTTTGCAATTCTTTCAGGAACATCAAGGGATGGAATCGAACCACACCAGTTACGACATTTCTGAGGATGCCATGAGCTTACGAGAGAAAAATAAAATTGTAATTCTGTAACTTTTCTTAAAACATACAAATAAAATATCAGAAGTTTTGTTGTTGTTGTTTCTAAGGCCACCTGTCTGACGTAGTCAGATCGAGGCCTACGAAATTCATCGTAATAAGGGGGTAGAAGTACGCCTGTCGTTGGCCTGGGCCTTGAGCACCATACAGGTGACAGTACGAATTAACTCAGAGATATTCCCCGAAGGGACGATAGATGGTGACACCACTATCTCCACCTCCACAATTTTGGCATAGAACTGAAGGGGAGGGAAATATTCTCAAGTTTCCTGCACTCGTGATTCAGCCACAAGGCTTTTGGACCCACTGATTTAACGAGCACGTACTCCGTGTGTACTCAGAGGGTATTTGGTGGCATCGGGCCCAGGCCTTCCGGTCAGGAGTCTGATGCTCTAACCACTAGGCTACCCACGGCCTTTTTTTAATTTGACAAAATTGATTAAAAAATTGTTTTATTTTTAAAAACTGTAAAATTTAATTATGAAGCACCATTTTAAAAATGTTTTTTTACGGCTAAATTTTGTTAAGAGATACTAAACACTATTAAGGCTTGCAAAAGAGGTTTGTATTTAAAAACGAAACCAAACGAGAGCCAAATCGTACTGTCCTGCCACCTGTATGGTGCTGAAAGCTACGGTTAATGGCAGGTGTACAACTTAGCTCTTTGTCATGATGAATTTCGTGAGCCTAGATCTGGCATTTGCCGATCAGGTGGCATTAGCAGAAACAACATAAATGTCTAAAAAGCCACAACCATCTACGTAATGAGCCACCCACGGTTTGCTTACCCCTATTCCAGGGAAGGGGAATTGAACCCTCAAATCCACCCTTGTGTACACCACTGCTTTCAGCAGGAATTTCAAGTTCATGCACGTATATTTAGCCTCATTATTGATACTTCCAATTCGCTAACGTTTGACTTCAGCTGACCATTAAATTATATATTTTTACGAATCAAAAATTCGTAAAAATATAGAGAATAATGATCTCCCTCTAAAATAAGATTTAATTCAGAAAAAAAATCTATTGGTGACTAAGAGAGAGTACTAAATCCACTATTCCACCATTCCTGGTACAGTCACTTCGTCATTTTTGACCCCAGGGATTGTAAAAAATGATATATAATTGAATTAGAGAGTTGAAAGTATTCTTTCAGGTCTGTAGTTTTATAAAAGGAAGCCTAGTATTATAAATAAAAAGGTGAAAATGAAATGAAAATTTAAGATATAAACAATCCCTAACAATTTATTAATGTGTACATCAGGGATGGCTGACTATTTTTGTAAGAGTGCCACTATCAAATAATAAATCATTATGCGTGCCACTTCCAACTTTTCCTTCAAACAAAAAGATGTATAAAGGTGAAAAAACGTTACTCATTGACTTATGTACGGGATTTTAATGCCCAAACCATATTTTTTTTATACAAGTCTAAGAAGTGAAAATTTAAAAATAAAATAATAAATACTTATGTTTTATTGTTAATAAACTTTTTACTTTATTTTTAATAAAATTTTTAAGTATAAAATAAAAATTAACAACTTTAAACATTTAATTCTAATTCATTATTAAACAGTCAGTATTTGCTTAATGTGGCTTTTGAATTTGTAGTTTTTTTACGAAGTCATCTATATTAGGATTATTTCTTGAAGATGCTAACAAAATTAAGTTGTTTTAGGTGCATATCAGTTAATTTTGAGCGATATTTCGATTTTATTATGGTCATAACAGAAAACATTGGTTCATGGTTCATAAACTACAACGATATCTCTGACAGGCAATCCATATAAATTAGAAAAATTGCTTGTTGGTACAAATTTCAGAAATTCAATAAAATTTGGATTACTTGAGGTGAAATAAGTTCCTTATATTTTCAGACTAGTAGGGTGATGTAGGTTAATAATTCCGATTTGGACTTCAAGAGGGTAACAATTAACGTCTTGGAGAAATTGAAAAAGGATTTATATGAAAAAATTAGCATTTATTTTTCTTATCTTGAAAATCATCCAATATTGAACCGAATGAATTCTTCAAAATGAATATTAAATTTTTAAATTTGTTATAGCTCGGAGAATTATTTTAATTTCGGTAGATAGTTACAGCATTATTGTGAAACGTGCTCTAATCTTTTTTTCTTTAAAATAAAGTCATCACAAGCAAAAGTTTGCTTACAAAAAGATATATGACCAACTAGGGTAGATATTTCAATAATATTTTTTTTAAAATCCTAAATTTAAATTATTTAAATGTCCCATAATATCAGTAAGAAAAGCTTAATACAATAGCCAGTCACACAACAATGAAGGAGTGCATTCTTTGTGTGATAATGTTTTATTGTAATTCAATAATTGCGTTTAAAATAAATTGAGGGTTTTTTTTGTCTGAGACAACCACATTTTAATAAAATTGTTAGAAAGGTTTTTTTTATTGTATTTTCAATTTTTCACTAAGTCTTCACTTCTTCACTTTTACGCATTACACACTGTGGCATGCGTGTCACAGCTACGTCACCCCAGGTGTACATTAATAATTATGTTCTATTCATCGTCTTTTTTTTAAGAGTAACGTTAGTAAAATGGACAAAAGGAGAAAAAAAAAAAAGAATATAAAGAAAATAAATTGAGGGGTTTTTTTGTCTGAGACAACCGCATTTTAATAAAATTGTTAGAAAGGTTTTTTTTATTGTATTTTCAATTTTTCACTAAGTCTTCACTTCTTCACTTTTACGCATACCACACTGTGGCATGCGTGTCACAGCTACGTCACCCCAGGTGTACATTAATAATTATGTTCTATTCATCGTCTTTTTTTTAAGAGTAACGTTAGTAAAATGGACAAAAGGAGAAAAAAAGGAATATAAAGAAAATAAATTGAGGGGTTTTTTTGTCTGAGACAACCGCATTTTAATAAAATTGTTAGAAAGGTTTTTTTTATTGTATTTTCAATTTTTCACTAAGTCTTCACTTCTTCACTTTTACGCATACCACACTGTGGCATGCGTGTCACAGCTACGTCACCCCAGGTGTACATTAATAATTATGTTCTATTCATCGTCTTTTTTTAAGAGTAACGTTAGTAAAATGGACAAAAGGAGAAAAAAAGAATATAAAGAAAATAAATTGAGGGTTTTTTGTCTGAGACAACCGCATTTTAATAAAATTGTTAGAAAGGTTTTTTTATTGTATTTTCAATTTTTCACTAAGTCTTCACTTCTTCACTTTTACGCATACCACACTGTGGCATGCGTGTCACAGCTACGTCACCCCAGGTGTACATTAATAATTATGTTCTATTCATCGTCTTTTTTTTAAGAGTAACGTTAGTAAAATGGACAAAAGGAGAAAAAAAGGAATATAAAGAAAATAAATTGAGGGTTTTTTTTTGTCTGAGACAACCGCATTTTAATAAAATTGTTAGAAAGGTTTTTTTTATTGTATTTTCAATTTTTCACTAAGTCTTCACTTCTTCACTTTTACGCATACCACACTGTGGCATGCGTGTCACAGCTACGTCACCCCAGGTGTACATTAATAATTATGTTCTATTCATCGGCTTTTTTTTTAAGAGTAACGTTAGTAAAATGGACAAAAGGAGAAAAAAAGGAATATAAAGAAAAAATCAAGTTTTTAATATTAATTTATATTTATAGAAATTAAGAAATTAACAAGGAAAATATAATTTTATATAGACATACAATCAGATATATCAAATTCTTTTTTTTTTTTAAAAAAGTCAGCAAAAAATTTGATGCAAATCTTTTTGTAATGTTATTTCTTCAAGTGTAATTGTTTATTTTTTTAAAATGTTTGTCTAAAAACCTTTACATTTCGGAATAATCCAGCGGTCGACAGCATATAGCAGCGGTCGCCAAACTTTTTGATCTCAATTCATAATTTAAATTCCGAGGATCACTTATAGGATTTTTTAAGTGTTAAATATATTTATAAAAAAAGATTGTGATCTATAAGAGCATATAAAATGTACCTAGTAAATAAAAAGAAACTATTAATTGTAACCAAATTATGAAAGCTTTAATAAACCATAATAAAATAAACAATAAAAAAAACTTTAAAAACAAAACAATTAAAAAATGGCTTAACTGTATCAACTTTTAGCATTATACATTTCTTAGTGTGATGAACGTTCCTGCTTACTTGAAATAAGATCATGGATTTTGGATCCAATGTTACACAGCAAGACGGAGATCTGCATTTATATTTCAAGCTGAGATTGGTACCATGTTTTGATGGCTGTGACCGATGAAAAGGCTTTTTCACATAAATAAGCTGTGGAGAATTGTGTGAATCAGAATTTCCATCGTGTTTACTAAGAAAAGGGTATTTACTTTTTATGGAAAGTCAAAGCTGAGATTTTGATAAAGATAAACGAAATTTAAACTTGAGAGTTTCGTCTCTAACCATAGGTCGATGAGGCTTGCTTTTAGATGCATGCTTTAATTATTATCCTGAATTTTCGTGATGAGTAAGTATATTCCACACTTTTCTGGGGACCAGCGAAATTTCCTCGCGGACCACCACTTTAGTGATCTCTGGTATATAGCATAAAGAAGTTAATAGGTGGCATGTCTAAATAGTGACAATTTATATAAATAATCCAGAATTTTGTATTTTGTGCTTAAAAAGTTCAGGATTTGAAAACGTGATTCGATTGAAGCCGACCACGAGTTTGATATGATGGTCAGTCGATTACTTCGACCATGTTCCTATGAAATGGCTTTAAAATTTTCTAAAGGACTAATACAACCAGCAAAATTTCCTCCTTATTTAAAAATTTACTAAATTTTACTTAATGCTATTCTATAAATAGAATGATAGAGGCAATAAAAGGCAGATGCTCCAAAGAAAATTCATAATAGTGTTGTATTCAAAGGATATGAAAGGCTCAATGCCTATTAAAGCCTTAAACCGAATATACAGTGGCACAAACAATTGAGGATACACCTTACTTTTACTTGATAAATCCAAATTTCAATCGAAATAACACATTAACTAGAAGTGCAAACGTGTTTTTATTTTCACACGCAACAAAAGGGTTAATTTACATTAAAAATAACGAAAATCAACAAAAAAATATCTAAAATTAAAAATTTCACAAGCATTTGAAATAAACATAGGCAGATCTTTACCTCAAAAAATTGAGGATACACCGATGAGAAATTTGTGTGATATATCACATACAAAGACAGTGTCGATGTTTGGTTGCATGTTCTTTGGCTTTTATAATGTCCTCCAAACGTCTTGGTACCGATTCAACCAATTTTTTGGTGGTATCTGGAAATATTTTATCCCATTCTTCTTGTAACACTTGCTTTAAATGGGCTTTGTTTCTAATTTGGTGTTTTTGGACCGCTGTTTCGAGTGTGGGCCACAAATTTTTTATGACATTGATGTCAGGAGACTGTGGTGGTGTATGCAATTGCTGTTTACAAGGAAAAAGACAGTACATTTTGGCATTACGTGCCGTATGTTTGGGGTCGTTGTCTTGCTGGGAAATAAAATTTCCATCTAAACCCAATTTTTGTGCACTTTTTTTAAGATTGTAGTTGAGTATATCTACATAAAGCTTATGATCCATTATGCCATCTATAAAAACTAAATTTCCAACCCCATTTGAAGCCATACAACCCCAAACCATGACGGAGCCTCCACCATGTTTAACTGTAGGACGTAATTTTTTTGGATCAAAGTGGTGTTTGGCTTTCTCCAAACGGTGCGATGACCATCACTTCCAAAAATGTTGAATTTACTTTCGTCATTAAATATAACTTTCTTCCAAAAGTTATCTGTCTTCAATTGATGAGTTTTTGCAAACTCCAAACGCTTTTTCTAATTTTGTAAGTTTATGAAAGGTTTCTTTCTAGCTACTAGACTGCTATATACAGCATGTCTAATTACATTTCTCACAGTTTCAGCACTTACACTTCTGCCCATTATTGGAGAAGTTTCTGCAGCTAGTTTGACTGCACTTAGTTTAGGATCAATCCTGATATCTTTCAAAACTTTCCTTTTGGCTACATCACTCAGAATACTTTTCCTTTCAATTAATCCATCGCTTCTAAATCTTCCAATGATTTTTTGGACACACGAGTGGCTTCTACCGACAATTTTAGCTATTTCACGATAAGATTTTCCTTTCTTAAATAACCTTAAATAGAAATTTTCTTACATCAATACTGGTCTCTCCGAGAACCCATTTTCCATTTAAAATTGCGACTTTAAATTAACATAACCAACTTCAAAAGACAAAAATAGCAATCGAAAAAGTTTAAGATAAAATTGGCCAAACTTAGGCTGTTATAGTAGCAAGCAGAAAAAAATCCAGTGGTAGTTAAACAAACATTTCATTGGTGTATCCTCAATTTTTTGAGGTAAAGATCTGCCTATGTTTATTTCAAATACTCGTGAAATTTTTAATTTTAGATATTTCTTTGTTGATTTTCGTTATTTTTACTGTAAATTAACCCTTTTGTTGCGTGTGAAAATAAAAACACGTTTGCACTTCTAGTTAATGTGTTATTTCGATTGAAAGTTGGATTTATCAAGTAAAAGTAAGGTATCCTCAATTGTTTGTACCACTGTAGTTTTTTAAAAAAATTTTATACAAGAGCACAATATTTGAAATTTTCACACAAAGTAAAATCAGAATGGAGTACAATACAACTCATCGCTTATCATTAAGGAACAGTGTTTGGTTTCGCTAATCATAATTTAATTCAACCCACATACATAATAAATATAAGATTCTTATCTGAAATATACAAGGTTATATCTGATATAGTACAATTCTGAGTTTGATGGGAAATATAGCAAGAAACTCGAGTAGTAGAGTTTTGTGATAAACACATACACATTTTCATTATAACTAATAATGGATTTGTTAAGCCTAACGTTTATCTAATTTGATAAAGAGTTCTAAAAATGAGCACACACAATACCACAGTCAGAATTCGAATGAAAAAGAATTGTGAACTCTTTGATGGTATGGTGTGATGTAGAAGAATAATTGGAATTTCAAATTTGAAATTTTTCAAGAATTCAATTAAAATAGAATAATTTGAGAAACATTTTCAAATCTTCTAATTTTGGATTTCTTAAGCCTAACTTTACCTAATCAGATTAAGTATTCTAAAAATGAAAAACATATACGATACCACAAATAGAAGAAGTATAGATGCTTATGGGGAAAAAAAATTCAATAATTTTCATGATATAGTAAGGGTGAAATATATTTAGAACAAATTCAGATTCTAATCAGAATTTTTGATACTACAACGCATTAATTCTGAAAAATTTTCAAGTAGAATAAAGATAGAATGGATATATCGTTTCTAATCTGATGAACCGAGGAAATAACTCAAACTCTAATGACGAAAAAGGGAATGGTATTAAAATCCGTTCCCAATACAGAGAAAGAGAGAAAGGATTCATCTTCACACTTCCTCCGAGGCGGAATTGGAAAACTTCTTCCAGGAATAAAATCCACCGCCGCCGCCATTTATTCAATAATAAAAATCGTAAAAAGATATTTCATATTAGATTCTTAACTAGATTCACTCTCTTCACATCCGTTCTCTTCCCAGAAAAGTTATCGTCCTTAATTCTTGCCACTTCTGCTACACATACCGCAAAAGACCCTATTCGAACACAATCACTGTCCGGTGTTTCCCGAAATGGCTACGATCGAACGCCATAATAAGAACGAGTTGATAAAAACGATAGTGCAAACGCAGATTACCAGCGGTGTAGATGGGAAAAGTTATAAAAAAATAACAAATGATTAAAAAAAAAGTGTTGGCTCGAGTCGTTCCAATGACGTAGGTATCCGTAGTTGAAAAGAGGAACTGACATCCTGTTATTTGCAACTATGGCTTCGATGAAAAGGAAATCTTCAGTGACCACCGGAACTCGGATCCGATGCTTTACTTTTCGCCCTTTTTTTGTTTTTTCTGCTGGACGTTTTGGGGTTAGTGTGGCGCATTTTGGCATTGTTTTACGAACGCCTTATCGTCCTCTTTCAAAGGATACCGGTTTCTTCAAACGGCAATTAGAAAAGGAGAAAGTTGAACAAAAACGCGCTGTCTAGGCCCCGATGTCAACTGTCATGCTGTGTTGTGGTAAATTAATTCGATCTGGTAAAAACAGTGGCGCAATTTTTGTGAAGAAAGGAGGGAAGGGATGGAAAAGCCTTCACCTTTTGAAACGCAATCTGATGGAAAAATAACAAATATTTCCTTGTTTTTGTTTTCTCAACAACAACACAAAAATGAGAATATTAGGAAATTAAATAATAAGGATAAAATTGTGCTTGGGCTGCACTTATTAAACGGTACTAATATTTCTTTAAGGTATCCGACTACTTGCGACAACTTTTTTTTTTAAAAAAATGGAGACATGGAGGATTTTTTTTTTTTTTTTTTTGCGGTTTTTAGATATTTTTGTACATTTTAAGAAAAAAAGGCTAAAATTAAAAAGAGTAAAATAAATTATTACTACTAAAATGGGAAAAAATAGGTAAAAATGAGCAAAAAATTACATTAACGGGGCTCGCTCTTTACAAATAGTAAATGAACAAATTTTCTATTTCCCAATTTTGATGTATTACTTTGCTATTCCTTTTTGAAATGACCTTCAGGATAAGAGATATTTTAATTTTTACAAAATTTAGAGCACTTTATCTTAGTTGTTATATGAAATTGCTTAAAAAACAGTGTGATTATATTATTCACATAAAGAACTGTAAATTTTGTAATGAAACAGTGATTGATAAATCTGACTTCTACTGAACATACACACAACAGAACATACACACAAACTTTCAGCAAATTGTTTTAAAAACTTCTTGAGAAATCGCTGTCCACGTTTAAGTTTCTCAAAAAAACATATTTCGAGTAAAACACATTTTAAAGTTTGCCATCTTATGTAAAGTTATGTCATCTGCTTTTACTAAACACTTGTAGTTTTTGTTCTAGTGAATGGAAAATAAAAAAAACTGTGTATTTTTATAAAGCTAATAAGATGGCTCACAATACAAAATCATAAAAAAAATTGTCATTTTTTAAGAAAAATCATGACTTTAAGGTAGCTGGATACCTTAAGAGTTAATAGCCGATTTATTGATGATTTTTGAAATAAAATTTTATCAGTGGCGTAAATAAAGGTGGTATTGAATAGTTCAATCCTCCCCCCCCCCAGATTATTAATTTTTACCCCAGAGATTAAGCCTAAGGTCAACGGGTTTTTTCCCCTTAGAAGGTAACCCGATTCCACATAAGAGAGGTTTGTGTTCGTCCTTGAAATGGATTTGCAGATTAATTTTTTGAGTTAAAATCCGGACACCATAGACTGGTAAAAATAATAAGATTAATTCTGATATCTATTTTCAAATAATTATTTTTAAAAAAACAAGGGGGAAGGGGAACCCCCTGTACACCTAACGGTGGACCAATCCACATTGTACAAATTATACAACTGTTCTACTCATTGCTCAAATTGTAAAACTGTGATTTACATGTATTATTTGTTCTAAGTATGATAAACATTGTAAAACATTCACAAGCAGTGCCGTGCCTTTCATTATAATGGCATTTCAATGGACAATTGGCTAAATATTGAATATCACAAATGAATTTATCATGGAAGATTTATTTTATATAGAGAGGGAGATTATTTATGTAACACTTTTGCAAAAGCCGACTACATATGTATTTCTTCTGCATGAATGACTGAAAGAAGTAATCAAAGAACTTCTCTTATGTTCATCAGACCATTAAAATGCAGCCCTTTTCTATACTTGGGAAAAGATATAAATTATTTAAATTTTTTGAATAATGAACTTAATTTACTTAATTATATTTTCAATAAAAGGCTATTTTATAATCATTGCTCTGATGTAAATAGCACGTTACTTATTTATTTTATTTATATTATTGTATTAAAATCATTTGAATTTGAACCAAATATGTACTTGTATTTCATTTAATCGTCTAACCACATATTTATGTTACAGAAGATGAATTTTTAAATTATGTACTTTTAATACTTTTTTAACACACAATTAATCACGACAATCAAAATTTATTGATAGAACAGTCTGGCCCTTTTTGCTAATAAAGAAGTCCCACAAAATATTTAATGTAATATTTGACATTATATATTTGACATTATAAACAATTTTAAAAATGACAACCAAAGACACGCACGTGATTACCGTATGCTATTGGCGACCTTTGGCAAATTTCAACGCATTTTAGTAATGGGCTTTGGTCATGTGACAGCATAATCACATGATGATTACAACCACATGTTTTCAGCCAGTTTATGTACTTCACTGTAGCTTTCATTTGCTTTTTGCAGAAACTTTCTTTTAAAAAGTGCATACTTGCCAACAATAACATTGCTTATAGGTAAGAAAATGCACTTAATTTAAAGGTACAAGATTTTTTTCTTTTCTTAATTTTGAAATTCTTTTTGAAGAATCGTAATATTTGAACATCTACACTTAATTATCAAATTTGTTTATCGAAATTTTACTAGCAGAAGTGTTGCAGGAAAAGGACGGAATTAGGAATTTCATCAAATCCTTAAGGAAGATAATCAATGGGCGGGAAATGTTAAAATGACGTATCTTCAAGGTCATTTCCCTGATAAAAGTAAGGGATTTGAACAAATCCTTGACATGCTTCAGTGAAATGATGATATAACATTGTCAGTATTATGTCGTCCGTAATAGTAATGTCATTTTTTGTTCATTTTTACCAATTTTTTCCCATTTTAGTAAGAATAATTTATTTTTCTCTTCTTAATTTTAGCCTTTTTATCTTAAAGGGAACTAAATAAATCTAAAAAACACAAAAAATATCCATATCTCTATTTTTTAAAAAAAACGTTGTAGCAAGTAGTCGGATATCTTAAAGGGCTCAAAGAGAAATGAATCATGGAGTCATTTCTAATTAACTAAATTTGTTACTATTGAAATCAGAAATTTCAACAATAAAAAGAAATGAGAATTAACAATAATAAAAATAAGGATAATAATAATAAAATAAGCACAATACAAGAAAAAAATTTGAGGTATATACTTTTTATCACTTGTTCATACGGTATTTTTTCCATCCCATTTTGATATAAGAGGAGGTAACAAAACTAATCATAAAAAAATTGACAGACACAATGAGAGTTAGACTGACAGGTTATTCGGTCTCCTCCTGTCGTTGGATAATATATTTGTAGACAGTGATGAATCGAAAAGGTTTATTGCAAAGAAATCAAACACGTAGTTTCAATCATCTTTTTAATCACGTTTCCATCTTCGAATCTTTTCATTTTCAGCAGTCTGGGAAATTTATTAGGATAAAAAAAAGATATATATGTATGTTAACAGCATAATTATACCGTTGGTAATTAATGTGAATGCACTGGGTGAAAAAAAATTCTCTTTACTGTAACTGTGAGGCAAGTAAAAAAGCATCACAGATTATTTCCAGGGCTTGTGACGAATATATTGCTGTTTTTTTTTCTTTTGAAAAATATTGATTTCTAAATGATCAAAAGATACCTGCAACCCAAATATAGAAAATCCCTTTAAGTTGGAATATTGTTTTTATAAAATTAAAGTCGTATATCGAAGGCACGGAAAAGATATTGGCAATGGATCTCGTAATTTTGAGTCATAATCAAAGGATGAGGATGACACCCATGACCTGACGCTCCACTTTTTAAACTTCCATACCTCGCCAACGTGAGTTTTTTGAGCCTCAAAAGACTTAAAGTGCATCAACCCTTCGACACTGTGGTAGTCTAGCCATGGTAGTCTAGTTATCCTAATCTCGAGCTCGTGGCCGGCATGTCATAAGTTCGAGTCCTAGTTCTACTGAAGACCCACTGTGTAGAGAGCAGGGGCGTAGCTAACGCCGTATCAATGATACGGGGCCCCGAGATACAGGGGCCCCAACATGTGTAACTACAGTACCATCACCAAGCATTTAATTTCTAAAAAACGGGTCCCAAAGCAGCTTTGATACGGGTCCCCCTCAGAGCTAGCTACATCAGTGGTAGAGAGGCTGGTGTACGTCGAGGCTAAAGTCCTCCTATTAACTTATTGTGGAAGTTTGGAGAGTGAGGTGCCAGCCCAGGTGTCATTCTCTTCACTTGACCATGGCTCAAAATTATGAGGCCTGTCACGAATAACTTTCGTGCTGCTTCACAGCGCGACATTAAACACTCACTTCTTCGACACGGCGGTGTCCGGTCCAGGTGAGTTTGCCCGTGTAGTCGTTAAATAAAACCAAACCACGGTAAGATGACGAGTATGACGATATGAGTAGGCATCCCACTTCTACACAGTCTCGCCATCGCGAAGCTCTAAGCCAGCGATACTCAATTTGTGGCCCACTGTGCCTTTTTAAGTGGCCCGGTCATGGCCCATTGCTCTGAAAAATTCATTTATTTATAAAAATTTATTGGGAAATTCTTTGTTAAGAAATCAAATATATCAATTTTGGATTTTTGCTGTTGATGCGAATTAATATTTTTTATCTGATTAGAGAGTGATAATAGACAACAGTGGAGTAGCGACCATCTTATGAGTGAAACTAATTTTTAACTATCTTTCATATCTTGCAAGCGAAAAATATTCGAAGAAAATCGGTTGTTTCAAGACGATTAGGAGGTAGACTATTCTGTAGTGAAAAACAAGTATTGATCAATAATTGTTTAATTTGTCTCACGAAAGTGTTGTATTTAAAAAGTACCAATAAACAGGAATCTCGTCCAGTGACACTTTTCCCCGAAGATATCTTTCAAGAGGTGATAAATAGGCTTTCTTGAATAATCTTTACAACAGCAAAATTGTTTTGTCAGTGGTAATGTCACAGTGGTAACAAAAGCACCCTATGAAATTTGTTATATTATCGGTAAGCATATGAAACCGTTTACTGATGCAGAAATTCTGAAGGAGTGATTCTTAAATGCTTCCAATTTAGAAAAATTCAGTGACATAAATAAAAAATATATAAAATAATAATTGAAAAAAGCAAAATAGGAGTTTTAATATTTTTATCAATTTTCCACATCTTAAATTTTCTATGTTATTTTGGTCTTAAAGCCTTTCTATCCCCCTCCATTAATCCTCATGTTGTGGCCCGCGTGAAAAAGAAAGAGGCCCGGAAGAAAAAAAGTTTGAGTACCCCTGCTCCAAGCCCTTATGCTGGCCGTGGTAGATTTAAGAAGCACTGATTTCTCAACAAGACTTTTGCACGCGGTGTGCTGAAACTGACCCAGTGCCCAAGAGTTCAACGTTTTGATCAATCAGCTACTGCAACCACCGATGGAATATTTGAAAAATGCTGCACAGTGAGGGGAGGGGGCAACCAAATTGAGGGGGATGGCGAAAAAATTAGCGTTCTAGTTCATGAAAAGCTTTACTGGCGCTTAAGGACTCCACCTGGCCGATTTCTGCTATTGTATACTTACCTGTCTATACAAACAGTGGATACGCTAGTGACGTAGCTAGAGAGGGATTTAGGAAGCTCAGACATTTTACTAGAATTTTCAGTAACATTAAATTCTAAATGTTCAGTAAAAGTAGAAATCAATTTTTACTGTCGATGTCGTATGGGTGCGAATCGATATATTTTTTCTGATCAGTCTTGATTGACAACAGTGGAATAGCGCGACCGTTTTATTTTTAACTATCTTTAATATCTTGCAAGCGAGAAATATTCGAAGAAAATAGATCGTTTCAAGAGATTGGGAAGTTAACTATTTTGTAGGGGGAAAACAAACATAGTTCAGTAATTGTTTGATTTGTCACGTGTATTTAAAAATACCAATAAACAGGAATCCTTCAATGACACTTTCCCTCGAAAATCTCTTTCAAGAGGTGATAAAAATAAGCTTTCTTCAATAATATTTACAACAGGAAAAAAGTGTTTTGTCAGTGGTAATGTCACAGCGGTAGCAAAGGCACCCTATGATATTTGTTATATTTTTAGTAACCATATGAAACCGCTTGCTGATGCAGGAACTGTAAAAGAGTGATTTTTAGATGCTTCCAGTTTAGAAAAATTTAGTGACAAAAATAAGTAATGCAAAAAATAATAATTAAAAAAAATCAAAATAATACTTTGATCAATTTCCACATTTTAAATGTTCTATACTAACTTGGTCTTAAAGCGTTTCTCCCCTCCCACTCCCTCGTCCATTAATTCTCATGTTGCGACCCGCGTGAAATAGCTAACATATGTGTGCGGCCCGGCAGAAAAAAAAATTTGAGTACCCGTGCTCTAATAATAATACAAAAGTATGAAAGAATTAAAATCTGTTAAGGCTGTCTTTTATCGAAATGTACCAAAGCCTGAACTAAACGCGTGGCCCATTTTCAAACGGAAAAATGTCTCAGTTTTCATAAATATTTGCAGCATTATTATTCACATTTGTTTGCAATAAACCGCTTTTAAAATTTCTAAATATTCTATAAACATTTATATAGTTTTCATTGTAGCACGTATAACTCATTTGCATTACTGTATAAGTGAAAAAAAATGCAAAACCCATTTTATACTAGAAAAAGTGGATCGACTTGGATAAAAATGAGAAATATGATAAAATATGCTACTCTATAGAACAGATAAACCAGAATATAATATTGAGATGCTTCAGTTCTTTTATATTGGAAAAAACATTTTAAATTTTGGTCCTATTCTTTAACATAAGACAAAGACAGACTTAGAAGGGGAGGGCGCGACTAAGGAAATTACTCTCAATTATTTTCTAAACTACTTCTTAGCGCTTCTCAACAGCCAACCCAATTATTTCGCTTCTCACTACAATCAAACAGAACACAGTCCGTCGTGTCAAAAACTCTCCCGTTCGTGTAATGTGGAAATTTGGTGAGAGAGTGCCAGCCCAGGTGTCGTCCTCATCACTTGACCATGGCTCAAAATCACGAGGCTCGTCACCAATAAAATAAGGACGACAAACCTGAGCTCTCTCTCAAGCACCCTTCTTTCCAAATTTCATGCCAGCGTGAGGTCATTGCATGAAAGATTTAACATACATCAGCCTCTCTACAAGACGGGTCTTCACAGTGACAACCGTGAAAACTCCGGCCACGAGTTCGCGACCATGACCTTTACCCTACCACAGCTTCTCTCTAATGGAATAAAGAAGCAAATAAAATAAAATAAAATAATAATAACGATAATCCTTTACAGTGTAAATATTGCAAAGATAAACGAAATGTAATAGAAATAAATTTAGCGGACACAAAATAGATATTTATTACTTACAGTGGAATATGTTTGACGAGAAAACGCTTGAAAAGAGTCGAAAAGCTCTGTACCGACAATGTTTTCAAAGTACCTTTTCTCAAACTCTGTTATATGTACATGCTCGACATTTTTCATACAATTAAAAAGTACACCTTCCTCATTATACTGAAATGAGTTTTTAGCTATATATATGTATAATTTTGAATTTTTTAATAATTTATAAAATATTTTATCAAACAGTGAAATTTGACCCCTTTTTCACATTAAAAAATTGTAAAAAATAAATTTTTGCGTTTTTTATAAAAGGCTCATTGTAGTATATGTTAGCCATAATTATAAAAATGTCAAAAGAAATTATATATCTGTGAACATCAGTTTCCCAGAAAAGGTACACCGAACATCAAAAATTCACATTTTGAGATAAATGAACTTTAATGTATAATTACTTTTTTATTAAAACATTCCTCCCCATACTTCAAATGTGATTTAGATTTTTTTTAATCTTATCCTCTCGCTTCCTTTTAAATCTTTCTTTTCTAACTTCCTTTGTTTTTTTTGTAAACATGAGTATTTAGCCTTTAACCCTTTATTTACCGCATTATGATTTTTACTGCAGTTTTTTTCATGTAATATTTTTCTTGAATCACTACAGTGAAAAAATTGAGGAATATACATAAACAAAATACTCAACTTTAGGAAATTGAATCCTTTAGAGCTAATTAATTAAATATACTACTGTAAAATTAATTATATTCACTATTTTACAAATAAAATAAGACACATTTTGACATGATAATTTTAAATGATAATTTTCGCAATGCGCTGAAAACGCAATTTCTTCTGTACAATTATTCGCCCTCCTCGCTAAAATACTCATCATAGAACTCATGCTGTCATATACTTTGGAAGAGTGGATTCAAAAGACTATTCCTGTTAAGTATCGTCAGAGTATTCCTAACAATGGGTTTTCTATGTAATTTTAAAGTGAGTGGTACTTAACAGCCTCTGCTTGTGGAGGCGCTCCATTGCCTGTGCCGCGTAAATCCCCAGACTCAATATTAAATTTTCTCAACATTTCTGGTTTTGATACATTTCCCATATGAAAAGATGAATTTGCATCCTGTGTACCTAATGATAATGTTTCTATTTGTACAAATATTTTCTTCGGTACACGAGACCATATTACGTTGTTTACACTTTCATTCAAATTTTAAGCAAAAGCGAAATACTTTGTTTACATTTTTCGCCATTTAAACGGGCGTGTCCCAGTTCCAATGATTATTTAAAAATAGGTTTTTAGGGCTTCTAATTACCCTAGAGGTTAAAGTAAGGTATGTTTAGAAAGGTTAAAATCTATACAATTTGAAAATGTAAAAATCTCAAAATTGTCATAATAAGAAGCTTTTAGGTTTCCAACACCCCTTAAGGCGAAATATCAGTTAACACCAAATAATACAACGGTTCCAACAAACTACTATATATTTTCATGCATTTTTTCTCTTAACATGAAACGAAAATCGCTTAACACGAAAAGATTTCCCTTCTGGGAATGAACAAAATACGGAAAACACTAGACACTTAATGAAATGTTTGAGAAAGTTTCTGAATGATATATATATATATATATATATATATATATATAAATTATATATATAAATATTACTATATATATACATATAAATTATATATATAAATATTATTATTATATATAAATATTATTATATACACTGGTGTGCAAAAATTAAGGACGAGACGGTTTTTTCAATATAACTTTGTACAAAAGCTTTCCAAATCAGCACATTTAATACCGTAAGATCCCCAATACGTAAGGACATGTGTAATATGTAAGCATCACTTACTAAAAGAGAAATCAGAGGGATAAAAAGGAGCTGTATTGAAAAAGTAGCATGGAGCGCAATGCGACTGAAGGCCGAAACATCCCTGTGATGGGTGTCCAACAAGAAACATCCGGTCTTTAGTAGGGGATATGATCTCCCCTGACTGCTAGGCAGGTTTCACAGCGTCTGCCCATGCTGAGAATGAGGGTGTCAATGAGTTGTTGAGGCATTGCTGCCCATTCGTCTTGCAGCGCCAATCGAAGCTCCCGAATCGTTACTGGTGGTAAGGTACGAGCTGCCAAGCGTCTGCCTAGAAAATCCCATACATGCTCGATAGGATTGAGATCCGGAGATCGTGCCGGCCAATCCATACGTTGAATATCCTCACTCTCTAAGAGCTGTTCGACAGCTACTGTGCGATGACATGGTGCATTGTCGTCCATGAAAAGGAACTGCAAACCCAAAGCGCCTCTAAAAAGACGCACATATGGAAGAAGAATCTCGTTACAATAACGGGTCCCGTTGACTGAACCTGCGTCGAAGATGTGAAGATCTGTCTGTACGACTACCAAGCATGATGCCTCCCCAAACGAGAACACCGTGACCTCCATACCTGTCCCTTTCAATGATGTTCGAGGTATGATTGCGGCTTCCCCGCTCTCTCCAGATGAGTATGCGATGAGAATCGCTACTCAAACTGAATCTGCTCTCATCTGTAAAGAGTACTCGTCCCCATTCATTGTCTCTCCAATTCCGGTGTTCCCGGCACCATAGAGAACGCCTTCTCCGATGGGCAGGCGCTAAAGGTACACACCGTACAGGGCGTCGTGCAAACAGACCACCACCGTGCAATCTTCTGGCCACGGTAAAACGCGATATCGGTCGTCCAGTCGCCTGTGCCGTGTGTCTAGCGATTTCTCCCGCTGTCTGCCGCCTGTTTCTTCTGGCCTGTAAGACAATGTACCGGTCATCTGCGTGTGTGGTTCCTCGTGGACGACCACTACTGAACCCCCGGATAGCTGTTCCTGTAGTTTGAAATTGTCTCCAAAGTCGTGAAACGATGCTGTGAGCAATTCCGAACTCTGCAGCCACACTTGTCACACTGCTGCCTTCCTCCAACTTCCCAATGATTCGACCTCGGGTAAAAGCATCCAGATGTCGTCTAACAGATTGATTATTCGCCATTTCTCGCTGAGGCAGCAACTCGGTGTGATTTTAACTGCTATACGGCGTGCAATCTCTTTGCCAGAAATACTGATCTTACACCGACAACATGGTTTATACTACTCAGACACTCCCCATTACGTCTACCTGCATATCTGCGCATGTGCTATCGTACATCACCTTACTTAATCTCCTGATTGGTCTTTCTGTCCGCTCTGCCTCTTCGTTCAGCTGATATGCTAATTTTTCGACTTCGTCCTTAATTTTTGCACACCAGTGTATATACATATAAGGCTATATTCGAGTGTGTCTTTGGAAGAAATCGTTGCAGTAGATCAGGGGTGTCCAATTCGCGGCCCACCGTGAATAACTTCGAGGCCCGCGATATTCTTTACAACTTTACAAAAATCGACTATTTTTTACAATATTTTTGTTTAAAGAGTTTTTGTTTTGTTAAAAGTAAATCCCATAACTGTTATTATTTTATCACGTCGCTTCTGTCACTGCAAATCTCTTTTTTTTCTAAATTGAAATTTATCAAACATAAATCGTGTGTTCATACTTAACGCACGAAAATCTGCAACATCACTTATGATACGCAACTACACATGCATTGAGATGGACTTGCAAAAACTAAGAGAACGAGTTGAGAAACAAATATCTCACTAATTAAGTAAACTAAACATTATTTGTTCATTGCATTATTATTATTATATTATCTATGTATACATAAAAAACAACGAAAACAATAATAATATATCAGTCTGTTTTAAATTTTCACTCCAACAAATGCTTGTAGTGGATCCAAATCTAACATAAAGATATATAATTTTATATGCCACCCATGGGATTGAAAAGTTCTTCCGAAGTGGCCCGCGAGGTCATTTCGGTTGGCCACCTCTGTCCTAAATGTGTATACTGCTCCAATTATGGCAGGCAAAGACATTTTGGAGTTTTTTCAAAGCTCAAAAAATATCATTGATGCAGATTCTAGGAACGAAAAATGAAATTAAATATAAATATGTCATAAAAAGTATGCCGAGTTATTTAGATGCGCATTCCAATCATGAAATTAAAAAAATGGACGACATCGAATAACTTGTTGACAATTTGATGCTAAAAAGACAGTGTACAGAAAAATATCAGATAACTTTCCAAAACCTTAATTAATTAATTTTTTTTCAAAAAACTGTATTAAATTTAATTAAATGCTTATGAATGTTTTTGTTTCATTGATTTTTATTAAATACGTGCATATATACACATCTATGTAAATAAAATATACTCAAATAAACTTAATTTGTTGAAGATACGTTTTTTTTTTCAATTCCTACAATTAGTTCATACTCTCCCTATATATATTTATATATATGTAAAAATTCCCTCTAGTATCCTTTTTGTTAATTCTTTTTTCTAATATTTACTCAAGCTTTAATTCTTTTGTTTAAAAATAACACTGTAATCTTAATCGTAATCGGCTAGTCCGAAATCCCTGTCCCGCCCATTCTATCCAATCAGAACTACAATTAGATAATGGTCACGCGCTTGACCCTGCCGGTATAAAAGCAAAAATCTTGTGTAATCTCTCTTTTTGTCTTTGTGTTGTGTCCTCCAACATGTCGTTGTTGCTTGTTTTTGTCCGCTTTGCTTTATAATCGTCGCAAGTTTGTCTCGTCAACGTGAAAATGTACCGCAATTTTATCCAAAGCTTTGGATGTGTGCGTCACAATAAAAAAGATGAACGTCCACTGAAGATGTTTTCTTGAAACCATTCGACAAATATCACACTCGGCCAATATGTTACATATATATATATTTCATGTTCAAATTTTTAATCGTTAATAAAATACTCTTTTTTCATCCATTCAAGTTCAAATACGTTTATTAAACTTGTAGTGGATGGTACTTGATGTGAATACAGTTTTTTCAAATATTAATTCATTAATTAAATTTAATTAATAAATAGATAGTAACACAAAAAATAATAGTCCAGCATCATATATAGAAAGGAAAATCGCTCATTGTGTCCCTGTAGCACACAGGATAGCGTGTTGGACTTCTAATTCAAAAATCGGGGGTTCGATTCCCCCTGGGATGGCCTAATTTCTCAGAATGTGATTTCTTTTTTACTACGCTATTTTATTAGAATAATTAAATTTAATGAATGAAAAAATAGTAGCAACAACAAAAAATAAAAATAATATTCAAACATCATACAGATAAAGGAAAAGGGAAAATTGTAAAATTGCAAGGAAAATCACTTTCTATTTTGCCACTCAATATTTTGATTTTATTTTATCATATGTAGATGCATATTCATATTAATTATAATTATTTAACAAAAAGTAACTGAAATAAAATTTTTCCTTGTTGACCTAAGTAGGAATTGACTTAAATTTTTTTTTATTTATTTCTTTGCAAATATCCTTTAACACGAAAAAGTATTTCAGTCCCCTCAATTTCGTGTTAAGCGATTTTTTACTGTAAATACCATGATAAAAATTGCTGATATCAACATATTGAGAGGTTTAAGTATAGGGTTTCCTCAGAATTACAATCGAGATCTTAACTGACTAAAAGGTCATAAGTCTGATTTATATTTTTCAACATTGCTCTCATTCAAATAGGTCATAGAAATTGCACACAAAACGCAAAAGCACAATCTATGAACGCATAATTATTGCACATGAAGAAAATACAGAATTTGAACTCTATTGTGTAAGCATTATTCTCCTGTCCCAACGTAGAGATATTTATTTATTTACATTTTAAAATTTATTTATATTTTGTGGTCGTAAGCCGAAAGATCGCAAATCGAGGAAAAGGAGACGCTGACTTTAAGGTAATCTGTTTTATTATTTTTTTGAAACAATCCAATTAGGTCAAAAACAAACTTGAAACATTCATATTTACCGTCCTAAGACGACGCAGCTAAAAGCTTTCTTGGGTTATTGCAAAATCATTGCATGGCCGTGGCGTAATGGAGAATATTAGGGCCCCCTTGCAAAGTCCGGTTTTGCGTCCCAAGCCGAATTTTTACGATTGCAAAACCATAATATAACATAGGCTTTGGGCCTCTTAGAAACCTGGTACACCCCCGCGATACGGGGGTTCCGGGGCATTACGTTACGGCATTGATGACCGAATTGATTTTTTATCAACGTTGCACATTAAAGCTACACTAGGACTTTTTAGCGACGAACCTCGCAATTTTGAATCTTGGTCAAGTGACGAGGTCAACATTTGAGCTGGCTCCTCACTCTCGAAACTTCCACACGAACGTGAGAACTTAAAGCCTCGACAGATTTAACGTGTATCAGACCCTCTTCTTTAGTACCACATGGTTTGGAGGGAATGTTTACTGACGTCGCACTGTAAAGCTGCATTCACGCCAAGGCAGTCAGCGTTGAGCATTGAGCATCTAGCCAATCAGAGAATTCATATCGCCCGAGATAAAGTCTCTGATTGGCTAGATGCTTAGCGCTCGACGCTGATAGCCTTGATGTGAATGCGGCTTAAAGCAGGCGACGGACCTCGTAAATCTGAGCAACAATCAAGCGACGAGAATGACACCTAACCTGGCACCCCCATTCTCCTAACTTTCGCACCACGACAGCGGGAAAACTTCGATCCACGACCGAGGACGTGCTTCAGCCCCTTCAAACGGCGGGTTTTCGATGGCACTAATGTTTGAACGCATGACACATTGACCATAAGGCTGTCGCCACCTACTAAATCTGGAATTCACGACTCGACAACTCTAGCCATTTGTTCGCGAACTCACAAAATACTCGGAGTGAGTGAGTGAATGTTAACTTCGCATTATTCAGCTAATCGACGGCTTTCGGAGACATACCTCGTAGTTTTGAACCATGGTCAAGTGATGAGGACGACAACTGAGCTGGCAACCTCCTCTCCCAACTTCCACACCACACGTTTGAGCCTCGACAGATTTAACGTGCATCGCCTTTCTGCACGGCGGGTCTTCAGTGGTACTAGTCTCGAACTCAAAACACGCCGGCCCCGTGTCTTGAGTGAGAAATTTATAAACATTATTATAAATTTCTCTTTTGATTTTTCTTCTTATATTCTTGAAAACTTTCCTCTTAGTCAGCAACAAACATCCATCAGGTTATAAATAATCAACTTTTGATTCTTATAATTCGCATATTTTCGAAATTTTTTGTTTTTGTCTGAAACAGATCAGTTAAAATTTATAAACGCTATGTAAATCAGATATCACTGCGCAATGTTTATTTAACGATCTACTTAAACTTTGCAGCCAGAGAACAAATTTTTAATTAAAAAAACGCAATGGAACTGTACTTAACAATATATCATCACTCATATTAAACCTTGTCTCTTTACTCCTTTGCAATAATTGAGGAAACTCAGCTTGAGAAATAATAACAATAATAAAAAAAAATTATGGACATTTAAAATTTGTGTTCGAACAAACTATGTTAAAAGGAAGTGTCTCCTTGTCAAACTGTACTTCCCGGAAAATTTCATCAAAGTCGAAAAAGAAACTCGGCATTTCTTTTGAGTTTAATTGGAAAACAAATAACCCAACAAAAAAGTCGTTTAAATGTCCACCAAATAAATAATAATCCTAATGTAACTCCCCTTTCAATTTCGAAGACAGGTTACTCCAATCGTTTCACGCAAAGCGATTTTTTCCTCGTTGTTGGCCTTCTAACAGTTTAATTAAACGTTTTCCATTTCCAGTGAAAAAAAAATAAAAGTTTGGCGATAATGGCGCCAAGGTGGCAGGTACATGAATACAATTGCAACCCTATCAGAAAAATCTTTTCCATTCTTTTTTACTAGCGGTCTGTCCAGTTGAATGCGTAAGGCAGTTGGTCAGTAGCGAATAATGCTTTTGCGCCGTTTTCCTGTTTTCTCTGTTGGCCAGGAAATATTTTCAGTATAACAAGACATTTTCAGAGTGATATGACGATCATAACACGTGAGGAAAGCTTTCACCAAACTCGTGTTCTAGTAAGTATGAGTTCCGTTCCCATTCTATGCGGCGCGCTAAAAGCACGTGTTTAGCCTCTATCAAACAAAAGAGCTCCGCTATTTGTTGTTTTGATATCCATTCTTTTCAATTCAGTTTATATGCTCTTTATATAGATTGATAATTTTTGACTGATAAGAATCCTATCTTCTTTGGGTTCTAGGATTAAAACCTCGTAAATCACTTTAGAATCTATATAAAAGATATCGAATTGGAAATCTACACATATATATATATATTTAAATTGAATTATTTAATATATAATATTTATTTTTTTTTCAGTTTGTAGAGAAAAAAGGTTTTGATTTTATTTAATTTTTTTATGGGAAATTAATATTTTATTTCAAATTATTATTATTCTTTTTTAATTTTTGGGTATCAGGAACTTATCTACTTCGATTTAATGAATAATATTTTTCAAAGGTCAGTCAGTAGCTTATACAAGGGGAGGTGTTGAGGGTCCAGCCCCCTTAGACCAACACATTGGCGTAACGGACAATATTAGTGCCCTCTGCAAAGTCAGGTTTTCAACCCTAATTGGTTAAATACGTACTTTGCGTCAGTCAGTCTCTGGGCCCCTTAGAAACCTGACTCTTCCCCCCCGCAATAGGGGAAAGGGTTGCGGGGGTATGCATTACGCCGCAGGACCAATAGATTTTTAATTTTTATTATAAAGATTACCCCTCAGAGCTTTTGCCTGCGTCTTTTTTAAAATGTACCCCCAATGAGAGGGGACTGTGTACGCCACTGATTGAAATAACTGAACAATGAATCATTATCATTATGTAAATTATATTAAAATGTTTTAAAACGTTTTTTTTTTGTACATTCGAGTTGTATTAACAATCGTCGTCTTTATTGCGCAATAGTTGCTAAGATTTAGAATTGGACCGTAAATCGTGCAAATGCTATGAAATCTCAAAGTTAATTACTTGTACAATCTCAATTACAAAAGTTACAATTTATTACTTATAAAACATACTTTTTTAAATCCGAGTCAAAATGTTTTTTCTATATTCGAATTGTATTAACGATCGTGGTTTTTATTGCGCAATAGTTGCTAGGATTTAGAATTGAACGGTAAATCGTGCAAATGCAATAAGAGTTCAAAAGTTTAAAGCTGATCTAGAATATAATCTTTTTCTCTTGTAAAATATCTTCATTATATAAAAATATATCATATTTTTATGGAAGTATATGTGGATTCAGTAATAATTGTTTTCTAAACTTCGGTATATTGAATATTCAAAATGTGTTCAAAATTATTCTTTTCTCTCTCTCTCTCTTATTTTATATTTTTGATTTATTACTTAAACTTTATATATAATAAGTTTTTATACTTATTTTGAAATTCATGTATATGGTTTTTTTTCTATGTGTTATCCCTAATTACTCTTTCATCTTATAATGCATATGAAGGAAGAAATGATAATATATGAAACACAGATTGCTTATAGAAATAGGTGTTATATATCGACAGGAAAACATGGCAAAAATCATTGACTATTCTCCTACTTATTCTCTTTATCAAATCATTTTAATATATCTGTATAATAAAAGAAACGATGGATAGATTAGATATCCTACAAAGGTTAAATTCGGAAATAGGGAATCACATGAACAGAGAACCAGTATGTGAATAAAAGTCAATTAACCAAAACGGAAAACTATCATGTCTTCTAAGGCTATCATTGACTTAGGGCGGTGAAATAGGGTTAAGCTTGTTTCATAGGATTCTAACCACCCCCTTCAGTAGAGAATTTATACGTAATAGTTCAAGAAATTTCATGTGTCACAAACGAATTCAATGTGTATGTATTTAAATCAGAAAGGAGATTTGACGGAGCATCTTATAGCATTTAAGAAATTGCCATGATGTTAATAAAGGTAGGGCAGCGAGACATTTTTCAGTGTACATTTTTTTGAGGATTTATTCAACTCTATTAATATAGAAGATATGATTGGGATTCGTATCTATTAAATATGAAAAAATGGACTGAGGGGATGATTCTATTGGTCTTGAAAGTTTAATATACACTCATCAAGTATATCTTTAAGTATATTTCATCATTTTTAATATAATAAACTTTATCATCAACTTAAGGGCTTGCTTAAGAATGCCAGCAATAGTTTAGCGACCTTATATTCTCGATTATTGAGTGAGTCAATTTATCCTTTTTTAAATATTCTGATGTATAGACGAATTTATTATAATTGATCGTATTTAAACCTAATATAGATTTTTATCTATGTTATTTAAAGCTATTGCAAACAAATTATTAATTCAAATAATGCTGAATCTTTGGATTTATAAATTACTGACAATGAATATTACTGTATTATTTATGATAAAAGAGATACTTTTAATTTTAAAGTTATAAAAATCCTTAATTGGCATAATTATTGTATTTATTTGTTGTTGTCATTGCTTATGGTCTCAAGTCAAAAAGAAATATTACGAACTACTGTGTTTTTAAAATTTACTTCTGATGTTTGTGAGCGGAAACAAAAGGAAATATTTATTAATTATACTGAGTGTTTATAAAAGAATATCGTAGTTTTAACGCTTTATAGTATTCATTACATATAACATATTAGTATGACCCATACATCGAATGAAAGAGCAACTGAAACAGTTTTGTTTGCTGGCACATGTGCGCGAAACGTATATTAATTTCCCCCCTTTCTTTCGCTAGTAGAAAAATGACGACTAGTAAACAAAAAGCGTTTTGTATTCTCCGGTTTACAAAGACAAAATCTGCTATTACTGTGCAACGAGCGTTTCGTATTAAGTTCGGTTGTCAATCTCCAAATGATAGTAACATTCTTAGGTGGTATCGTCAGTTTGAAACTACTTGCTGTCTTTGTAAAGGGAAAAGTACGGGACGACCAAGGCTGTGTTACTGGTAACCAACTGCAACTGGTTCTGCCTATCTGGAGGCTCTACGACTATGGCTACCTCCTCAATTGGAAGAAAGTGAACCCAATAACTTCATTTGGCAGCAAGATGGTGCACCGCCTCACTGGCATCTCTCGGTATGCGATTGGTTAAATTCCACTGTACCCAACCAATGGATTGGCCGCAAAAAGCCTCCCGATAAAGCTTGTATCGCATGGCTACCACGTTCACCCGATCTGACGCCCTGTGACTTTTATCTGTGGGGGTTCATAAAAGATTGTGTATACGTTCCTCCGCTACCAACTGACCTTTTAGACTTAAGGCACAAAATGAAAGTAGATGTTGCAAGAATTTCCTCAGACACACTGAAAAAAATTTGGGATGAACTCGCCTATCGACTTGATTTGTGCCGTGTGACGAATGGGACTCACATTGTACACTTGTAAACTTGCAGGTAAAACTGTTTCAGTTACTCTTTAATTCAATGTATGAATCCTGCTTGTAACTTATATGTGATAAATACTATGAAGCTTTAAAACTCCGATATATTCTTTTAGAAACACCCGGTATAAGATTTGTAACTAATTGAAAGCCGAAAAATTTCTTATTTCTTACGTTTGTGTGCCTGAATTTTGAAGAGGAAAATACTTAATTTTTGAAAGTCATATAGAGTTTCATCTCTGTAATGATTTTGATTACTACTTATAGTGGAATTCAAGTTTTCTTATAAAAGCATCCAACACAGGCTCAAATGGATTTAGTGCAGGAGATTTTGAAAGCCATTGTGTTTCTATTGAATACAGTGAATGGAAACTGTGAAATGACACCCTCGAAAAATTTTCATCTTTCATAAATATGAGTGGTAATTTGAATCACTTTTAAAGAGTTGCTTTACATAATTGGTTCTAAATATATCGCTATCGAGCCTCCTTCAGTATCTATGGAGATAATTATGCTGTCAATTGTAGTGTATCTTATTAGGGTTCAGTTGTTGCCAAGACACTCTTCTGAATACAGTCTACAGAGTTAAATGATTTTTCTGTGAGATGATGTTTTTAGGAATGTATTAACTTTTTAGAATAACAGAAAAATAATTCTTGTGCACTAAAACTATAATATACATATGAATTTTTTAATACAATGAATTTACATTTTTTCATATGTACTCACTAACATTAGATTTTAAAAATATCTTTAGTCTTCTTAAGTATATTCAGTTAATACAACCCTTTGTCTTTGATAACCTTCGGAAATTTCAAGGTCAAATGACTAGCCTTATTTAAATGTTCTGTTTTCCCCCGGCTCTTAAACTACTATAGTAATGGATATATTGGAAATGACATACTAATTTTAAATATTCTCGCATTTTTATTTTGTTTTAAATGTGAAAAATTCTTTTGTTACTTTTACACCTTTTTTAGTTAAATTACCTCGCCAAAGGAAAATAATTTAAAGAATTTTCTGGATGCGATATATATTTTTCACTGACATTTATTTATCATTACACATTTTATTGACGCATGACAAGAATGGTTTAAAAATCCATAAGTGTATAAATGCAACAAATTAATTGTAATTATATAAAACAAGGATACAAATTATTACAAAAACTTGACCTTGAAGTTTTAGTTAATATAAAAATTTAACAATCAGCGGTAAACGATATAAGTAAGCGTGCCACATTGTCCCTTAAACTTGTTTCATTTCGAGGACGTGCCTTTCTTACGTGATGATTCATTTCAATTTCTTTCCCTGTGTTTTCATTAAAGAGAGCGATGCTTCTTCAAATATTTCTGAATTGCATACTTTTGAAAATAATGGATATTGACCCCACTGGTTAAAAAGTACCTTGCCTTTTAATTTCATAATTATAGAATTCTTTGAAAAATTTAGATCATCATAATCATTAATACTTATATTAAAATAATCAAAACATTAACACTAAAATTGGCTACTCAAATAATTTCAAAATGAAAGGAAATGTTTAGAACAAAGATGTTCTGAAATCATTGTAGGATAAAATAAAAATCAAAAGAACTTTTCGTTATTTCAAGAAATTAATTTTTTGATACACCCAAACAATTTTTAATCGTAAAAAGAACGAGAAAATTATTAAATAAGAGAGTAGTTTTACTTATAAGTACTCTCTTCACATTCCATCGAATAATTTTTCTTTTCGCCACAACTGAGCAGTCGAAATCGTTTGTTGCCACTGTTAGTTTTTTAACAAATAAAAATATTTAGAATACATAAATAAATTATCGAAATTAATTCAGATTAATTAAATAACATTATTTATAATTTTATTAAAATAATGTAATTAATAAATGTAATAATTTATTAAATGCACAAAAGTATTTAGAATATATTATAAATATTGTTACGTTTTTTTGTAATTCTTATTTATTCTTATTAATAAAATAATGAAAAATCCAAACGATTTTTTAAATTATTTATATACAAAGTTAAAATTCTACATAAAAAGTGCAACTAACAGTTTTTAGTGATGATATGTTTGTTTTTCTCAAGTCATTTTTTTGAAAAAAGGATTTAAAAAAGGTAACAGTAAAGAGTTTCATTCTTTTTTTTACCTAACAATAAGGTTTAATAAATAAAAAAAGCTATATATAATATGGTAATATATATATATGTATGTATATGTAATATGCATGTCAAAAGTTACAGATCTCTGGTATAGGATATACAAAAAACTTTTTGAAACGCATAATATCGTGGACAAAGCAATGCTAAATTCGAACTACTTTTATCTCACAGTAGCCATTTTTTAAAAATTCTTTTTCCAATATATTTTTCATTACATAACTGATTTCTCAAAAACATCGCTTGCATTTCAAACGTAGCTTTTAACCCTCCAAAACTGGTGACGCAAGAAGAATTCGGTCGATAATGGAGGGAGGGGTGTAATGGAAGTATAGAATATATATACTCTCTGGCTTAAAAGGTTGTTTCATAATGAAATGATTTTTCTTCGCATTGGGAAAGAAGAGTTGGAAAATTAGTTCACGCTGGATATTCTTTTTTTTTCCTTTAATGAGGCTTCAATTTTATGTTGTAACCGTAGCTTTTACAATTGAGACATTTTTTTCTCTCTTTTAATACTGGTCAATTTTTTAAAGGAGATACTCAGATTTTAGCGATACAAAATTGAAAATAGAGCATGTGTTTCATCATATATGTCGGCAGTTTATTGCTTACGTATAATTGGAAATAAATTGTTCATGTATAATCATTTAACACTAATCTGAAAGGAAATAATTATTTGTCCCTGAGAATCATTGTTGGAAAATTTTTCCTTTTCCTTTTTTGCAGGGTAAAATAAAAAATATTTCGAATTTAAATTTTTTTTCTCTCTCTGCAGTAATTCGAAGAGAAACGGAAAATGTTCAGAAAAGATATTTGTTAATTCTAATTCATATAAAACTGAAATTATTTTTTTGAAAAGTTTAAGAGTTGAAGGTTTGTTGTTGACACACTGGGTTAAGGAATTTTTATCAAGGCGCGTTCCAGTAAATTGGAAACATTTCTCGCAAATACATGTTTCTGTGGTAACCAAATAATAATAGACGTCGATTTGTATTTTGGTATGTTTCATTCGATTCGCGTGTTCGTATCCTGATTCCACTAAGGGCCAAAGTAGATGCACGTTAAATACGCCGGAGTTATCTAAGTTCTCGTGTCGATACGGAGTGGAAGGGCGTTCTAGAGTCACACAATTCAGGATTCATCCTTGTCTTTTGATTATGGTTCAAATTGGCCTGAAATAGGGATAGTCAAGTGGTTATGGTTGCGAACTCAATGTATATTGGCGTGTCCTAAGGGGGCCCGTGGTAACCTAGTGGTCAAGGTAATGGACTCGTGGCTGGTGTGTCATAAGTTCGAGCCTAGTACCATTGAATACCCGCCGTGTAGGGGAGCGATGCACGTTAAATCTGTCGAGAGCTCAAACGTCCTCTCGTTGGTGTGGTGTAAAAGTTAGGAGAGGGTGTGTCAGCTCAGGTGTCGTTCTCGTCACTTGACCATGGTTCAAAATTACGTCAAAAGCCCTTGTATATCTGAACAGTGTGTCGTTAATATTCACTTACTTGCTAGTCGTTTCCTAAGTGCCACTGAAGACCCACCGTATTTAGGGGATGATGCACATTCAATCTGTCGAGGCTCAAAGTCCTCACGTTCAAGTGGTGTGGAAGTTTGGAGAGGGTGTCTACCAGCTCAAGTGTCGTCCTTATCACTTGAACGTGGTTCGTCTTCGACAAACCACGTGTTGCTTCTGAGTGCAATGTAAATTACAAGTGCAGAATTCGTCTGTGATGGCTCTCATTGCGATTTTAAGTGTGGCATTAATAAAAATCAAACAATCTCGCAATACATAACTTCTGCAGATAAAGGAGCATAAGGGGGATTTGGATTTTCTCAAAAATTTTAATTACTTCTCTCTGCAGAAATTTATGAATGTATTTATTACACACACTCATAGAAATTCTGATGGCAAATCGACGGTCGAACGAAATGTTAGGATCCTTTTATCGACCATTGCTTATCGTGAGAGGAAAACCTAAATGACCTCCACTAAGGTTAAATACCTTCTTAATAACAAAGTATCTAACACACACACAATATAACCACAAACCTTTTTCATCACACCCACACAATATTCATTTGAATATTTTTGATTTTCATGATTAATTCAGAAATACTAATGGATATTAGAATACAAACTTAAGATACGTATTACGAAATGAAATTTATGAAATAATATTTATTTATTGGGCTCTGTGTCTACTATTTCCATTTTTCTGTATTAAGATGACCTCTTTTTAACCTTTTTATTCAGTTTTATTATTTAAGAATTATACTCTCTCGTTAAATGGTTTGCTATACTGTATCTTAAACTTCAACTTTATCTCAAAAATATTAAATCTTTTGAGAGTATTTTTGAAAACACGAAAGTAAAGGAGAGTTCATTTTCTCTTTGAAGGGAAGTTTATGTTTGCATCTTTACTTTTGATTTGTGTTTCTCTAAGATTTGCGATGAAAATTCTGTATTGTAATATTTAAATTCCATGGGACAGATGAAAAAAAATTTTTGGTTGTGTAGCATAATATTCGTTAATTAAAACTTATACTATTTGATATATTCCTGCCGTTTTATAATCAAAAATCCGTCTTGATTGGTTCGTTTGATATCAAGTGTTTATATTATTTAATTATTATAAAGTATGTTCTAACGTTAATAATATTATAGCGAATAATTAAAAAAAATTATTACCGTACTTATTCGAATCTAAGCCGTACCTCCGATTCTCAGTATATTTTTGTGGAAAAATGTCATCAATTCTAAGCCGCACCTCCAATTCTCTACACGTTTTTGAGAAAAAAAAATATAAATATTATGTAAAAGGATCACCACAATATCCGATACTTAGATAATTAAAAAAAAACTTTTTAATGAGAGAAATAATAAGAATTTTTTTTAATAAATAATTTATTTTAACAATATTAAAATCTTTCAAATACATGCAAGAACGAATAATTATTCTAATTGTCAGTATCGTGTTTCGAGAATGATTCATCACTCCCAATGTCACAGCTGATTTCAGAACTGGGATTATTCTGCACGGTGTCGTCTTCCGTCACATTTGTTACGTAATGCTTTTTTAAGGAATGCAAAAATTATATCTTCTTGTTTACGCCATCGATGTATATTTGTTTTATTTGTGTAAAATTTTCAGTTTTTCTGCATATAAATTGCCTCCCTTTTCATACTTGCGTCATAGTGAATTCTTCTTGATGATATTACTGATATCTAAAGATATCAGTAAGCGTTAAGCACCTAAACGTTATTTAGGTGATTGAAAGAAAGCATATACACAATAAAATTTCCCAAATACGAGCCGATAACGATGTTTAGGACAGACTGCGGAATGGGATGAGTCACCGATGCAAGTGGCCAAAATGGACAGCTACTTTTTTCCTTTTGAAAGAGGTGGAAACTTAATTTACCCCATCCAACAAATGTTTTGCCTTTATAAAGCATCGAAACATTAAAGAAAATAAAAACTTTCTCTGAATACTGGGCAGGTTGATCAATATCTGAGATTGGTAAAAGAAAATATTATGAAGAGCCTTCAAAAACACAGCTCCCCTTTTCCCGAAAAACTTTCGTGATTTTGCAATTCGACGCGTTTCCTATTTTCAATACAATGATTACGGCGTTAATTAATTAAATCAATGGCTTAATTAACACACGATTAATTAATACTTTTTCTCATTGTGGAATCTATGTTGTAATAAAAATTAAGTGGAAAGTTGACTTAAAACAACGCATGTTCTAAATTTTTCTCAAATATTATTGTTAATTTTAGATATTCGGAAAATACTGCTATATATATATACACTCTGTCGCAAAAAAAAAAAATATATGCACCCAGAAGAAATTGAGCTACATTCAATTTGGTATGCATGTAGTGTATATGAAAATAAACAAATGATTAAAAATTCAGAACAAAATATCATTTTATTAAAAGCGGTTACAGCTTGCAAAAAAATCATAAGTAATAAAAGCCACCTCTGGCAACTATACAAGCCGAAATTCGGCGTGGCATCGATTCAATTAGATCACTTATGACCCCTGTGGAAGATCCTGCCATAGTCTTTGCATCTGCGCAGTTAATTCTCCTGTATCTCGGGACGGCTGCAGTTGCCTTCCCAGCGCGTTCCAGACATGCTCTATTGGCGAAAAGATCTGGTGACCTGGCAGGCCATGGTAGGACGTCATATCCTTGATTGTTGGGAGAGTCGCACAGTATGTGGACGAATTATCCTGTTGATATCACCTGGGCGACTTGATAGCATGGGTAAAAATATCGTCCACGATCTGCGAGCTGTCAAAGTGCCTTGAAGGACCACTAAAGATGATCGTGTGTCCCCAATTGCTCCCCACACTGTCACACCTTGTGAAATTGCCGCTCGACAATAAATGCCGGATTGAATCGCTGGCCGGTGCGCCTCCAGACACGTGTGCGGTGGTCATCAGCACTGAGACTGAATCGGGATTCATCGCTGAAGATGACACGTCTCCAGTCTGTCACACTCCAAGTTGCCCGAGGTCGGCAAAATCCAGTCGACACTGCCTATGATGTGGGGTCAAAGGTAAGCGTTTAGCGGACGTCGGCTCCTCAAACTTCGGTCAGTCGTCTCCTTATGGTTTCTCTTGATGGCACTGGATGTCTGGAAGGAGGTAAGTGGCGTTGAATCGATGCTAGCGACGTTGTTGGTGCCGAATGGCCGCTCTTCTGATTACGATCCTCGTTTTGTGTTCCTGGGAACCCCCTCCGCGACGGTCACTCTACCTTCTGTGATCCACTGTTGCCAACACCGAGCAACTACCATATCGCTCCGACCGAGGTGGCGGCCGATACGTCTATTCGACCAACCTGCTTCTCTGAGGCCTATTATACGGCCCCTATCAAAGTCCGTCGGCTGCTCGTACTGCCGCCGGTTACGTCTTAGAGGCATCCTAAGTCTCAATATCGTCTATCAAAGTCATCAGATTTGTTTGGATAGCCGTATGGCGCTCGTACTCATGCTTTTAAACTCTCCCAGTTGCGCAACTAATATGCGCATAGCACACTAGCCTTGTCTCATTGGCTTCGAAATTTTAATCATTTGCATATCTCTTACCAGACTACATTCTTGCCGAGTTTCGTGATTGTAGCTTGATTTCTTCTGGGTGCATATATTTTTTGCGACAGAGTGTATATATATATATATATATATATATATATATATATATATGTAAAAGATCACCCATTCCGTTAACATCAGAATTTGCGTGTCTAATTTTGGATTATTTTGTCCAGCAGTGATAAGAATTGATAAAAAAGAGTGTATTTTTATGGTGACCCATTTTTTTTGGTAGATTTCACTCGAGATAATGTACCTAAAAAATTAAAACATAATTTAATTTAAACTTTTAAAAAAAATTAAAACTTTGAACCTTTTAAATCGTGTATTTTAGTTTGAATCCTTCTATGTAATATTCTGTCTAGTATTGTTTTATTTTTTTTTATCAACTTCAACTTGGGTATTTGGATTAATTGACAAGCCAAGCATAGTTCAAGTTGACACTATATTGTGTCTCCTTAAGGCTGTTTTCGTTAAAAGTACGAGAGCTTGAACTAAACGCGAGGCATATTTTCAGACAGAAAAATGCCTCAATTTCTATGGAAATTTGCAATATTATAACTCATACCTCTGTTAATAATAAAGTGTTTTTAGAAACTTCAAAATATTCCATGAATACTTTCTTTTTCATATATTAATACGTGAAGGCATATATGTAGCCCATTTAACATTACAGTATAGGAGAAAAAACGTGAAACACATTTTACACCTGAAAAAATGATTAAACTCGGTTAAAAATGAAAAGTATGATAAAAAATGTTGCTCTCTAAAGGATAGAGAAGCCAGAATATCATATAAAATGTTCATTTCTTTTATATCTGAAAAATTCATCCGAATTTGGGTCCTATTCTCTAACATTAACCGAAAACAGTCTAAATGAGCTAACTCTTTACTTGGTGCAACCGTAAAAGAATTCTTTTTTACACAATATGAAATTTTCTTACGAATTACCTTGACTCAACCAGTGTCTTTCTTACAAATCCCATGAGGAAAAATGATACTTTTAACAATTTCCATTTGTGATTATTGCCGAAAAATTTAACCCGAAAATTACCCGAAGAGGAAGTCTTTGTTGTTTGTTCTTTTCAACTTCCTTATGAGGGGGAGATTGCGTGGCATCTCTCAAACCTCATGCATTCTTCAAAACAATGGAATGACATAATCTTGAGTAACCTCTCTAAAAACACATCAGTCTTTACACAAACTGATAAGACTGGCGTCTCTAAACAAACTGAGCCTGCTTTGGCGGTCTTAAAGGACACTGATGTACCCATTTTTTCCCTTCCGAGAAATGGGAATATTTCAAGGAATTAACAAGAAAGAGAGAGATTTATGTATTAAAATGCTTCGATTCCCTTCATTGTTTGAAATACGTCGAAACCTTGTTTTTGTTTGACACATAGAAGCATTGTTTGATAAATCAGATTACACAGTTTAGATTTAAACTAACCAGACTTTAATGAAATACATATACTCTTGTTCTTATTATTTGTGTAATAAGTTCCATAGTAGTAAGTGTTTATGAAAGTCATACTGTAAAGCAACACTAGGGCTATTGGCGATGGACCATGGATCAGCCACTCTCTACAGTTGGCCTTCTGTGGTACTAGGGCTCAAACTCATGACACGCCTACCACGAGCTCGTGACCATGACCACTAGGATACTGGGGCCACGAATATGTTTGATAACACCGAGATCCATGGTTGCTGATTGGTCATGACCATGAGATATTGAGCAGCTGTCGAGATACTGGATGTTCGAATTCAGATTCCATTAAATATCCGTTGTACAGAGAAACTGGCACCGTAGGTTCCCAGAATCTTTACATTGTGAATAGTAGGGTGCTGACTCAGATTACGACCTAGTCATTTGACAACCTGTGTTATTTATTTAACCTATACATGGAAAAAATAGGCAACTAGAAATATTCGATAAATAAACAGCGATGAGAAAACATATAGGTCGCGATAACCGAATGGTCATGGTTAGAACTAGTAGCCGACGATGTTCAAGTCCTAATTTTATTGAAGATTCGTCTTGCAGAGGCAGGGATGTTTTAAGACAGGGGTCAACAGGACCTCATCCTCGTAGAGGCCCAGTCTCGTTCTCAACTCGGCCTTAGTAAGATCATGATCTGAATATTTTTAATCGTCAAATTTTATTCCTATACATATTCTCGGAAAAACTAGGAATTCGAACTATATGCCTACTGGCAACAGTGGCAAGTTGATATTGTCCTTCATTCTCGTCTAGGCTAGGATTACCACGATACGCCATCATTACTCCTTTAGTCAAATGTGACTGTCAGCCGTGTCGGTTTGAGCTACGAACATTTATTTGTTACGGAATACCGTATGTACGAGTATTTGACAACACATGCAACGTATTGGATGCTTTAGGCTGTTTTCGCCATATATACGAGAGCGTGAACTTGACGCAGAGTACATTTTCGGACAGAAAAAATGCCTCAATTTTTATAAGAATTTGTGACACTGTAACTCATGCGTTTCTATATAACACAGTGTTTTTAAAATTTCAAAATATTTCATAAATAATTAGTTTTTCCTTTTAACGTGTGAAGGGATAGCTTATTTAACATTACGGTATAGGAAAAAAATGCAAAACACATTTTATAAAAGAAAAAAAAATGTGTCAACTTGGATAAAAATGAATAGTATGATAAAATAAGGCATTCTCTACAGGATAGTGCAGCTGGAATATAATAATGTTTGAGTACTTTTATATCTGAAAAAATATTCCGAATTTGGCTCCTATTCTTTACCATTAACCGAAGATAGCCTTAAGAGTCGCAGGTAAGGCCTACTTTTGCATTGCTGCCGATGGCCTCAAGAAGTCTTAAGATGTCATAGTGTAAAAGGGGCTGGTGCAAGTTTTTTGGGGTTCAGTTTTCCCATTGGCGTGGCATGGATGTGGGGAGGTAACTCAAATTTCAATTTTATTATTTGACTATGATTCAAAATTTCGACGTTCTTTGGTTGTGGTTAGCGAACATTTAAGTTGGGCTAACTATAAGAGTTCATCACAAAAATGTATTTTGGTTATATCTTTGAGATTAGTAAATACTCCTGTTGTTGTTTCTTATGCCACCTGTCTGACGTAGTCAGATCGAGGCCCACGAAATTCTTCGTGGCAAGGGGTTAGAAGTACGCCTGTCGTTGGCCTTGAGCACCATACAGGTAACAATACGAATTAGCTCGGCGAAATTACCCGAAGGGACGATAGATGGCGACACCACCGATCTCCACCTCCACAATTTAGGCATGGAACTGAAGGGAAGGAAAATATTATCCAGTTCCTGCACCCGTGATTCAGCCCACAAAACTTCCGGACTCACTGATTTAACGAGCACTTACTCCGTGTGTACTCGGAGGGTATTTGGCGGCTTCGAACCCAGGCCTTCCGGTCTGGAGTCCGATGCTCTAACCACTAGGCTACCCACGGCCCGTAAATACTCCAAAATAGACACATTATTTATTCAAGATATTCACTATAGAATTGCTTTCATAAAATGTTTGATGACAGAAACAAAAAACCTTTCCGCGCAAATGTTTCGACAGTAAGTCTTGGTGGTTGGATATAAATTCGCTACAAATACACAAAGCTTGTCACTAGAATACATAAGCTCCATCTGTGCGTAGGGGATTTTTACAAATTGCAAAAAAGGCATGTGTGATTTGAATGATGAGGTATTTTGTTTTTAATGAATTAACTGGTTATGTAAGTGTAAATTATCACAGAGGGAAAAAATTGCCAATATATTAAAAAGTGTATTTTGCCCACGTAACTTTTTTCTACTTATTTATATCAATTACGTGTTCCAGAAAATGATATTCTGGGTATTCCCAGTTTTGAACCTTGCCTGAACTGCTTAAAACAAAACAAACACACGGTGACGTGTTTTCCAAACTAATTTTAGCTAACCTTGAATCGAATCAAAAAGAACAGAAGACGCATTTCGATTGGTAATGATGTCTCTTGCTTGCTTTTTGAATCTAATTGTTTTATTTGGTTCAACGCACTGTGAATGATTCAGGGCTATTTTCTGTAGATTGAATGAATCAATTAAATGATGAGTTCCTAATTAACCACAATCGTATGGGAGTGGTTCCCTTTTCTAAGTAAAGGCATTTTCTTAATAAGTCACATCTAATAACCTTTTTTTCCGAACAACTTTCCTTCATTTTCGTAAAAGCACAGTTACAGCTACAGTTTCTTGCTGCAAAATCCGTTGCTCAGATTCTGGAAGCATGTCTGGTTCTGCTTAGAATCAGCTTTCATTTTGGGTGGATGGGTGAGTGAATATTAACGTCGCACTGTCCAGCTACGCGAGGGCTTTTGGTGACGGACCTCGTTATTTTGAACCATGGTCAAGTGACGAGAACAACACCTGAGCTGGCACTCTCCTCTCCTAGCTACCACACCTCACCAACGGGAAGACGTTTGAGCTCTCGACAGATTTAACGTGCATCGCTCCCTTACGCGGTGGGTCTTTAGTGGTATTGGGTCGAACTCGTGAAAGAAGTCTTTTAAACATAAATAATGTAGGCCATTCGGCGGAATTACATCGGGGTTTGAATACCCTATAGCAGTACTACTGTTGCACAAAGTCTCGTCCCCAAATGAATTTCCTTAGTCGTGCCCTCGTAAGTAGGGATTGACTTAATTTTTTTTTTATATTACTTGTGTGTGTGTGTGTTTCACGCACTGTCGAAGTCTTGGTCAATTGATATTAAATGCAAGCACATTACATAATCTGTGTTCAATTTGTTTTTATACTTTGCTTTTTTATAGCCCCACTTACGTTGAGAAATATATTTCACTTAAACGCAATGTTCTGAATGAATTAAGAGGTCTCAGGGGTGTTGAATTTTTCTAGAGGTCTGAAAATATAAACGATTTTCAAACGGGTGTAATTCTTTTAAATTTAAATTAAATGATTCGAATCTTTTACACATTATTTATAATTGAACGGGGCTTCAGAAAAGTATAAAATGTTTAAAATATAATAATAATTTTAAAAGTCATATGCATATGAAAATTATATAATAAATATTAAGTATTTTTTGCTTTGCGCACGCTATTTTCTAAAATATTAGCCTCTGATGTATAAAACTTTATAGAATTATACAATGCATCATACTCTTTAAACCCTGCCTAATTTTAGTATTATATATCTTTTGTACTTCAAAATATTTGTAAAATATTGCACAATTTTTTAAATAATTTTTAAAAATGTATTTTTTATTTATTAAAATAATTAAGTTATTATTCTATTTATATAAAAGTAGATACAAAGTATTAAGAATACATTTGTATTTATAAATCAACTTATAGCTAGTAATTAAACTTACTCTTTTAGAAAATATCATGCATGACGTAAAACTTAATAAATATTTCTTATAGAAAAGTTTCTTATATTCATATGCTTATAATTTTTAAAATTACGATTATATTTTACACATTTTATACTTTTCTGAAGCCCCATTCCTTTATAAGTAATGTGTAAAAGATTCAAATTATTTAATTTAAATTTAAAGGAATTATACCTGTTTGAAAATTGTTTATATTTTCAGACCTCTAGAGAAATTTAACACCCCTGAGACCCCTTAAAATGTTTATAGCTGTGTGAGAAATCCCGTGTATTTTGCATGAATTTGCAGCATACATTTAGAAGCTCTTCTTGCTTAAATTTAGATTTTAAGATCGAATCTGTTGATAAGTTGTTTCCACTTTTTCATTATAGGTGTTTTCTCCACAAATAGAAAAAAGTGCATTTTCCATTAGATAATTATTTAGTTTTGCAAGACATTGTGCTAACTAACGAGTATAAAATTATCTTGTGGAACCGGAGATATAGTAAACAATATAATATTCACAATCGTGTAGAAATATATATGAGCCGTTCAGAAGCCAATGCGGTTAAGTCCATTTTTTGATATTTTCTGACTTTTCTAAATTTTGATAAAATAAATAACATTCTTCTTAGTTATTAAAGGATTTACTCATTTCTTCCTTCTATCAATGCCATAGAATAAAGAAAGCAGCGAGTGAAACCTTTAATAACTAAGAAGAATAGAGGAATTAATGAATAGAAGACGGATGAGCTTTAGATATATCTTTATATATAAAAATCTTCTGTGCGTGTGTTTGTCACTAAACTCCTCCTAAACGGCTGGACCGATTTCGATGAAATTTTTTGTGTGGGTTCAAGTTAATTCGAGAATGGTTTAGATTCACAATTCTATACATATTTTATTTGTTTGTTTGTTTATTTATTTATCTTGGTGGAATTTTCAATCGTTAATAAAATACATTTTAAAGTGCTGAATTGAGCTGAAATGTAATGTACATGATTATTTTGGATGACAATACAATAATTTAATTGTAATTAATAAAAATTAACTGATTAAAACTAATTATTTAAAAAATTGCAAACACAACCACGTTGGGGAATTAGCGACCCTTTTGGCTTTTTTTTTCTCACGTGCATTCAGTTGAAAGGAAATTTTATATACACGATTGTTTTGGATGACAAAACGATACTTTAATGATAATTAATAAAAATTAATTACCACTTAATGTTGTGATTCTGTCATATGTATATACATATTTATATGAATTGCAACTATTTAATAAAAAGTAGCTAAAATAAACTTTTTCTTGGTTGATCTAAGTAGGAATTAATTAAAAAAATCTTTATATTACTTGTTTATAACAATAGCGTTGTTACAACAATTCAGGTGAATGTTGAGTTGTATTTTTTTGAATGTTTTTATGAATGAAGAAAGAAAGCAGCGAGTGAAACCTTTAATAACTAAGAAGAATAGAGGAATTAATGAATAGAAGACGGATGAGCTTTAGATATCTTTATATATAAAAATCTTCTGTGCGTGTGTTTGTCACTAAACTCCTCCTAAACGGCTGGACCGATTTCGATGAAATTTTTTGTGTGGGTTCAAGTTAATTCGAGAATGGTTTAGATTCACAATTCGGTCCGATATCGCAATTAGTTAAAAAGATATTAATTAAAAACATTCAAAAAAATACAACCCAACATTCACCTGCATTGTTGTAACAACGCTATTGTTATAAACAAGTAATATAAAGATTTTTTTTAATTAATTCCTACTTACATCAACCAAGAAAAAGTTTATTTTAGCTACTTTTTATTAAATAGTTGCAATTCATATAAATATGTATATACATATGACAGAATCACAACATTAAGTGGTAATTAATTTTTATTAATTATCATTAAAGTATCGTTTTGTCATCCAAAACAATCGTGTATATAAAATTTTCCTTTCAACTGAATGCACGTGAGAAAAACCTTTTCAAATTTTGACATAAGTCGCCAAAAGGGTCCCTAATTCCCCAACGTGGTTGTGTTTGCAATTTTTTAAATAATTAGTTTTAATCAGTTAATTTTTATTAATTACAATTAAATTATTGTATTGTCATCCAAAATAATCATGTACATTACATTTCCGCTCAATTGAGCACTTTAAAATGTATTTTATTGACGATTGAAAATTCCACCAAGGTAAATAAATAAACAAACAAATAAAATATGTATAGAATTGTGAATCTAAACGTAGGAAGAATTGAAAAAGACGTAAGTTGGCGTCGAAAATTGATTTTCAGCCAAACTGGCCAAACCCGGTCTTTATTGTTACGAAAATGCAGACGCGCGCGATTCACGCTTTTTAGCGTTTTTAATTAATATCTTTTCAAATAATCTTTATATGTAATTCTTTTGTGCGTGTGTATGTAACTGAACTCCTCCTAAACGGCTGGACCGATTTTGATGAAAGTTTTTGTCTGTTCCAGTGGACTCGAAAATGGTTTAGATTTATAATTCGGTTTAGAAATGTTTATTTAATTAATTTTTTATTTATAAATTGTTGATCTTGGAATGTTTTACATTGGATTCGGCAGACTGCGCTACGATCGTAGTATAGAATATTCAAAAATCTTTTATTATAATTCAAGTTGGTCCCGACAGTTGGTGCTGTGATCATTTCAGGAAAATATTTTGACACTTCGTGTTATTATTTTGTTGAAATAAATCGTGTGTTGATTAAAGTATTACATTCAGATGTAATTAGTGTTTGAAGAGTTTTGAAGCGTGCATAAAAAACTATACATTCTCCAAATTTAGTATGCAATTGAAATGAGTATTTTACATGATTTTTTTTCTATTAAATTTAATCGTGCGTTGACAACAATTATCCTAACTTACAAATCTATTTGTGTAGCTAATTGATTACACACATTATGAAACTTTTTTTTATTTAAAATTATTTCCTATCGGAAATAGTTTGTGTGTGTGTTTCACTTCTAAGCAACCCAGAAGTATAAAACTTGGCACATAATTACATTGTAATAACTTTTTAATACAAATTTTACTCAAAACGGTCCAGATTGTTAAAGCTTATTCATAAAAATTTGGAATTTTTGAATTTAAGATGAGTGTATAGGACAACGTCTGTCGGGTCCTCTAAAAGCCCTCGTGTAGCTGAACAGTGCGACGTTAATATTCAATCAATCAATCAATCAGTTGAGTCCTCTAGTATACTTATAATTATGCAAAAAAAAAACTTCATAGAGAACGTGAATCCATTTTGCATACATATGTATTTCTTTTCTATTTTTTTATTGTGACTCGTGAAACCCCTGGGTATGCCTTGGGGAACCTCAGGGTTCAGTGGAATGGAGTTTGAGGACAACTGCTTTAGAGCTTCCAGCAGCGGTAGCCAAATGGTCATAGCCACGAATTCGCGGCCGGCGGTGCCTAGTCGTGGGTTCCAGTTCTGGTAAGACTAAAGATCCACTGGGTAAAGGGACTAATACACATTAAATCTGCCGAAGCTCAAAGATCTCACTTTGGAGAAGTGTTGAAGTTTGGAGATTTGAATGTCAGCTCAGATGTCTTTCTCGTCACTGGACTATGGTTCAAAATTACGATGTCCGTCACCAATATCCCTCGTGTTGCTTTTGGAAGTAGACATAAAACCTGTAGAATAAATTCTCTGAGTTTGTGATATTTGTTGAATGCCGTGTTCTCTTATTATTACAGATTCAAAATTCTTTTTCGGAGGCATTCTGTTTCAATATCCTATTGAGAAGAACATATTTTATGCCACTAATCCGGTATAGTGGTTAGTGACGCTGACTGCGGTGCCGTAGGGCCTGGGTAGGAATCACGGAGAAGGCATGGATGTTTGTAAATGCATAGTGCCTTCGCTACAAGAGGGTATTCTAAATAGCCGTCGAACCGCAAGTCCTCTCGGGAGGCTAGTAGAATGGGAAGAAAGATGGGAGGCCTCTGACCACCCCCAAGGTGTTCTCCCTCAAAATTGAGGTGGAATCGAGCAAAATCGTACTGTCACCTGCATGGTGTTCAAAGCTAAGGCTGACGACAGGCGTAAAAATTTTGCCCTCAGCCACGAGGAATTTCGGGGGTTTGATCTAATGTTATCGTCGATCAGGTGGCAAAAACAACAACAACATATTTTATATAATAAAATATTCATTTCAGTTTAAATCTAACCATTTTTTTTCGGATGTGTGATTTGTTTCACATTCTTACCCTATATTCTCATTACAGATTCTAAAAGAAATTTTGACTTTATGTTGACATACAGAACAAAATATTTAGTTTTACTAACTTGTAAAAATGTCGTTTCAGTATATGTATATATATAATTTCACGAATTTATATGAAAATATTGAAATATCTTTCTTTTTGATACCAGATCTCAAGTGCCCAATGACATGTAATCAAATAAAAATATCTTAAGACAATGACGTCAATGCAAGTTCATTTCAATATCGTTTGGGACTGCAGGAGCTGAGTGGTCATTGTCACGAATTCATGGCAGGCGTTATTTCCGGCGAGTCCTGCTGTCACTCAAGACCTGCCGTGTAGAGGGACTAACGCATATTAAATCTATCAAAGCTCAAAATACCCACGTTGACGTCGTGTAAGTTCAGGTGTGGTCATTGTCATTTGATCGTAGCTCCCGATTACGAAGAATGTCGCCAAAAGACTCTTGTAGCCTCAAAATGTAACGTTGAAAATCAATCCCTTGGAGAAATTCAATTTTTAACAGCTTTTATTAGCTTCACTTGTATGCAATGGAATCCTTGAACTCGATTTTTACCCACTTTAAATGGTTAGATTAATTCGACATTTTGCACATTTGTCAAGGACCGATGACAATACAATAATTTCATAATTTTGTTCTATTTTTCTGATCAGAATCATCAGGATTAACGATTTTACATTTTCAGATTTGGAGACTAAAAGATTAAGTTGCAAGCCTAAAGCGAATACGCTCACGGTTAATACAAATACAACAAACAAAAAAAAAGATTAATTCATCAACGAATAAATGATAGTTTAAAAACTAAAAAACACTATTTTATTGTTGATTGAACTAAAAAATGGAAATAAATTAGAGTTTATATATATATATATATATATATATATATATATATATATATATATATATAAAAAGCTTTTATAGATAATCGAACTAAAAAGTAAGAAATAATTCTTAATACAATAATAAAATGATTAACGAGAAAATTAATGTCATTGTGGTAAAAGCGTGGGGTGCTCGATATCAATTATTATAATTTCTTACTAGTTCTATTCCGAAATACAGAGGTAGTGTAAAAATGTAGTACAGAGCACAGGACACATTAATTTTCTCGTTAATCGTTTTATTCTTATATTAAGAATTATTTTTTACTTATTAGTTCGATTAACTATAAAAGCGTGTTTTTTAGTTTTTTTAAACAATAATTTATTACATCTGAAACTATTTGGTTTGATTGTAAGAATCATCGAACGATATATTTCCCCAAATGATTTTTTTACATCGAATAATTTTAAAAATGAAACTTTTTTAACGCAATCGCAATTTTGTTTCCTTTGCTATTCAGTTTTTTATTTGTTTTTTTTTTCGCATTTGAATTCATTAATTGTTATAAACTTGAAATCCATAACTGGATACGAGCTTTTAATTAATAAACTTGTAATATTAATTTAGTTCTACCTTCTCTAGTACCTATCTTATACATATTTTAAAATTGTCCTATCGTTTGCATACAATAAGACCCCATTTAACTCTTTAATGCTTGGTGGTACATATGTTGTAGCACCAATTCTTATTCGTTTATTGCGTGGTGGTAAATAAAACGTACCACTTGTTTGAATGCCTCAGAAATGGATGCTAGATGGTACGTTCTCTGAACCACGACAGAGAGGTCAACTCCTAGCAGTTACTCAAGTTTCCAACAGATGTCAGAAGCAAAAATTGTATGCAATGGTTTTATGCAGTAGTTCCTTCTTTGATCAGCTGTGATTCTGTTGAGCGGTATTTTTTGGAAGTGACTGTGTCGTGTATTTTTTTAAGTGTAAATGAAAGTGATTCTTGTGATATTTGATAAAAATCACTTAAGTACATATATTGTGAAACTAAATAAGTCAATATTATAATAATTAGTACATCACGTGTTCATTGCTGGTATGAAAGTACGAGAGTCCAAAATGTACCATCATGCTATTGGAGGCCATCTTCTTTAAAAGTACAGAATGCATTCTGCTTATTTTTCCTCAGTAATGGACATGTTTATTGTGCCAGGTAGATTTGTTATAAGTTAATTTTTTAAATAATAATAATAATATTTATTAAATATATATACATATATATAATAATATGTACAAAAAACTACACATATGTCCTGAATGAGTTGTATAGCTCGTATTTAAGAAAAAATAAATACAACTAATACTTATTATATATGTCAACTAAATAAAAACTAGGTAAAATAAAACAATGTATACTAGAATAGAATAATTAAAATTAAAACTAACATTAGTTAAAAATTTCGACTAAACTAAAATTAGGCTTACAACATTAGATTAGGAAAAACTGATAATGTTTTAATATATAGGATGAATAACAGTATAAGATGAAGAAGTGCATTTATTTATTTTCCAACTATAAAAAAAATAAATGCGTTGTGTCTGCAAAGTTTCATGGTGTCTAGGGATGAAAAATTCATGTTTCCAGAACTATCATGGTGCTTGAAGCGTGGTGGTACAAAATATGTACCATCTATTTTTTTAAACTTTGGACACCCTTTATTTTTGAACAAGTGTTTTTATATATAATATTACTAATATGTACCAGCTTTTGCTCAATAATCATAGTTTTGTGAGGTTTATCTAAAATATTTGTAATTATGTCCCTCTAGTTCATTATTTTTGTCAAAATTTCAGCGCACGCAAGAGTTAACGCTATACCCTTTAAAACTATTTTTCGAAAATTCTGCAGTATTTTTTCTTTTTTTTTCATTGATTCATTATAGTATTTTTTCAAACTGGACATATTGGTTTAAAACCCCTGTAAACCTTAGGGTTAAGAAAATAAGGAGTTTGAAAAGTTCTAAAAAAATTATGGCATAAATTCGGCATTTTGTATACTTATGCTATTTATTTATTATTCATGAAGAAAAGTTCGTGAAAAGGAATCTCAAAACTGTCTCTCTCTTGTCTACATCACTATATATGATAATTTTCAAAATTACCTTTTATTATTGAGCAGTACAGAATGCTACAAACAATTTTGGGTAAATATTTTAGGAACTTTTGAAAGCAAAATTCGTTTACATTTTTGTGAAACGGATGTTCTTAACAACGATTAAGTTTGATTGTAGGAAATAATTTTTCCCGGAAGGATGAGAGATTGTGTGCATTTTTTTTCCTTTTATCACTAATCATAAAATAAATAAAATCGAATTCATTTTTTCCTGTAGAAGAATATTTTCTCAGCCAAACCTGATTCAGTGACAGTGATATTCCGTAAACTGAATTTTCCACAATCCTTGGTAAATTTAAATCGACTTAAAGCTTAATTTGCTGTCTGTAGTGGTTATTAATTAGTTTCCCGCGAGAATTATACAGTTATTTTGAAATGTAAAAGTTTGATAAAAGAAAAACAAATCGTTCTTTAAGTATTTAGAAGGCATGTTGGGAAATTTTAAGTTACTACTTAGTAACTATTAGTAGTTAGTGGCAGCCTTTGAAATTCTTTTAAAGCCCTCTTCGCCTAGTGCTAATTTGGTACATTTTCCAATACAGAAAAAGAATCAAATTTTAGAGAGAGTATTAAGAGTTCAAAAGACTTTCTTCACATAAATTTTTAAAAATCTGCTTTCAGTGGCGTAACGGAGATAATTAAGCCCCTTTCCTTGAAAGTCAGGTTTTGTGTCCCAAACCGGATCTTACAAAGGGGCGTCAGTCAAGCTTTGTGACCCCTATAACCCTGGGCCTCCACGATGCTGGGGTCTTGAGGGTCTACGTTACGCCACTGTCTGCTTTAGTCAGTGGCGTTACGGAGGATATTAGGGCTCCCCTGCGAAGTCAAGTTTTGGGTTCCAAGCCCAAATACGTACTTCGCGTCAGTCAGGCTTTGGGTCCCCAATAACCCTGGATCTCCACGATGCGGAGGTTTTGAGGGTGTACGTTACGCCAGTGTCTGTTTTTCTAAGTGCCGTAGCGGAGAATATTAGGGCCTCCCTGCGAAGTCAGGTTTCGGGTCCCAAGCCCAAATACGTACTTTGCGTCAGTTAGGCTTTGGGCCCCTTAGAATCCATGAGCCCCCACAATGCAGGGGTGTAAATTACGCTACTGGCTTTTGTGATACTAATGTATTGATGGCAATATTAAAATTGAAGCAGTTATGAGAAAATTCATTAAAATATGATGTTCTTTGTACAAATCTTGTTCAATTAGAATACAATATTGATTTCCAAATGTTTTTCTACTTTACAATTTTTGTAAATATGAGTTCTACCTTTTTAACATAAGAAAAAATACAACTTTAATTACTTATTAATTGTCAAGATTTTTTCTCAATAGTTTGTTCCAGTTCTTGATTTTTCAGTCTTATAAAAATATATAATTCCTATATTTGTTTTTATATTAGTGTAATTTAACATAACAATCTTAACTTCTTAAAGAAATATGCGAATAAAGAAAACCTTTTGAAAATTCAGTTTTAAAAAGTACAAGACATACACATAATTGAAAGTTCAATCATATGAAGAAGGAAAAATTCGATCTGCGTACCTTCTGCTCCGTAAGCAAGTACTTAATCAACCACGCCAAAAGGATCGTCTTCCCGTGATGTTTGGTACTAGTTTATATAGATATCACACCGCCCCACACATGCATATAAATAAATTTGAGTAGAGCCATTAAGCTATATATTTTAGATTTCAATATATTTAATTTATAAATGCAAAAAAAATAATAATAACTTGTATTTATAAACATAGTATCTTTTATGTTACAATTTAATAAATAATCTTTTGGGTATTTTTTCTGCAATCAAAAGTTACCAGTTCGAGATTTTTTATAAGTTAACCTCATGTATCCTAATTAAGTAATCTTTTGAGGTCAGTCCCGCCTATTTCCCTGAGATGATCAGTTTATTGTAATCCACTCTTCCGTTGACTGGTCAGAGAGCTCCCTGTTCTTAGAGATAGATAAAAAAAATAATTTTTATTCAATGTTATTTATTTTTTCTCGAAGCCTGTAATTAAAGAACGTTACTTTTTGATAATATCAGACTCGCGCGCGTATAAATGCAGTTTTTGGTTTAAAAATATTACCTATAGGTCTCTTTTTCAATTCCTACTATTAATTCACACTCTCCCTTTATATTTATATGTATGTATATATATATATACATATATATATATATATTTATATACATACACTCTGTCGCAAAAAATATATGCACCCAGAAGAAATTGAGCTACATTCACGAAATTTGGTATGCATGTAGTGTATATGAAAATAAACAAATGATTAAAAATTCAGAACAAAATATCATTTTATTAAGCGGTTACAGCTTGCAAAGGTTAAAAATCAGTAAGTAGTAAAGCCACCTCTGGCCAAGCCGAAATTCGGCGTGGCATCAATTCAATTAGATCACTTATGACCCCCTGTGGAAGATCCTGCCCTAGTCTTTGCATCTGCGCAGTTAATTCTCCTGTATCTCGGGACGGCTGCATAGCGCGTCCCAGACATGCTCTATTAGCGAAAGATCTGGTGACCTGGCAGGCCAAATATCCTTGAAGACATTGTTGGGAGAGTCGCACAGTTTTATCCTGTTGATAAATGGCACCTGGGCGACTTGATAGCATGGGTAGCACAATCGGCGTTAAAATATCGTCCACGTATCTGCGAGCTGTCAAAGTGCCTTGAAGGACCACTAAAGATGATCGTGTGTCCCAAGAAATTGCTCCCCACACTGTCACACCTTGTGAAATTGCTGTTGCCGCTCGACAATAAATGCCGGATTGGACCGCTGGCCGGTGCGCCTCCAGACACGTGTGCGGTGGTCATCAGCACTGAGACTGAATATCACTAAGATGACACGTCTCCAGTCTGTTTTGCCCGTCGGCAAAAATTCGACACTGCCTAATGTGGGGTCAGTGGTAAGCGTCTTAGCGGACGTCGGCTCCTCATAGTCGTCTCCTTATGGTTTCATGGCACTGGATGTCTGGAAGGAGGTAAGTGGCGTAATCGATGCTAGCGACGTTGTTGGTGCCGAAGTGGCCACTCTTCTGATTGCACGATCCTCGCGATCATTTGTGTTCCTGGGACGTCCTGACCCTCCGCGACGGTACACTCTACCTTCTGTGATCCACTTATACCGAGCAACTACCATATCGTTTCGACCGAGGTGGCGGCCGATACGTCTATTCGACCAACCTGCTTCTCTGAGGCCTATTATACGGCCCCTATCAAAGTCCGTCAGCTGCTCGTACTGCCGCCGGTTACGTCTTAGAGGCATCCTAAGTCTCAATATCGTCTATCAAAGTCATCAGATTCGTTTGATAGCCGTACGGCGCTTACTCATAAACTCTCCCAGTTGCGCAACTATATGCGCATAGCACACTTAGCCTTGTCTCATTGGCTTCGAAATTTTAATCATTTGCATATCTCTTACCAGACTACATTCTTGCCGAGTTTCGTGATTGTAGCTTGATTTCTTCTGGGTGCATATATTTTTTGCGACAGAGTGTATATATATATTTATATACATATATATATATTTATATACATATATATATATTTATATACATATATATATTTATATACATATATATATATATATTTATATACATACATATTTATATACATATATATATATTTATATACATATATATATATATATATATATATATATATATATATATATATATATATATATACATTCAGGAACATAGAAAATAGCGACCCAAGAAGGAAACTAAGTACAATCGCGAAACTTTCCAAATAAGTACAGCGTATTGTGATATGCAAATGATCCAAGTTTTGTGCCAATACGCATGCTCATACACGCCGAGGGGGTGCTACAATCAGGAAGAGGGTGCTATATAAGCCAGCGCAAATTCAAAAATTCATTAACGTGACGATTACCCGCCGATTGTAGGAAGACTTTGATAAGCGAAATATGCCAGGTAAACGTGCTACAAGACATTTCTCACAGTTAAGCGAGTTTGAGAGAGGCCTGTTCATCGGGATAAAAACTGCAGGCTGGTCGACGCGCTGTGTTTCTAGCCAGGTGGATCGTCCGGAGTGTGCCGTTAGAAATTGTTGGGAGCAGTAGACACGAGAAGGTACCCACGCGCGGAAAACCGGGTCTGGAGCGACCAAGAAGACCACGAGGAGAGAGAATCGAAGGATCGTGCGGCAAGCACTTGTGGACCCCACAGAGACTCGTTCAACGATACGAGCAGACGTAGGAGTAGCAATTGTTCCACAAACAATTTCCAGACACCTTCAGAAGCAAATCTTAAATTCAACCGCCCTTTCCGTGCACTCCCTTTAACACCGGAACATCAGCAACTGCGTCTACAGTGGTGCCAAGTCAGATCAATGTGGAATGTCACAGATTGGCAAAAGGATGTGTTTAGTGATGAATCCCGGTTTGTTTTGGGGACAGATGATAACCGTGTAAGGGTGTGGATGCGCCCTGGTGAGCGGTACAATTCCACCCCACACACACACTGTTCTACGTCTACTGCCCGCACAGCTGGTGTAATGGTCTGGGGGCCATAGCCTATGATAGCCGGTCCACTTTAATTGTGATGCGTGGAACCTTAAGGGACTAACATTACGTTGATGATATTCCTCGACCCCATGTAGGACCTTTCCTAAATGGTCTCCCAGGGGCAATTTTCCAGCAAGATAATGCTCGTCCGCATACAGCAAGAGTTGCTCAAGACTTCCTACGTCATTTTCACTCTTCCATGGCCGGCCCACTCCCCCGATTTGTCCCCTGTAGAGCACGTGTGGGATCAGCTAAAACGGCAGATGCCATCGTGTCATTCTGTACATGATTTAGAGTTGGCTGTACAAGATTTGTGGGCCCATCTACCTCAGGACAACATAAGGTGTCTAATCAATTCAATGCCGGACCGTGTGGCGGCATGTATTGCAGCAGGAGGTGGTCCAACGCGCTATTGAAGTTGCCCAGTACTTGTGTCGTTGCACACCCTGTATTCGTTTAATTGTCTTGTTTTTGAGATCAAGTGAATCTCTCATCTGTGCCATTATGTGTATTAAATTTCATTTCAATCCGATGCTTTCTATATATATTATATCTTGTACAAATTTTCAATTGTTAACAAAATACCTTTTATTCATCCACTCAAGTTCAAACACATTTTTTAAAACTTGTAATGAATGACACTTGATGTTACTACAGTTTTTTGAAATATTAATTCATTAATTATATTTAATTAATGAATAAATAGTAAAAAACAAAAATAATAGTTCAATGCTTTATGTAAAAAGGAAAATAAGTCGTTGTGTCTCTGTAGAGCAATGGATAGCTCGTTGGACTTCTAATCCAATCTTAGGCATTTAAAAAATGAAATTTCTTTTTTTTTAATTTTCGCAAAATATAAGCAAATTAAATACATAAAAAAATGATAGGCTTCATGTTTGGGAATTTTATTTTTAAATATATTTTTTTTTAATTCTGAAAATAGAAAAATCATTAAATATTTTGAGGATGGGATCAAATATCTTTGAAAAAAAAGTTCAATCTACTAATGTTGAGAATTCTATTATAAAATAAATATATTAAGCCTAAAAAAATTAAAATGTCATAAGACATTAATAAGTTTAAAATCTTTTAATTCTTCCATATCTGCAACTTTTTTCAGTATAGGTCTTTAAAAAATGACAAGCCGCTCATCTGGTATAGTGGTTAGGGACGCTGACTGCCGTGTCGTAGGGCCTCGGTTCGAATCCCGGATAAGGCATGGATGTTTGTAAATGTATAGTACCTTTTCGGCATGGGGGTACTCTAAAGATCGTATCACACGCACACGTTTCGAGCAATTTTTCGTCCAATTCGTGCTATTTTTACTTAGTTGCCATAGCAACGGCTTTCGAACAACTTTTTGCTAGCGCGCTCAAAAAGTTGTTCCAAACAAAAAGTGCTTGAAATTCCAGCCAATGAGGTTCTTCGGCGCCCTACGTCATAAACAAGATGGCGGTTTCGATTTCGTCAAACGCATCAGATATGACGTATAATATTTTAACGGCGTATAATATTTTAACGGCATACAATATTTTAAACAGAATGGTGCTCCATTTCTGTTACTTTCTGTTTCGTCAAACGCATCAGATATGGCACACAATATTTTAGATAGAATGGTGCTCCATTTCTGTTTACGCCCATCAACAAAAGCGCGAGCGAGATCAAAGAAATAATTTTGGATGTTCGTTTGCCGAAGCAGAAAAATCATCAAGTAATTTTTCAATGTAGAGATAGAGCACGACTGATGTCAGAGCATGCCGTTTTAACCCTTCATCCACAGATAGGACGAAAAATTGGTCCAAAAAGTTGCACCAAAAACGTACGTGTGATACGGCCTTAAATAGCCGTCGAGTCGCAAGTCCTCTCCCGAGGATGGTGGAAGGGGAAGAGAGGTAGGAGACCTCTGACCACCCCCAGGGTGCTCGCTCTCAAAATTGGAGTGGAACCGAGCAAAATCGTACCGTCACCTGTATGATGCTCATAGTTAAGGCGTAGAAATCTAGCCTCTTGCCACGATGAATTTCGCGGACCTTGATCTGATGTCAATATCAATCAGGGGGCATAAGTAACAACAATAACAACAAAAAACAGATCAATAGCTCACAAATTCTTTTTGTTGTTGTTGAAAAAATAGGAAAATTAGTCTAGTTTTGCCTACACGAGACTATTTTCGAACAAATTAACATTTTTGAATTCGTAAGCAGTTACATGATCAGACAATGTAACGATCTCTAGACGCACGCTCATAAGGATTTGCAATATTGAACTATCTCAGGTGGAAAAAAAGAGTCATTGCGTTAGCACAGCGACGCGTATTGTCTAAAGGTGATGACTCTGCATCAGGAAGTTCTGCTTACTCCGACCTTGGAGGAGAGGAAGTTTCGAATAAAAAAGCATTTAATTAAACCTTGTTTTCCAGAACTTTTCCTGCGAAAGCTGTGGGAAGGAAATTGACAATAAACAAGTTCGATTAGCCTAAAATGAGATGCTAAACGGAAATCCAAGCTTCGAAGCAATTACTCGAGAGATGGTTGCATTAGACGACCATCTTGCATCAATGTTTTCAGTTGCCAACCCAGTTTAACTAGGTGCGACGTGTTTAAATTTCAATGATGTTTAAGCGGATAACCAGTCAAGGAGCAATCTTTTGTTTCCGCTTTTTTTTTTTTTGCTAAGAAAATGTCATTTGGCTAGAATGTGCGATGGAGGTTGTGTAACTATTCTATTTCCCTAATTTCACATTCAGTGCTTTTGTTAGGTGAGGATAAATGAAAATAATATAATTTATTTACTGTGGTTTTTTTTAAATACATCGGATGAAGTGAGTGAGGCTGTTTAATGAGGATATTCAAGAGGAACTAAATTTAAAAAAAAACAGTTGAAAAAAAAATCTAGGTTTAAATTAAAAGTTTAAAGGAAACTTTTTTGAGTTTGAAACAATTGCTATTCAATTCTTTAAGATGAAGTAATGCTTGGGGTTTAGAGGCTAATAGTATTTTACTTAATTCGTTAGATATTAGAAAATAAAAAAATGACCTAAATATATCTCTTGAACTCCATAATTTCATTAGGACAAAAGATTTTGAAAAGCACTAATGAGAATTGAATGAATAATTTTCCAATTAAAATTTGAAACTTTTAAACAAATACTTATAAGTTATTTTCTTCTGGTTAAAGGGACGTAAGATTTGTATTTATAGAAACTTTTCGTATGGTTATGTATTTAGTTGAATTTCAACAATTGGACTTTTATTTATTTTTTAAATATACAGTTGTCGTTGCAAAGTAGATCAATTTAAATGCTTCTGTCTAACAATTCTTCATAGAGCTTGAGCTTTTTCGTAAACTTAAAATTTACTTACCTGTTTGAAAATTTTTAATTTGACACATTTATGATGTTAAAAATTTAAAAGTTTTCATCTGAGTTTAATGGAGTCAATGAACTTTTTTTGAAGCTAGGATCTTGCAATAATGTTTTTTTCTTAAAATGATCCGAGTCTTTTTTTAAATAAAAAAAAATGACAACCCTGAAATTAAGTTTTAAGCTAACATGAATTCACTCACGAAATTTTGAATTTTTATTGTTTAATTATTTTACAATATTCTAATTGTTACAATATTCTGTGTTTGATTATCACTTCTTGTTTTAAAAAAGCACAACAAAAAGAACAATATATTGAATTTCAAATTAACATTACACTAATGTAATCGTAACTTAACGTTACAAATATTTGAGATGAACTAGAATTCAGAACAAAATTTCGAGATTCTCTGAACAAATGCTTACGCTAGAGAAATTTGTACGACACTACTGCGATATATCATTTTTTAAACCACGATATTAGAGAAGTTAGGATAATTATATAAGCGACCATAATTTTTAGAATAATCTACATCTAACCGAAATTCATTCTGTTTATTAAAATAATTTTCAGTGAAAATATTTATTTTTTTATTAAAAAATGTAATGTGTAAATGTTAAATAATGAGATATTTTTTACTATTTTTTTCATTTAATCGAAATGATTTGAAAGGCTGTAAAAAAAAAGAAACAAAAAAGAAAAGTATTACATTGTTTCTTGACGCGTAGTTGAAAATGCTATCTTATTGAAACATTATAGATCTAAGATATTGACTGGAACAAATTTTCGGTATGTGCATTTCATAATTATATTCATCGTGAATTACATTGTACATTCATTTAAGTATTTTAAACTCGGGGAAAATAAATTCTTACAAAAACTAAAAATAATCGAAATATTTGAAGTTTTATCGAAGATAGGTCTTTACAAAAAAATGGGGCACAGAAAGGGGGAAATGGATCCACCCTGCCTCTTAGGGGTGTTACTATTAATTTAACTAAGTATTTTTTATCTTTAATTTATTTTATCAATTAATGCTAATTATTTATTCAATAATTTATTGTTTATTCTTTTTGTTCCCGACAATCGATAAAATCAAAATAATTTGTTTGGCGACGTATTGGGGAATGAAACGAGAATGGTTCTCGATCCACACCTCGAAACATTCTTGTATGTGCCACTAGGCTTTTATCATATTTTTGTACTAGTTGTGTCAATATGTCGCAGAAAAATGGCGAAATTAGGAATTTCATCAAATCGCTAAGGGAGATGATCACTTGACGGGAGATGTTAAAATAACGTCTCTCTTCAAGGTCATTTCGCTGTTGAAAGTAAGTGATTTTATCAACTTCCTGAACTGTTTCAGTGAACAATGAAATGAACTAGTCAGGATTTTCATTGGCAAAATGCTATACAGGGAGGGTGGGGGGAGACACCTGAGGGGTCGAGTCCTTGTACTTCCTAATCATACAGGTAGTACTATCGATCCCCTAAATATCAACCCCATATCTTTAAAAAAATAGCACCATAGGATTGAAATAGGGATTGATATTTGAGTGCGTAAGCAACCGAGAGGAAAGATGTTATGCGTCAAAAAATACCAGCCTAATTTTTCTAATTATTTGTTAATTAGTTTCGAATAAATAATTTGTATTTCACTGACTATTGTTGTATTACTTACTTCCACGTTTAATAATGCACCCTATTTGTTAAATAAGCACTTTTAAACTCTTGACAATATTATTTCATCATTTCACTGAAACAGCTCGGGGATTCGTTCAAATCCCTGAATTTTATCAGGGAAATGACCTTGAAGAGACGTTATTTTAACATCTACCGTCATCTCCCTTAGGGATTTGAGGAGAGTCCTGATTTCGCCATTTTTCTGCGAAAGATATAGGTCACGTGTAGTTATCTTCTTAACATCCTTTCATTATAAATCTGTACCTCGAGACGAGAAAGAACGTTTGTGCGTATAGCAAAACCCATTGGGGCATGGATGAGTTGAGATTATTGCGCATAAAAAACGTCACACTCCTTGCCTTAATCTGCTTTCCAGTGCTTTATTATTTAAGAATAAAAACTGTTTTTCTTGTATTTGTTTATTTATTAGTGATAGAAAGTTGAAAAAATTTGTATGTTTGTCTCTTTTCTCTCTACATAAAAAAAGTTTTTCGTGATGCTGTAATAAATTTATTTATACATAAGGTACAGTTAGTTAAAATGGATCGCTAAAGTTTGAATTTAACTGAAGGGGAGGGCCAAGAGAGAGTTTTGTGAAAAAAAGAACAAACGAAGAAAATATACGAAAGACAGAAATTTTTAAAAAAGAGATTACTTGAGAAAATTTACTAAATTGAAATACAAATTAAAATGCGGAGATGAAGACTTGAAATTTATATTTTTTCCTGCTTACAATATTGTATTGAAAAAAAATTAGAACTACATAGTATTTGTAAATTACTGTTTTATAATTTGAGCAATGAGTATGAACATTTGTAAAATTCGTACAATGGGGTTGGTTCGCCGTCAGTATTGTAGTAAAATATAAATTTCAAACGTTTTTTCGTTATTTTAATTAACACTAAAAATTTTTCACATACATAAAAAATAGTGCTCAAAAGATTAGGTGCCGAATTTTAATACATTTTTGACAGTGTTCCTTAATATTATTACAATATATAAAAACGGACACATATAATAGGTTTGTTTTCATAATATAAATCCTCGACAAACACATTCAACACGCTTTTGTTTCTTCACCATCTTATTCTCCTGTATGACACACTGTTTGAACATTAAGTCACATTAATTGTCCTAGCTCACAAAAAATTCATTTTTGGTCCTCGAGTGCTGTTACAATTGCACTGATGCATTTCTCCCGTCATTAAGAGTTTTCATTTGAAAAAAAGGATGAAGCAATAATATTATGCTCGTCACCGGAGCATAAGGCATTTTAGTGATAGTAAATATACGCATAACTTGGAAATCATACACTTTATTTCAAAAAGTTAAACACAAGTAAAAGTGCCGATTTTGTGTTAGATGTTTTTAACCTATACTTTGTTTATTTTAAAGTGTATCCGCTTTAATGAAACCTTGACGCTGAGGTAGCCTGTTTAGTAAAGTTAGCGCTGTGAATTGCGGTTTTGAGTCGTGCGGAAAAATCTAAAGATCATCGTGTAGCGGAGCGACACTCAAACCTGCGGCCCACCGAGCCTTTTTAAGTGGCCCGGTCAGTGCCCATTGCTCTGAAAAATTAACTTATTTAAGAACAATATGTTAAAAATTTGGTGTCAAGAAATCAAATATATCAATTTTGCTTTTTGCTGTCGATGCTGTACGAGTGCGAATTGATATTCTTTTTTATTTGTAACGGTTACGGTTAGTGATAACCGACAACAGTGGAGTTGTGAAAGTTTTATGGGTGGACCTAATTTGTAACTATCTTCCATATCTTGCAAGCGAAAAATATTCGAAGAAAATAGATCGTTTCAAGGTGATTGGGAGGTTGACTATTTTGTGGTGAAAAACAAATACAAATCACTAATTGTTTGATTTGTCACGAAAGTGCTGTATTTTAAAAAATAAAAATAAACAAGAATCATTCAATGACACTTTTCCTTAAGATCTCTTTCAAGGGGTAATAAATAGGATTTCTTGAATAATCTTTGCAACAGAGAGAGAGAGAGAGAGAGCAACAAAGTATTTTGTCAGTGGTAATATCTCAGCGGTATTAAAATCATCTTATGAAATTTATTATATTATTGGTAATCATATGAAACCGTTTACTGATCAAGAAATTGTGAAGAAGTGTTTATTAAATTCTTCTAATTCACAGTGTTAGTGACAAAAATAAGAAATAGTAATTCAAAAAAGAAAGCAAACCAGGAGATGAAATATTTTGATCAATTTTCCACATTTTCACCCCCTCCCTTTTTTATTCTCATGATGCAGCCCGCGAGAAATTGCTGACATATGTATGCCGCCCATCAGAAAAAAAGGTTGAGTACCCCCCTGGTGTAGCGGCTATGATAAATGTTAAATGTGTTGAGACAAAAAATCCTTACTCGGCGTGTATTGGATAAATAGCACTGGCATACCTGGTCCTGAGTGGTCCCTGTATCTAAATGCCATGGGGCTCTCTGTTGAAGCTTCTTAACATTTATTGATATTTTGCTTACAGATTTGTGGCCCCTAAAGACTGGGGCCCCACGAGCTTAAGCGAAATAGTGTGCAATCATCGGAACATATTTCTTATTCCAGGTGCAAAGGAAAGTTGTCATAACAAAATTGGTTTCAGTTCCCATAAAGGCCGCAGTAGCGTAGGAGTCATGGTTTTGAACTCGTGGCGTGGCCGTGGTAGCCAAGTGGTCAAGATAACGGACTCGTGGCCGGCGTGCCATGAGTTCGAGCCAGGACTGCTGCAGGGGGTGACACACGTTGAATATGTCGAGCCTCAAACGTCCTCCCATTGGTGTAGTGTGGAAGTTAGGAGAGGGTGTGCCATATCAGGCGTCGTCTTCGTCACTTGACCATGGTTCAAAATTATGTAGTCCATCGCCTATAGCCCTCAGGTTGCGTTATAGTATGACGTTAATAAACATTCAATTCCTCATTCCGGTTTCCATAAAGGTTAAGTGCTTCTATTTTAAGTTATTTTGGGAAATGGCTACCGTTACTGTTTAGTATACAATGGCTTGACTGACATAAGTTCAAGACAGATCATTTTTACGCGAAAAATGAAGCTAATGCACTTTTAAACGAATTTTGCTACTGTTTTCTACGTATCATTTTTTTTCCCTCTCGTAATTATGGTATAAACAGCCAATGAATGTACGCACTTGGGGAGTTTACATATATTGACAGTTAAAAGAAAAAAAAACCCGAGAATTTGAATAAAATATAGTGGCGACATAATTACACTCCCACTTTACACATGCAAGTACCGTAAAATCCGTCATATAACGCGTACTTTTAACACAAAAAAATGAGATCAAACTTTACGGGTCCGTGTTATACACTGGGTATAAAATGAGAGCTTTAAAAAATAAAGAGAAGAGCAGAGAAAAAAAATAGACCTCTACATAGATCGAAATACTCTTTCTTTTAAAGAAGTGGCATTCTTTATGAACTTAAATGGATGTAGTTTTCTAGAAGTATATTACTTTTTCTAATGTTTGGGATAGTGCGTCGAATAATTTGCTTCAAAACATAAGAGCATGCAAATGTATATTTCAGATTTCTTTGTAGTATTGCTTTCATTATTAATACAGCAGTATTTAAACTATGGGTCACCATCATAAAAGGTGGCGTAAAAAATTACCTTAAAGTTGTAAAACAAATTGAAAATTATACCAAAATTTAATTGAATAATAATATATCATCAATAAACTCCTTTGAGATAAATTTTTTAAAAAAATTTGGAGCCTTCTTTAAGACTCAAATTTTAATTACAATTAGATTGTTGATTATTTTAACTTTTGGGTAGGTATGTTATATTAGTGTTCCAAGTAGGGTTGCATTTGCCAAATAGTTTGAATATCACTGACTTAGAATATACTCGTACTGGATATTATCGAACATTTTTCGTTTTTATTTTTTCTTTCCCCATTATTCAGAATTCCTTTCCTTTTTACCCTACCTGCAGTAATCCTTTTTTACCTAGACATATTAGCCCCCCCTTATCCCTTTCTTCTATAATAGGATAGCACGTTATCCCCACCAGACAAACCTGTATTTTTCTCACACAGTACGCAGACGTTCCGAAAATGGCGCTGATATTTCTAAGGAGCGATAAAAGGAATTTTTTTATATTGTAACAGAATTCCTGAAATTCTCTCTCTCTCTCTCTTTCTGGTCTTGATTGCAGTTGAAGCTTAAATTTGTATAACGGGAAAGTACTGCATTTTCAAACATCGAGTTTAGCTTATGATATTCGACAACTTAATAAATTTTGAATAAGTTAAAAACAATCGATATATTTTCCCTGAAAATTATAAAATTCCTAGAGAGGTTAAAATTTGCTTCTTGTCGAGAACTCTTGGCGTAATTAGAATTCTGAAAAATCAAGATTTCTGGATTTTCTTCACATTAGAAGTTGCAAATTCGTACTCAGTTTTGCCAAGGTAAAGTATCTGAATTTTATCTGTTTTTGAAAAAAGTCTGAATTCAAAATTATTTAACAAAAAAAACAAAATTCTCCTGAAGAAAGATTATCTCGACGAATTCCTTATGATCAATATTTGATATTTCTGTATCCCTTTTTTCATAAACCAATTTCATGCAGCTATATTGTATTTTGAATCATTTAAACAATTTTTCTAAAGCAAAGGCTGAATTTTAAAAATGTGTTCTTCATACAAAAGTTTCATTTAATAATTGCTTCCTTTTCATTCTATGTTTTTAGAAAAAATTCATACCATAGTAATTCTCTACATACGTATGCTATTATTATTATTGTACATATTGTGAAGCATACGTAATAACTATTCTGCTGTATGTGTTCTTGACATACTAATGTAGTTCGCTTTTTTATTGTTATTAATATTATTATTTGTTCTTGTTGTAAGTTTGTATATCGCAAGTTGTGTGTTGCAAAAATGTATACATATTTATGTGTGTGTATGTGTTACTGTAAACGATTGAAATACGTTATTTCATAAAATAGTAATGATTAATTAAACCAGTTAAAATATTTATAGAACTCTATGATTAAACTAGTTGCTAAACACGGATATAGTGATCCGTTAAATTATTAAATGCGGAATGATTTGTGTTTTGGATAAGATGTTTCTAATATTTTTATGAAATCCGTGTTTTTGCCAGCAAGACTTCTTAAATATAATTGTTGCTGCAATGGACACACACAGTTATTCTTTCTTACTATTTGACAAAAAAAAGTTATATATATTTTGCTTTTTTTCATTTTTTACCAACCAATCTATCCATAATAAGAAATTTGGTTATCGAGACAAACTGTTTATAATAAATTTATAAAACACTACTTTTTTATATATGTGAAATATTTACTTTAAATTTAAACGATCTATCATTAGTTACTCGTAATTTATTGAATCCCTTGTTGTTTTATAGAGTAACTTGGTAAAGTGTGAAATTATTAATCCTACACGCTTTTTAACTGTCTTGTTGTTTCATGAAATACCAAAAGATATTTCATGAAATAACTGAATGTTATGCTTCAACGATAGAAATTCGTAGATATATATAATTCGAATTTCGTAAATAATTCATATTCGTTAAATGACATTTAAATATTATGAAAAAGACGTATCTTATAAATTATGCATAAAAAAAAGAAAAACTACAAAAAATTCGAATAATCTTGAGAATTAAGTTGTGAGATAACATTGCTGTCCCTTGCGATCAAAACCACATACACTTACACAACAAAAACTCTTGCTATTGGAAAACCCACCTCAAAACTATCTGTTATTTCTCGGAACCAAAGGATGAAGAAATCGGAATTGCAAAACGGAAGCTTGATTTCTTTCCCCCTATCATTGTGTTCCCAAATGCTAAATAGCAGCAGTGTCTACCCCTGACACTGTTTACCTTCATACCTACGAGCAAACCTTCCAGCCATCGCGTGATCGACTTTCCCAATCACTAGCGAAGAAGGCCAGTAACTACTTGCTGCTCATCCGTTAACAATGACAACAAGTGAAAGCGGTAATAATCTCTTCTGCCCTTCATTTCTCTTTCTCTGATCAGTATTAGGGCAGAAGAGACCTCTATGTTCACTTCCTCTACAGCCCACGAGCCTTCTTACTCATCGCCATTTCCTCTAAAGCCGCTTCCTCATTCCGGTTGAACTTCCTGTCCTTACTTTTTCACACACTTCTTTTTGTCTTGACGCTTCAGCAACAGTTCTTTTTCGCCAGCGGCTTGTGCTACAACCTGCGACTGGAAGAAAAAAAAATAAGAAAAAAAAAATTTTTTTTTTTTTTGTGCATTCGAAAGTTTTATTATTATTAATTTGTTCCACGGTTTCTTGTGGTTTGCAGCTAGCGGTTAAGGACGGTTTTCGAGCATATGAATAATCGTCTGCTGTGGTAGAATTTTTCGAATTTTTTCCTCTAAAAAAAGTGAAAAGTTTGTGTTTTTGTAATTTTTTATCAATCGTTTGGAACGAAAAAAAAAGGATTATTTTTGATTTTGGAATGGAATATTGTACGATGTTTTACCTACTTTTAAGAGAGGTGAGTAAATTTATTCAATATATTCTTTGAGACGATTTATTACTTTCATTATTCGTTATTTTTATTCTTATAAATATTTATTTTTGATTTGTTTAAAATGTACCTGAATTGTATCTAAATTTGATTTCAATGATTCTCTTTAAAAATGGAATTAAAAATCACTTCGTGTGTAAGAGTCTTCAATTTTTTTCTTTTAATATTTGTATTTCTTAATAATTTTAAGTTATTCATGAGAGCAAAATTGTTTTAAACATATTTATTTATAATGGTGCTGTTTCGATTTATGCAGTCTGTTTGTAATTGACATTTAGTGAACATTTTTATCGATTATTATCTAAAAACCGAATATTTTCTTAAAAACTAATTTCGATTTGTAGATACTTTTTGTAAAGGTAATACTCCGATAGTATCTTTAGGAATACATCATGAGAGTAATAACAGAAAAAAATTAATTCAGTAGCAGGCTTACTGATGAAATGTATGTGCTCAAATGTGCTGACATTTTTAATGAATAATAATCATAAATAAAAGTCGATCTTTAATTAATGAAACCGAAACTTCATTTTCTTTAAATTTATTCTTTAAAATCTTCAAAAAAAATTCTGAAAATTTATTTTTTTACAATTATTTTATTTAGTAATTTATTGAAATTCTGCAAACAATACTTTTTAAAGAAAGGCTTAAGAATTTTTGAATTAAAAAATGATTTTGATTATGAATTTTTTATCGATTTTCAATATTTAGCTCCTGATTTTAATGTGGTTAACATTATTAATTCTGGAGTTAATTTTGTTAACGAAAAAGTTGTCTTTCAACTATTTTGTTATGAGTTGAAAATTAAAGTAATATATAGATTTCTAATTTAATAAAAACCATTTTTATATATTTTTATTCATAATTGAAAAATGTAAAAATTAATAATATATTTTATTATTTTCTTTTCCGTTTTGATTTACATTAATTAATAAAACGTTGCTTTAAAAAGAATTTTAGAAGATAGCTTTGTTTTTGGTACACCAAATGTATCTCATCTAATTTTTTTCTTTTTTTTACTGAGCTAGGTTTTTTTTAAAAATTTTTTTTATTAAAACACATATCGTTCATTTACGCACAAGCTACGAAACACGGAAGAATATCTTCCAGCCCTCAGGAAAACTCCGATAAAAATCTTACACAAGAGAGAAAAAGTCCAAGGCTAAGTAAGATATGCATTTAACTTGACAAAACCCCATAAAGGTTTATTTTTATTTTTTACCAAAATGTAACCATTTCCGATTTCTTTAAAGGAACATTGATAAAACTTTGTCAGTTTGAAGAGAGAGAGAGAGAAAAATTCACTTTTGTGCTTTTTTTGTTTTTAATTGTTTTTTTTAAAGTTGTTTAAGGGAGAATTACTTTGTCATCATTAGAAATGTATACAGTTTGTTTTAGAGCATCTACTACAAAAAAAAAGCATTTCTTTTTTCAATCATATTTGTGACTTGATAAAGAAACAATAAAAAAAATTATAACATTTTTATTATTTTCATTTTTTTTAAAAATAGTATAACTCCGGTTTAATTTTCTTTTTAAAGTAACCATTTTATTAGAATTTTGGGAGATAAAATTTACTTAGAATGTCAGTGTGAACTTCACAAAAAATATTTTCTCTATAATAAAAATGTTTTCTCTATAATAAAATATTTTCTCTTTTATAAATATATTTTATAAAAATTCTTTCTTTTTAAATAAAAAGTCTCTGCTTCGAGACATCAGGAAAGCTTTATTTATTTAATATATATATATATATGCATCAAATAAAAAAACAATAAATTAAATACTTCATTTGTTTTAATAAACGGAAAAAAAAATCTTGACGAATAAAAAAAAAGAAAGAACAATTTATCATAAAATTTTGGAAAAGAATATTGCTTAAGATATTCCTTGTTCGCAAACGTTATTTTTGAATTGTTTCGGAAACGTAATTAATATGTGATCGCCATTGAAAAATATTCAAGTTGCGAGTTCAAATTCTTTTTCTCCTTTTATTAATTATATTTTATTATGATTGTTGATTTCTAGATTTTATTAGAAACTTAACTTTTTGGTATTATAAAATTCGAATACGAAAGTCTGCACCCGTTATTTTTGCTTTAGAAATGCAGTATACTTTACTGTAGATTTGTCCACACATACAATTTTTTATGTTTATTTACTGCACATTAGTTTTCGAGTTGTTGAACGCTAAAAGTTGTAGTTAATTGCCCTCCGCACTGGAGTGATTCGGCTTTTTTTCTTCTTTTTCTTATTGTGGGAGGAGTTGGAAAAGAGTAAATGCTATTTCCTCATGTGAGCAGTTTAGAAACAAATACGTTAATTACTTCCTTCCTGTTTATTCACTTTTTTCCCGATATATGCTAATGGTTTCTCTTTTTATGTTTTTTAAGGTGTTTTTAAAATTTAAACACAAATTTTGAACACATTCTGACAACAGAGGAAAAATAAATTTTCAGAATTAAAATTTTTAGAAAAAAAACCAAGAGCTTAAAAGTTTTTGAAGTAAAATTCTCTGATTAAAAAAGTCGAATAAATTCTTTATTGCAATTATTTATGTAAAATGTATAAGATATCAATAAAATCTTACTTGTTATGCTTTGTTCGTTTATAAAGCCAAAGTTCTGAGCAATTGTAGTCAGTAGGGAATGATGAATATTTTTTTATATTTTTCTACAAATAATTGAAATATTTTTTCTTCTTCTATGTCTTAAGTTCTTATTTGTTGTAAAGTTAAAAGAAATTAGTTGGTATTGATAAAGTTTAAGAAGTTTTAAAAGAAAAAAATTTTAGAGCTTATATATGTTCTTAATATCCCCCCAATTTTCCGTTATTTGCTTATATTTAAAAAAGTGTCAGATAATTTTTAGAATAAAATTACCAGCAATTTCATTCCATAATTTCGTATGAAATTACATAACTTTTCAATGCAAATATTAAAATATAAATCAAACGCATTAAAATCTGTGGTCTTTGGATTTTTTCCCCGTCTTTTGAGGTTTTCGATTAAAAATTGATGCTGGATAAAAAAGATATAATGAAAACTTTCATTTCGTTTACTTCCAATACATATAGAGAAATTTGATTTTTTTCTAAAAGTTATCAAATCAAATCCGTAATTTGAAAATAAAGCTGGTGGTAAAACTCAAATTCTTTTTAAGGACCGAACATTAGAATTTACTTCATTATTTAGGCATTTAAAAAAATTTTTTTGCATCTTGCTCCAAACCTCTGTAAAAGATACTTTAGTATTATGTGCAAAGTTGCTACAAATTCTTATCATGCATACCCGAGTTCAAACTTGTTTTTCTTAGATAAAATATCGTAGATAAGGGATTTGCATACCTTAGTTAAGAGATGATAATTCAGCTGTAGTATTAACAGACTAGAATTTCTAGCCTGGTCAAGGGAATTTAATCCTATGCCCAATTATCGTCACTGTGAGATTTACATGGAGAGCTGGTTAAAGTACAATGCCCAAATATATTCTCGACTTTGTTTTACTTACATTTAGTCAAACCGCCCAATTTATTTTGATTTAATATTTTCCTTTCTTTCTTCTATTTTTTTTGTTGAAGATTTTTGCTGTCGTATAAATCTATTATTTTAATCTAAAATTGATAGTAAGAATAGTACTAAAAGCTTCTTAAAGTTTAAACGTAAAATTCTGCTGCAATGTTAATGTGCACTATTTAAAAAGTGCATTTGAATGTATGCCCAAAATTATTAGCATATTTCGATACCCTGTTCTTTTATCGCAAAACTATATCCAAGCCGTAAAGATAATGAATTTTTTTGGTAAAATATCTACTGATAATCGGTAAATTTTGTGAGTTTATTCTGTTCTTAAATTTATTTTTAAATTTTGCTTTTAGCGAAAAATAGTCTGATATATTTATTGACCAACCAGAATGTTTGTTTTTAAAATGTATGAAATAATTTTTCATTTGAAATTATTAAATTTTTTATTTTTGTAACAATATACAAATTCTAAAATCATGAAAATTCTAGGTCATGGGAAGGGTACTTTTATCTTTCTTAAAAAGTACATTTTTGATTATCAGAGAAAAATTTTAAAAAATTTTTAGAATCGATTCATTAAGAAAGTTTTAATTAGGCTTAATTGCAAGTCAATGGTAATATTTTTTCACGAATAAAATATTATGTTGGTGGATTAGTGGTTGAAACTTTTCACCAAAATTGCAATTCAAACTTTCAATATTTCAGGCACGTAAACTTCTTTCAATCTTACAAATTAAATTGTTGAGGTAAAAATTGGATAAAACTAAAGGATTTAACAATTAAATCAGAAAAATCACTCAAGCAATGCCCATTTTTGTGATTATTTCTTTAAATATCCTTCATAAAAAGAGATTTATTGATGGAAATTATGCGATAAAATGACTCTTAGTTATACAAATATGAGAGAAATAGGATTAATACTTTGTTTTTTAGGTATCTCCAACACTTAAAGTATCCGCATGCTTAATTGATCCTTATCCTTACTCAAACAGAATTACTAATTTTCATAATTGTATCAATTAAAAGCTAGATTATGACAAACGTAAGAGATATTTTATACGAGGTTTGTGTTATGTATGGTACAAATGTAATGTTGTTGTCCCCTTCCTCTTTTGTATGGTATGATTTAATCACAAAACGAATCTTCACCATTTGTAGAGAGAGAGAGAGAGAGAGAAAGAAAGATAAATTTAATTCTAGATATAGAAATAAGGATAGTAATACAAATAAAAAAAAGCAGCGGATGTTTCTGTCAAAGTATTTTTACGAAATATTCTGTGATAAGGAAAGTGAACTACATTTTGCAAGGTTGAGCATTTTCGTACTTCCGTTTTCTCCTTTCTGTAAAAAATATACATGTACATTTTGACGTGGAAGCTTAAGAGGATCCGAAGAACTTTCTTTTAGTAGAGGCATACATGATTCATGTGTTTATATCCCATTGTTAGCATTGCTAATTTTTATCAGAAACTACATAATCTTTTTTTTGTTGTACTAGAAAATGCATTGCACATAAGAAAGCAGTATAAGAATGAAATTTATGAGAATTAAGACACTCACAATTTTAGAGAACTATTTAAGTTAGCTGAGACTGATGTTAATGATTAAGTAAATTGGAATACCTTTGAGTAATTTTGAATAGTAAAATCGGTATTTGATATATGGAAGTAAAACTAATTTTAATTTGTCTTTTGGTATGATTTAGTGGCACAATACACAGACCTCTTTTATGGGGGGGAATTACATGCTAAATTTCACACAGTCGAAAGCGCCAAAGGGTAATCTTCAGTGGTAAAAGTTAAAAATCTTTTTGTATATGGGGGGTGGCAGGACCGATCCTAGGGTGTTGGCCACCCGCGTGCAGACCAGTGGCTTAACGAAGAATATTAGGCCCCCTCCCCTGAAAACTCAGGTTTTGGGCCCCAAGCCCATATAAGTACTTTGCGTCAGTCAAGCTTTGGAACCCCTAAAGTCCCTGGGCACCCGCTATGCGGGGGTGTACGTTACACCACTAGTGCAGACCTAATACGCTGCCCCCTCTAGTGGTCTCTGTGCCTCTCTGTGCTGCCCCTCTCTTCATATTTTGAATAATAATTAACGTTGATGTTATAAACTCATCTACCTGTATAAGAGTAAAAAGTAAAACATTAATAAAGATGCAAATAGATACAAAAATCACTTCTTTCCTCTATTTTGATTTTCTTAATTAAAAGTCAAATAAAAGTAAAAGCTTTTAATTTCCACAAATGCATATTTGAATTTAAGGCCCAGTGATCGAATGGTAGCGTATCACGCTTCCAAACCACAGGTCCGGGTTCTATTCCCAAGCTGGGCAAGGTTGACTCAACCTTTCATCCCTACTGCAGTGGGTATATATATGAGTACCAAGCGTGCTTGGGGATTTAAACACTGGGGGTCTCTCGCTTCAGACTGACCACCTGATCGGGACATCTGCTCATGCACCTCAGCGCCTAATCGTCACGTATACTGGGATGGGTGCAGTAGACCCTGACCCTCATGGGCTGTAGCGCCACTGAGTTTGAGTTTTTATATTTGAATTTCAACAGTCCAATGTCTTCGATAATATTAACCATATTGGACATTTTTGTTATTCAACTTTCGCAAAAATCATTTCTGGGACGCCTTTGTTAAGACATCGATTCACAGTGACGGTGATAAGAAAAAAAAACTTTTCTGTTACGACATTGCCGAATCTGCCGCAATTTTTGCTGGAACGTAGGATGTGTGTTAAGAGTAGACAGAGGACAACCCCAATATGCAATAGCATTCTATTTTTCTGAAACTATGCTATGCTATCGGGAAATCGGGACTTATTTTGAATTTTCAATCACAGTTTAAAATTCAGCATATTTATTTGACTTATAATAAGTTTTATGTTGAGAAATTCGTAAAAAAAATGTGCATGAATCATCGAATTATATGCGGCTGCCCGCATATAATTCGCCCTGCGACCCTGCTAGGATGACCCCACCCTAGCGCTACACCCTGCTAGGATCGACCCTGGGTGAAGCCCCCACCCCCCTCTTTGTGACGCCACTGGTATGGTTATGCTGTATTTTTTGTACCATTTCAATTTTATTAGTTTAAATCCTTTGTAAGGTAGGTGTGTTTGTGGCTATTCATTTCGGCTTAACATTCTAGGCATATTATGTCATAGTGTATACGAATATTCATAGAGGTTATAAGAAGAGTACTGCTTTTATAGTCTTCTGAAGAGTTAATAAATGGTTCTAAACTAAAAATAAATTAAAACAATTTCTAAGCATTAATTTCATGCTTCGAGTAATTTTAAAACGCTAGTCATATTGTGTTTCGTGATTGCATTTAAATCTCATGAAATCTACTTTAACTTAGTTTAATTTAAGTTGAACTGGATTTGTGCATAACATAGTCATCCTAGCTAATTAATACATTGTTCTTGAAGTTTTTATACTATATTAAATGAATACTCAGGTTCTGTATAGAAGTCTTCGCTGCATGTAGGTAAATTATTATTATTAAAGAAGCATTTTCATAGAAGAAAAATATTTTGAAGCTATCATTCTTCATTCAATTTTTGTCAAAAAACTGCATTTAAATAAGTTTTTTTTATTGTAATAATATTTTTAAAACAGGTTTATATGTATAAATAAAATTCAAGTGATAATAAATATATATAAAAAAAGTATTCATTTTTTTAAAAATATTCTTTTGCAAAATTACGGTTCCAGAGTCATCATAATCTACATGATTATAGCTCATTTATTTATTTATAATGATGACTTTTTACAATTAAGAATATTCAATAAAGGTAAATAGTTTTTTAATACAAAAACTGGTGTAAACAGCTTTTTAAATACTGCAGATGATGACTGCTTTTTAATCATTAGAGTTAATGAAGCACATATGTGCTTCATTAAATTAAAAATTAAATTAATTCAAATTTAATTAATATTAAAATACGCAACTCGGTAATTAAATCAGAATGTGATATTAAAGTACTAAATCAGTGATTCTCAACCACTGTGCCGCCAAATTTTTTTTTAAATTATTAGTTATACTCTGGGGAAAAGAGCCGGAACCAAATAATGCGGTCTTTCTTAGAAATAAACAATATATAAGATTGTTATTGACCATTTGACAACACTAGAGGAGAGAATTGTTCGTTATACTTCCTAAATTTAGATATAAAAAATTTGATTGGGTTCGTAATCCAGAATTAACTTTGAATGAAGAGGAAGAACTGTGTGGTTTAATTTTTTCTGTATTAATCGAAGTTTAATTTCAAAACATTCGAAAGAGTCAACTAATTCATTTTGGATTCAAATTAGAGGCAATAATCCCATAATAGCAACAAAAAAGAAAGCTTTAAAAGTATTGTTACAATTTTCTACATCTTATTTGTGGGAATTCGGATTTTCAGCATTTATAAATATAAAAATGAAAAAAGATCGAAACTTTTAAATGTAGGGGACGAGATTCGAGTGGAATTATCATTTTTACGACCAATATAAACGAAATTATCAAGCTCAGTATTCTGATTAATTACTCAATAAACATTTTGTTGTCTTTGTCACACATGTTTTATTTAACATTGAAAATTATTATAAACTATTTTACATGGATTACTTATTATATAAATAAGTAAAATTTCTTTAAACTTATTTTATTGTTATGCCAGATTTTGAAATTGTTCAAAGTATACCGTGACAAAAAAAAGTTGAGAATCACTGTACTAAATCATTTTCCAGCATGAAAATTCTTTACTGACTTTGTACCCCATTCTCGAATTAGGTAAAAACAACTGTAATTTAAAACAACCAATCACAGCATTGTTCGTTGCTCTTACTGCGCAAGCGTACGACAGCTGACCACTTTCACACATCCCTAGTTCCACTTCCAACTGATCTTGAATGCCACTTTACTTTCCTGTTCCTGAATTCGTTAACACACATTCTCAAACACGATTTAACCCCTTCTCTCCCTCCCCCATCAAGAAGTATCAAGAGCGCGTTGAGTTGTTCACCTGTTTCACTTTCTCAGGTAGTTAGTTCTCTCTCTAGTGTCTAGCGTGGGCCGTGAGGATGGTCTACTTTTCCGTATGACAACTGATTTCCGGTTGATCCGAATTATTATCCGTCTCAGCACGTTTATCTCGCTGAAGATACGCAGAGTTTCGCAACTGGAACAAACCGACAATTTTTTTTTTTTTTTTTTTTTTTGCCTTTTGTTTATTTTTTGAAGTGGATGATACACGAGTTTGCTCCGTTTTCGCTCTCGTTTTCTCCCTTATAAAGTTGTTTTTTCCCATGTAATTCGCATTGAAATGTCGCTCAATTTGCTTTCATTCGATTTAATGCAACAGTGTGACAGTGATGCATCGTAGATTAATTACAATAAAAAGATACAACAGCAGAATAAGGATTTTTGAATTAAAAACCGAAAAGAATAATGTAATGATTTTTCTTAAGAGTAGCCTTAAGTTTCTTATATGTCTGTCATTTTGATTTAGTGATTATATTTTTGTATAATATTTCCAGCTATAATTCTCATATAAAGGAATCGTCACCTAATATTGTAGAATAGTATTTCAAATTAGATTTTAAAACTAAAATAGATTTTATCATTAATATCTTATTTTGACTTCATCATCGCATGTACAGCAATGCATATATTAATACACTATTAATTTCTGTTTAAAAAATTCTATAGCTTTCTATTACTAAAATGTTCTATAACAGTACTTGTCCTGTGTATTTCCAAATGTGTTTTTAAGTCTATAAATATTAAAGTAAAAAAAATACGTGCTTATAGCGGTTTTAAGGGCTTTTATTTTAGTTGAAAAGACCTATAACTGCTTCAGAAGAAAAAATTTAAGCCAAAGGCTCATGAAAACTTTTTTCAATACCTACTACTAGTTCACTCTTTGCCTATATATATATATATTTATTTATGTATGTATATCTTTTAAAATTTTCAGTTGTTAAAAAAAACTTTTTATTCAATCACTCAAGTTCAAATACATTTATTAAGACTTGTAGTGAATGACACTTGATGTTTATACAGTTTTTTCAAGTATTAATTCATTAATTTAATTTTTTTAATTTCAAATTTATTCGGCGTTATTTATGACGAAGTTAAAACTATCACCAACAGATAGTGCCCGTAAGTTTTTCTAACGAATTTTTTCCTTGGCTTCAAATATATTTTATAAAACTTTTAGTGGATGACACTAGATCTTTATGCAGTTTTTTCAAATACTAATTCATTAATTTGTTTAATTAACTAAATTAAAACTTTTCTTTCTTCACCTAAGAAGGAATTGACTTAATTTTTTTTTTTCAATTCCTAGTATTAGCTCACATTCTCTATATATTTATTTATCTTGGTGGAATTTTCAATCGTTAATAAAATACATTTTAAAGCGTTCAATTGAGCTGGAATTTTATATACATGATTATTTTGGATGATAATACAATAATTTAATTATAATTAATAAAAATTAATTGACTAAAACTAATTATTTAAAAAATTACAAATACTGCCTCGTTAGCATCATTTTTGGTGACTTAACGACCATTTTGGCGACATGAAAAACTGGAAAAGGTTTTTTTTTCTCATGTTTTTGAAGTGAAATTTTATATATACGATTATTTTGGATGACAATACGATACTTTAATGATAATTAATAAAAATGAATTACCCCTTGATGTTGTGATTCAGTCCTATGTATAAACATATTTATATTAATTGTAACTATTTAATAAAAAGTAGCTAAAATAAAATTTTTCTTTGTTGATCTAAGTAGGAATTGACTTGAAAAGTTTTTTATAATACTTATATATATATATTTATATTACTTATTCTTAGTTAGTTTGCAAAAATGGGTAAAATATCTAGAACAGTGGTAATCAATCTATTGATCATGCCCGCAAATAATATCGCGAAAAATAACTTTAGGGTCACAAAGTGAATGAAAAAATTATAAATAAAGTTTTGATTGAATGCAAATATATATACATATATATATATATATATATCATAGCCAAATTTTTTTGAGAAATTTATATATATATTAGTTTTTTAAAATGAAAAGTCACCTGAGGACTCTGAGCCTCGATAGATTTAAGGCGAATCAGCCGCTCTACCTGACAATGCTTCAGTGACGACACAGGGCTATAATCCAGATTTGAAAGTCGTGTTGTGAGACTGATCCACGTCCAGTCTGTCGAGGCTCAATGTCCTTTCGTGGGCGTGATGTGGAAATCTGGAGAGAGTTGCTTGCTCGGACATTGTCCTCATCACTTAACTGTGGCTTAGTGTAAGAGGTCCTTCAAAGGTAGCCGTCGTATTGTTTCAAGCGCGATGTTAATAAGTTATCAATTCTTTGATTGAATGTAAAAATTGTATGTAATTAATACTTTTCTTGTTATCAGTTTTGCTTTCATATGTCAGTTAATTCATGGTCACACGGACCCCCAAATTCCTCATTTTAATTTATCCATTAATGTTATGAAACTTTCTTTTTTAGGTAATATTTTTAATATTTGTGACTGAAATAATAATGCTTTCAATGTTTCTTATTACAAAATTTTGGTGTAGCTTAAAGTATCTGACTACCCTAAAATTGCGAATTTTGCAAAAAGAGGGCATTTTTTTAATTTATTTTATTGACCATCTTATTAGGTTTATAAAAATACCGAGTTTATTATTTTCCATTCACTAGAACAAAAACTGCAAGTGTTTTAGTAAAGGCAGATGCCCCTACTTAAAGCAAAAGGTCATACTTTAAAATGCGTTTTACTAGAAATGTGTTTTTTTTAAATTCTCAAATGGGGACAGCGATTACTTAAAATTTTTTGAAAATAACTGACTGAATTTGTTTGTGTATTCTTAGTAATAGTAGAAATGTTTTAACCTTCATATATATATCACAATCACTGTTTTATTACAAACTCTACAATCCCTTATGTGAATATAATCACTGCTTTTTTAACCAACTTCAAATAATAAGATAAATTACTCTAGTTTTTGTAAAAATTAGAATATCTCTTATCCTGAAGGTCATTTAAAAATGAATAGCAAAGCAACACATAAAAAATTGAAAATTTGTTTATAAACTTTTTTTCCAGAATGAGCCTCATTTAGTAATTTTTTTGTAAATTTTTACTAGTTTTTCCCATTATTGTAATAATAATTTCTTTTTCTCTTCTTATTTTTAGCTTGTTTTTCTTAAAATGTGCTAAATAAATCTAAAAACCACAAAAAATCCCTAAATCTTCATTTTTTTTAAAAAAAAGTTGTTGCAAGTAGTCGGATACGTGAACGAATTGTTTCCAAATATAATATAAATAAGAAAAAGCGATGTAAGTGAAAGTGTTTTCGTAAGAAGGAAAAAATACTTTTTGGATTGTGTTGTTTAAATCATCACTGCAAGAAAATCAAATTTATGAAACGAATTTATCATATTAATATTGTGTTATGTATTCTTCGTTGTCATGTATCAGTTGCAGCATTATTCCTTGCTATTTCATGCGTCGTCTTAAATGTCCGGAAACGTTTTCCTCATAGTAATTTATTCGAAAGGAAGCTCATTTTTCTATTCTTACTTTCCATTGTTCTATTCTAAAGGAAGAAAGGAAAAAATCTTTTATTTTGACGCATTATTATCAAACGTTTCATAATTTATCAATTTTTCGTATTTTTTCTTCGCGTATTTCAATCTGTTTATTTACATATTTCGATGCACTGGAATTTTGATTCTCGTTTTTTGAAGGTGAAAGAAAATATTTTTCAGAAAACTATTAACGTCACTACAGAAATGATAAAAGCTTTCATTCCATCTAATATTGCAAAATGAATGGGTAAATTAAAAAATTTTTGGGGGTATTTTCTTGTAAAACGCAGTTTTATTTATCGCGGTTTATTTTGTAAGTCTTACTGTACCAAACCGTTATGCATTTTTTTTATGTACCGAATAACATTCAGTTATTCCTAATTTGTAACAAAGTTAACCTTTGTGTTGATTCTGGTTGGCCACTTTAAAATAAAACAGAGCGGTTTACTCCGAAGAATTCGAGTTCATAAATTAAATCACCAAGCCCAGTGGCTGAGTGGTTAGCGCATCGCGCTTCCGCACCACAGGTCCGAGGTTGAAACCCCAGACTGGGCAAGGTTGACTCAGACTTTCATCCCTTCAGTGGGTCGATAAATGGGTACAAAGCTTGCTTGGGAACTACACTGGGGGTTTCGCGTCAGACTGACCACTTGACCGGAGCGTCTGCTCATGCATTTCATACTGAGTTGAGCAGAGTAGGCATTGGCCCTCATGGGCTGTCGCGCTCCACTGAGTTAAGTTTTATTAAATAACATTTATTAGAACATTAGAATATGAGTTGTAATGAGCGCCGTGTTTCTCATCGTCGAATCCTTGTCAACAAAACAGTTCGTTGCCGCTAGCATTCTGTTAAACTTAAGATTCAATCACAATCAAATACTTAACGCTTTATATTATGAAATTATATTCTTTAGACAATGATTTTTTTTGTCTCAGAACTTCCGTGTGATTACTATTTTTTTTTATTGTAAATTCGATCAAGGCACTTAAAACCTTCACGAAGGAAATTTTTCGCGAACGTAAACATTTTTCTTTCAAACAATCTTTTTATTTCTCTCTTATCCATTTTTGATTATTTTGAGATCAATCTGAAGACTTACGTATGTGAAATTTTATAGGCAAAGAGGCTTCAATCGATATCTTAGCTTTTATAATCGAGGCATTTGATGCACAATTTTCAATTACCAGACGATTCCCCTTTGCTTGAAGAAGTAAAAAAAGTTGGGACTTATTTCGCGGTAGTTACGATGTTTTACTTTTGTATTGTGAGTCCTTTTCAGTGATTTTGTATGAATTGTAGACCAATTTTACAATTACGAAACAGATTGTATCTTATAACAGCGGTCGCCAAACTTTTTTACCTCACGGACCAGTAAATTCATAATTCAAACTCGCAAACCACTAATAGGATTTTGAAGTGTTAAATTATTGTTATGAATCAAATTATGTTTCAATGCATCTTAAAACATAACTTAACGTTATGAGTAAGTATATTCTCACACTTTTCTGAGGACCAGCGAAATTTTCTCGTGGACCACCACTTTGGCGACCTCTGTCTTATAAGATATGTTAAGCATATATAGCTTGAAATTATCCTAATCCATATAAAAAAAATTAAAATGCATTAATGCGTTATACATTTGGTAATAAATTCATTTATTTGTCTCGATACAATGCTCTAGTATGCCGAATGGGATAACTATAGATGACAGAAAGATTTTAGCTCTTTACATTTTACACTGACGGAAAGATCAATGTTATTTACTTGTATTTTTGAAAAACAATTTGATTGAATCTTAAAAAAAAGTAGCATACTGATTATGAATTAAATCTTACACGCGATTTCATTGATTTTGATTACTGAAGGTTTTAAAATACTTTCTAAAGTTATGCCAGAAAGCAAAGCATAGGCATACTTCTATATGTTGTCGATCTCTCCCTCCCCCGTTTCAAGGGTTTACTGCTTATTTGTTTCCTTAGTCTAAATTTATATCTTAAAACGTTTGGAAGCTTTTAATATACAAGGCAAGCAGAACAGAGGGAAATGGTTATGTTCAAGAGGAGGAAAATCTCAGATTTTCGTCAGTGATAGATAACATTGGTACTAAATAAATTAGCGACAAAAACAAAGCACAAAACTTCTCACTTCAGAGCTATTTGATAACAGTTGATTCACAGCAATACACTGAATCTTGGCCTTTTCTCAAAGGTAATTCGTAAAATTGTAATAATTCCTTCCTTATCCAACACCAGTGGCTTAAAACCTTTTATACCTTATTTAAGGAGGTGACTTGGCAATGCGCACGGCTTTTCAACCTTAATATTAAAAAGAGATCCTTCATTTAAATTCAACTTTTTGTTTTGTAGCAAATCCCGCGTCTTGCTGCTGTGTTACTAGAGCTTTCTCGACTTTTTGCTCTTCGACAGTCCTCCCCTGTCGAACTATGATTCCTGACCGAGTGTGCCCAGATTATTTTAGAAAAAATTCTTTTTAAATTCAACCTAATTCTAGAAGAATAATAGTTTTGTATTTTAAATGTTATTATTTAAGATGTAGAGAACTGTGCCGATGGAACTCCGGAATTTATCCCTGCCGTCGCCATTGAATCAATGAATTTTTCAGAAACTGCAGTTTGATATTCAAAATGAAAACGAGCCCACAATTAACCACAAGCTCTCGAAGCTATCATAGAAAATATTTCTTACAAAATAGAATTCCATGAAATTACATTAGAAAATATTTTTCAATACTATATTTCTCGATTTTAAAGTTAAAATTCTGTTCTTGGATGGAAAAAAATCCATTAATTGTTCTTTTAAAAAGGAATAAATCCTACCAACTGGAATTATATTATTTTATATTACCTGTGGATTTTTTGCTTTTGCCATTACTTTGTTTTGGATTGCAAAGGAAAAAGCCATGAATCCTGGAACAGACATGGATTATGCAAGTCGCACGTTCTTTTGCGTTGGAATCTACAAGGGAATGTCGTTTCTGCGAATCTGGTTCGCCCGTACCATCCTGAAAAAGAACGTTTACATCCGTTCGGATAACAACTGGAAACTTATTTTTCCCGATTCCTATCCTGTGGCAACGCTCCCTTTTTGTAACGGATGCAATCGTTAGGTGTGGTCGGAACAATAGGCGTGGTTTTTTTTATTCGTCTTCCCAAACGAGATATCTGTCTTGATATTAAAAAAGGCATCAAAATGCAAATGATAAGCCGTTCAATCACACATGTTTATATTATTTCTAAGGATATCTATGCCTTGGATGAGGAACCATTTCTAAATCTGAAGGTCAACGTTAGACTGTTTGAGATCAGATAAGGCTGCACTAATGTATTGTTAAAGAGAGAGAGAGAATGATACGTTCGAAACAATCTGTTATATATATATATTTAACAATGTATATTGTACATTTTAATGGATATTATAACTTACCAACTTACCATCATAATTAATATTAAGGTGACCAATTTTTTTACAAAGAAAAGGACGAAAATTTTAAGAACAATTTACAAATTAAATGTACGAAACATTTTATTAATTCAAACAAAAATACGTTAATTACGCTTGCATCTCTTTTAAATATCTACTTAGACGAATAGTATTTTTTATTGAATGAATTTTTTTGTCAATCTATCATTTTCTAATAAATCGTAAATTTCGGAGCAAGAAATGCCCTCCTATTGAACTTTACGGTAAGTGTTACAGCTCAAGTAACAGCATTCAATCATGATTTCTCACTTGTACAAAAATCATTACCAATTTAAAAATTTCTTTCAACTGCTATATTAGATCCAGGGAAGCACAACGTTAACTCAACAAAAACAACTAAATTTTCATATAGAATGAGTTCATTTTTGAAATGGTTAAATATTTTCACCCAACTTTTATCAATTGCTACAGGCTAATTTTCCCATTGTACTAATTGATCAGAATTTAAATATACTTTCAGTCTTCAAATTTCTTCAAGCAGACAATTGTCATCGATTTTAATAACAGGCATTTCTTTTGATAAAAACTCAATACAAGTTTCTATATCTTCCCAATTTACCTGCGATGAAGCAAAAAACACAATTGAAAACTGTTATTTCCTGTATTATTTGCTTCAAACCATTCTTTGACATACTGGAAACATATTTGGTAACAAATTCAGCACTTGTTTGGTACATTTATCCGTTATGCCTGGATTTGATTCTTCTAAATTTGACAATTTTCTTTTTATTATTAAAGTATTAAATTTTTCTTAAAATCTGAATTTTTTTTTGAAGGACAAAATTATTAAAAATAATAACAACTTTTGTAGCTGAGATATGTTCACCATCAATCTTTTAAATCGTTTTGTGGAACATAGATGCTTGATTACGTCCAAAATTCATTAATATCTCCGTTAATTTACACCTTACAGCCACATGACGCGTAACAGTTCGGCCTGGCGTCTTGGAATGCAGAGATTAACATACTAGTTTTTAAAATATTGAAAATGAGGACAAGATGGGGACACTATTCGAGGAAGAACAGAACCTATAAGAGGAGGACGATTGGTTACCTTATTAATATCAAAATTCATTAGTTTCAGCTAGTGGTGTAACGGAGAATATTAGGGTCTCCCTGCAAAGTCAGGTTTTGCTTTTAACATTTAATAAATTAGTTAAATATGTACTTGGCGTCGGTTAGGCTTTGGCCCCTCTAGAATGCTAGGCTTCTTTGGTAAAAACATGGAAACGAACTGGAAAACATATTAATGTGTTGTGTGGGGAAGAACCAAGAGACATAGTGTAAGACTCAACTTTTATTTAATCTAGTGACAATATCTCAAGGAGATATGGCATTTGGAATGAAACGAGCCAAGCTAATAATAAAAATTCATTTAACCGTTACGGGACCATGAGGTAGTTAAGAGTAAATATTGGTACGTAACTGTTTATTTAAGTTTGTTTAGACTTAAAATAAATAAAAAGAAAAAAAAATATATCAAAATGTGTAGGGTTTTTGGACCACACAATATGTTAATTCAATTTGGATCAATCTGTAATTTTATCAGGCATTTGTTTTCATTTGTTCAAATATACTTACCGAATAATGTAAATTTTGAGAAAGAAACAGTAATTTATCATTACACGTGCCAATAGCATTAAGGCAGTTATGAAAAATAATCAATTAGAAAGAAACAAAAATAATCCGATTACAAAAATAAAATCCGATTACAACTTTTATTCATTTTTATCGTTCAATTAAAGTAAATACTCTTTTCTTTCTTTTTTTTGAAATTCAGAATTAACGTATTTAATTGTCGCCCTATTCGTTAAATGAAAAGGCATCGCCAAATGCCAAGATAGGCAGCCAATAGTGGAACACTGTTTCCATGCATGTATGAACACATTAATCTTGTTCGCACATACATGACTGTTTCGTATAGTAATATTAGTATAGTATATTTAGTTATATTTCGTTTATCTTAAACCAATTTTTAATTGACTATATAAATTATACGGTGGCTATAAATATTGTTTAGGTGGAAAATTCTCTTCCATATTATTATCGTCTGCAAAAATACAATAGTTCTGCATTAATTTATCTGATTACCTATTTATTTGTTGACATATAATCGTTTGTTCTAAAATTTATGTTGATTAAGTTTGTATCGTTGGTATTTATTCTAAATATGTTAGTTCAGTCGGAGAAAAGAATTGTAACGCGTAATCGATGCTGGTTGAACTTAATATGTATTTGATTTTTGTACATTTCTGAGATATTATCATACATCTGAAGATCTTTTTTTTATTATTTGAGTGTTAATTTTTGTATACTTTCGGGATATTATCATTCATCTGGATATCTTTTTGATAATTTGATGATTATAAAAATAAAAAGTGTCGGTGGACTTCCAATATTCGCAATGACAACATGTGACAAACCTATACGGAACTTTATCACTAACCTTCTGAGTCGTCTTTTTTAGGGAAATTTAATTCCCCTACCTATTTCCAATCAGCTCCAAAAAGAGGACAGGATTCCTTGTTATGCAGATTAGATAAAGTATTTAAGTCAAACGGAATAGTAAAGAAAAAAGCAGTAGGAGAGAGAGATTGAAGCGGGAAGGTATAACGGTGAAGTTAAGAGATTTATTATTGAAGATTTCTAGGTGGATAAATCTCAGGAAGAGCTGAGCTGCAGTGTGGTAAATATTGATTTATAATTAAAGTCTCATTAAAGTTTTATATTAGGAGTGAGATTAAAGTTAAATGTTCAATAGGAACATTATTGAATATAAATCTGGGATCTTTTATCGCGGTAATCTCTGCGTGATCGATATTCTAATTGTTAATTAATTGGATCATTACAGATATTTAAGTTTATTTAAAGGAAAGTCCCTTTTAAACCTCATATAACTATTTAGATATATTTGTTAATAAAAGTCTTTGATTCTATTTGGAAAAGATAACCAAATAAAGAAAGTTATTTATAAAAATGGCTACTGGCTCTTATCTGACTCCAAATTATTCTCGTTCTCAAAGTGAGATCCAAGGGGATCTTCACAAACATTTGGCGACGTCTTTTGATTCGGAGAAATTGATCGACAGTATAATACGTAAGTAGCGCTTTATCAATAGCATAACTCACTTGTAAATAATTATATTGTTATGCCGTTAAAAAAAAGACCGACTTTTTAAAATATATAACTTTTTACCGAAATGTTTATTTCAAAATAAGAACCACTAGAAAAGAGGAAACTAGTTTCTACCTTATAAGATTGGATATTGAAATAACGGATGTAAAATTATCGGTTCTTTGGAAGTTTCTACATCCGCCTGTGTAGGTAGCTATCTCTGATATTTACTGTTTTGTTGAATAGGCTTTAAACTGACAGATCGTTGCATAGTTTCCTTACCTTTTTGAAATGAAACCAACTGTATCCACAAACGATGTGTGTGTGATGGTGATTTGTGGTTTTCTAGAACGTGAATTTCTTAGGATAATAAGCATCAAAACGACTAAAGTTCGTTATTGCCGGAACTCTAACCTTCAATTGTGGTTTTAAGTGAGCGTATCATACAGTTGGTGTTTTTTTTATTTATGTTTGCATTTCAGGTTTTTACATTCAATTTTTTTAAAGGTATGTTTTTTTAGACGTAAATATTTGGAAGTTTTCGGGATGTTTATTTTTTAATTAAATATATATTAAAATTAATGAGTGCACTTTAAATTATTCACCACTGTGCAGTTTTTTATAGTTAGTAATGACAAAAAAATCAAGTACTTCTTGGAGACAAATTAGAGCTTTTTCTTATGAAAAATTTTAGTTAAGTTAAAAATTTATCATCTTCATACTTCTCGCACGTAATAAAAGAGTACTATGTCTGGTAAATAATTTTGTGGTTGTATATAAGTATTTCTTGTTTCAACAATCTACATCAGTGGTCCCCTAACCCCGATCCGTGGATCAAAGGGCACCGGGCTACCCAAGGAACATTAAATTATTTCTAGTTTATTGTTGTGTAGTTCTCTGGGGTTTGTGCAACTTTCTATGGAAATCATCTTATGTTCCAAGTTATAAATAATTTTTGGTGAAACTGTATTTTATTCTGAAGACATAATTATTACATTTAAATTTAAAATATTTTATAAAAACAATCTAAAGTATAAACAACCAAAGCTCCTCCCTCAGCGGGTCGCGCTAAAATTATCAAATGTTGACCAGTCTGCGGCGATAAAAAGGTTGAGAAGCACTGATATACATGATGTATGAACGATATGTTTTTATCTAAAATGATTCAATTTGTGCTAAAATTTCTTACAAAGCTTTGGATGGATTAAAATATTTTCCCGTGAACATTTTTTTCTGAATGTATCAGTTAATTTGTCGCTTTACACATAAATAAATAGGATTTTAAAAAGGGTCTAAACTATAAGTACAAGGCGTCTTAAACACACAGAAGTGATTCCACCACTTTTTGTTTCATTGATAGAAAATAATTTCTTTTCAAATTAGCAACTTGTTCCGCTTGGAATCCTGATGTTTTTTAAAGATAATTAGTATTATTTCCGTCATTTCTCTTTAAATTTTTAAAATTATTTTTATACCAATTTTTGATTTCTAATGAAATTTGTTTGTTGCTTAAGGGCCAAAACATTCCATCTCTTAGGCCATTTTATCAAACTTCAGAGTATTATGAAAATTATAATTCAGTATTAGAAAATTAATTTTAGAGAGGAAAAAAAAGAAAGTAGAAGCGGAAGAAAAAAAAATCATGAAATCGGTTACTTTTGTTCTGTAATCGATAATTACGCATGCCGATTATTTAAAACTGTATCCGTTACGACATGTTTAACCTTAATGGTCAAACAATTGACTGTTGCCAACAGTGTAATAAATAGTTCCGTACAAGAAAAAAATTCATATGTAATTCCAAAGTATTTCCTTCTGAAAGAATAGAATAAAAAAATAATAATTTGAGGCGTGCGTCTTTATGACAAAGATCCTAGAGGCTCATCTTCTGAATTCAAGGTTAACAAAGGAAAAAAATTAACTTGCTTCAAAAACAAAACAAAAAAAAGGGGGGAATAATAGTGATAACAGAATTAAAGAAAAAGTACCATGTGATAGCCACAAGAACAGACGATAAATTATTTTGTTTCGTCACTAAGGAAATACTTTCTTCCCGCAGACATAATAAAAAGCGGGTCGGGGGAATAACTTCCTCTCCCCCCTTCCCGCTTTTACCTTATTCGCTTTCCCTATCTTTTTGAGAATCCAAGGTTGCTGCCAGGTAAAGGTAGTGGACGCTTACAGTCGTAGTGTGGGCACTTCCTTCTGAATATCGCCGGAAATTTCCTCAGTTAAAGGAAGTGACCTTGCCGAAAAGGAATAAAAGAATCACTCGAGATTTGTTTCCATAGCTGTAGTGTTTTGTGTTCGTGATAAATAATAAGGCAGTTACGCCACACACGAGGATTTTTTTTATTAGTTTGCTTTTCCGTCATGAAATGTTATGAAATAACAATTAAGCCGGAACAAGGCAAAGAAAAAAAATAAATTGTTGATTACCTGCTTTTTGAAAACGTTTAAAAATCAACGTGCTTATTTAAATATCAATAACATAATTTTTGGCAATCCGGAAATTATACTGTCATGTTCAAATGATATTGAAATCTGGCCTAAAAACTGAAAAGGTTAACAAATAACGCTTTTATTGCAGATTTATCTTTTAAAGTTGTTATTTAGAAATATGTATATGTTTTAAATGTAACACTTAACAGATTTTAATCTTAATCTAGGATTTTTTCAGTTTTTTTTTTCAGTATACTTTTAAATATTGTTGGATGTTATTTCAGCTTCTTTAAAATGTGCTCTCGTTCACATACATTCAAATGCGATATTTCTGAATATTTTATTGTTTTTCAGGTCTCCTATGTTTTTCAGAGTAATTTGAACTGAATCATTATATCAAGCATTTCATAACACAATTTTGATTTTTATAATACATGGGCAAATCTAAATTAGAAAAATATAACTCTGCGCCCAAAGGAAAATCACATAAAAAATAATATAAGACCCGCTGCGTAGAGGGGCTGATGCACGTTAAATCTGTCGAGCTCAAAACCTTTCTATTGATGTGTTGTGGTAGTATGGAGAGAGGGTGCCAACTGCAGTGCCGTTCCTCGTCACTTGACCGAGGCTCAAAATTTCGAGGTCCGCCACCAATGGCCTTCATGTTTCTTTATAGAACGATGTTAATATAACTTATTCATATATAATTTTTGAGCGTTTTTATTGTACTTGTTCTTTTAAAGAATCTTGTGTAAGAGAAATAACCAGTTGATACCCAATTTATTTTTTCCAGTGTTAATTAATACGGATGAATGATTTTTTTAAAAATAAATTTTTGAATTCTTATCCTCTTATTTGGAAAAGTATTATACTTCGAATTTTCATAATTTACATGTATTCTTGGTGGTTTTGTACGAGCGCGTTTAAAGATAATTAAATGTATTTTTTTAAAAAAAATGCAATCTGGCTAAAACTCTAAACAAATTTCTTACAAACCAAATTAAATTATGTTATATAGTAAAAATTAAACATACTGTCATGAGCAAACTAAGGCTACTTCCATAAAAAAAAAACAATTTTTTTTTGTACCACATCCATATTCAACCCATTTCAAAGAATAGGTTCATCTAAAATTATGTTCTGTTTTTTCCTAGTATTCTGTTTATCATCGGTATAATGACGAACATAAAATAAATGATCGTGCTCTAAATTGATAGTTGTTCTTCCCAAAATTTAGATATCTGGATTACATTTACTGCATTTCGTGTTGCTGTTTTTTTCGTTGGATACTTTCTTTATCAATTAACATTACACAATGTACATACGCTTCCGACATATCGTATCGCATTGTCATATGGTGTGATTTTGGTTTATTACCATAGCCTTTGAGTTTTTCAACTAACTGTGACTTCAGCACCTTCAAAGTGGTTAAACTGAGCACAAAATCTGTTTATTTGATTTTCTTAAAATTAACTTTTTTGCCCTTGTCCTTATAACATGTACTATAATTAGATTTTAATATGATGATGTTGTTTCATTAGAATGCTGTGAAAAGGGTACCATATTTCAAATCTGACATTTTTTATATTTATAAATATAGGTATATTAATTATCATGAATCACTAAGATGATAGAATAGAATTATAAATATTCTACAAATCAGAAGGAGATGATATTCTGAAATTTAAAACCAAGAACATGGGACCCATTAAAACAAAAAGTTAAGGATCCAAAATAAAAAAAAACTATTATGTTTTATAGACTGTCATGCAGTATATCAAGAGTTTAGGGCAGTGAAGTAGGGTTAATTCTGCTTTATAAGATCTTAACTTTACCCCTTCAGTTGAAGATAAATCCACAAAAATACAAGAAAATAACGAACAGAAACCAAAAAGGAAAATCACTTACGTCTAAAATTTGCACATTTATTCATAAATTATGCTAACAAAAAATAAATAAAATGAATTTGAATATATATATATATATATATATATATATATATATATATATATAGTAGTTACTTCCACGTTAGTTGATTTCTCTCTAGTCTTGTTTAATCACATATTCCTACAGGAAAAATAAATGTGCAAACTTACACATTTGAATTTGTATTTGAAAATTAATCCTTTAATATTGTATTACACAAGGCAATGTACATTTCTGTGGACGTGTTTTTCCTACAGGAAATTTTATAATGTAGAGTTTTGATCGTAAGGAAATATTGAATTTTCCCTACGTCTATGAATATTATACAAATCATAGCATCTGCCAGAATGTTTTTAAATATTGCTAATTAAAAATTAGGCTGCACTTTCTTTAAAAGTATTTTGGACACTTTTTCCTGCTAAGAATTAATGATAGTTGTATTTGGATCCATCGTCTTTTAACGGAAACGGGAAAACTATTAGTTATTTTAGAAAAATATGAATATGTAACATTCGCGTGTTGTGAAATGCTGTCAACCTTGGTTTTTGCATACAATCATTTCCCCAAAACTTTGAAACTTTCAAAATACTTTTAAGAAGCTTGTTATATAAATAAAAAATTGGAATCGGAATTTGAATTCTTAGTCAACACGTTATTGCTAAAGGAAACGAAATTTTGTTCATAAGTGGTAAAATATAGCATTTTAAAAGTTTTAACACACAGTCAGATTAGAATCATTGTGGTTTAAGTAAAAAGTAGTACATGTATTCTGACTTTTATAAGTAATTCTCCTTCTATTTTGAAGCCATTTTTAAGAACATTTATTCTATTAAACATTTAAAACGATTGTGTTTCAAGCGGCCTTTCAGAAAAGGTATTACCATACGTATTATAATAGAAGTAAAAATTAAATTATTTTTTGATATTAGAAATAACGAAATATACATTTATTTAATATATTTAATTTCCGTTTTGCGTCAAGTATTTTTCAAAACTTTTCTCAAACCTATTGGACATAGAAAAACATTTTAAAGATTAGTATCCAGTATTAATTGATGCTTTTACCACAGCTTGTTACTTAGTTGCATAAATGTCAATATTTGGCTTTACAAATGTTAATTTCGACCTCAAATTTCACGCCTACACGTAATCAACGAACACCGGGAAAAAAGAAAATGAAACGAAAAAACTGATTACAAGTGACAGCAAACTGCTCGTTTCAAATGGTTTTAAAGCGAATCGTTCATTTAAGGTATCCGACTACGTTCGCAATCGTGATTTTGCAAAGCGCATAAATGGATAATTTTCATGATATTTAGTGTCACTTAGATTAGAATACATGTATAAAATTGTTTTAAATACATTTTGACAAAAAAATTTATTTAAATATAATATTTTGGCAAAAAATTAACTCAGAATAATCTTTTTTCCAAATATTCTCCTTTTGTGAAAAATGCTTCTATTATAATAATATTTTGTGTCTGTATATAATTTAGACCTCTCTACAGAGGCTTAACTAGAATTTTTGAAATATATAACTTAGAAGTAGGTTTTTTCATATTTTACGACAACAGAGGGGAGCAATTTTAAGAAAAAAACGTCAATAATTATTTCAATTGGTGGTAACTCTGAAAACAATGTGAATTTTCAAAAATTCTAGTTGGGCCTCTGTAGAGAGGTCTGAGCTATATACAGGCAAAATATTATTGCAATAGAACCATTTTTCACAAAAGGAGAACATTTGGAAAAAAGATTATTCTTAGTTAATTTTTTGCCAAAATATTATATTATAATACATTTTTTTTTGTCAAAATCTCCTTAAAACAATTTTATGCATGTATTCGAATCTGAGTGACACTAAATATCATGAAAATTATCCATTTATGCGCTTTTTTAAAATCACGGTTCCGAACGTAGTCGGATACTTTAAAACACAAGAAATCGTTTGGGAATGTTATTAACGCTTTTAAAATTCGAAATTTCGTACTTTTTTCCTTCTCATCTTTATTTAATTAGAAATATAGCTAATTTCTGATTTTAAAAAAAAAATTTCATGTTCTTTTTCCTAGAAAGATTTAAACACGGTTAAAAAATAATATTTATTAAAAATTTCTTAATTTGATTAATGAAAAAGTATAAAAAGAATTATGAAAATGACCTACCATAAATAGAAAAAAAGTCATTAAAATTTGAAGAAACAATAACTACGGAAGGGAATTACCTCATGTGTGGGTCCCAGGTTTCTAGTAACTGCATAATCATTCTAAGAAGTAAAGAGTGTTTTTTTCCAGGTATAGAAGTTTAAGTTGGCATTACTTTCCAAGATGGCGACCGATTTAACAGCTGTCAAGTGATTTATTCTCAGTTTGGTTTGGCAATTCATCAAAATGATCATCAAGCAAGGCGTAGATTCGTCGAATAGGCCCAAAACGAGATTGCCGTTGTTCCCGATTTTCATAAGCGAATTTTGTTTAGCGATGAAGCGCACTTCTGGTTGAATGGCTACGTCAACAAACAAAACTGCCGCATTTGGAGTGAAGCTAATCCACAAGTGTATGTCGAAACACCGTTACATCCAGAAAAACTGACTGTTTGGTGCGCTTTATGGGCTGGTGGAATCCTTCTTCAAAAACGATGAAGGCCACAACGTTACAGTCAATGGTGATCGGTATAGAGCCATGATTACTAACTCTTTCATTCCTGAATTGAACAATCATGATGTCCAGGAGCTGTGGTTCCAACAAGACGGCGCAACATGTCACACAGCTCGTGCCACAATCGATTTATTGAAAGACACGTTTGGTGACCGCCTAATTTCACGTTTTGGACCTGTGAATTGGCCTCCAAGATCTTGCGATTTAACATCGCTAGACTATTTTCTGTGACGCTATGTAAAGTCATTGGTCTATGCGGATAAGCCACAAACGCTTGACCATTTGGAGGACAACATTCGCCGTGTTATTGCCGATATACGGCCACAAATGTTGGAAAAAGTCATCGAAAATTGGACGTCCATATTGAACTACATCCGAGCCAGCCGTGGCAGTCATATGCCAGAAATCATATTTAAAATGTAATGCCACAAGATTATCTTTCGAATAAAAAAATTCATGTCAATCGAGTAATACATCGTTATTTTATTGCAATTTAAAGTTCTATACCTCTAAAAAACACCCTTTAGATATAATACTCCTCGTTAAAAAATATATTCTTAGTTCATAATCAAAAATAAAATGTTAGATCAGCGGAAGTAACACATACCGGGAAAATAACTCATAAACGAAGGAATATAAAATACGATTGAAAAGAATAATGTTTAGATCCTTTACTTCTCTTTTTTTCTTGATTAACTCTTATATCAAGAAGTATTAAGTTCCTACTGGCCAATTTATAGAATTTAATTTAGAGGCACAATAACATAACAATATTAACAATATATATTTCTAAAAATTATGGCGAGAATCATTACTGTATAACTTAAAGTATTCAACATAAGGTAGTGGTTAATAATAAACTTATTAAAGCATATACAAGCACATAGATATTTTTTACTTATTTCAGTACTTTTCCCATGTTATTTTTTGTGTCTTCCAAAGCCATGTTTATCCTGCATTAAAAAGTTGGTTTTAAAATGGTTGGTGTTTTTCCCCTCAAATATATTCTCTCATGTTATTAAAATGAATATACAGTCAACCCTCCTATAACGCGGTGAGTACGTACCGCGTGATATGGAAACCGCGCTTTAAGAAACTCGGATTTAACCGTATAAACCAGGCTAATTCGTAGCGCGTTCTATGGAAACCGTGCTATAAGAAACTCAGAAATAGTACAAATCACATCATTCGTACCGCATTATATGGAGACCAATAAATACAAAAGACGAGATAAACTCCACCGGCGTTACTGATTTTGTTTTGTCTACACCATGCCTCAGTGCGCGCTCCACTTTTAATTTATTCCTCGATCAGTGTCATCAATACTTTTTTTATTTCATAATTAAACTAGATTTCGAATGGAGAGGTGGTGGCAAGATTATAACATAAAATAAATACAACAGAAAGTAACGTTAATGTATTGCACTTCGAGATGTAAATTATTTACACTGTTTCTTAAGCGTTCATTACACAAAATTTGAAACAATGTGTTACTTTTGCTGAGCAGAGATCCCATGAAAAAAAAATAAAACAAAAAACTAACACTAATATACGTTATCCCTATCGGAAAGAACTGATGGGACGTTGTTAAACGGAAACCGCGCTGTAAGAGTACCCCGTTAAGGAGGGCTGTCGCAATTTCAGCTCCGCGTTATATAGAAACCGCGTTATAGGAGGGTTGACTGTATTCAGTTTCTCTACCTGTCATAACTAAACGATGCCATGTGCCAATCACTTCACTTCCTTATCATCCGCTGCTATCATAATTTGGCATTCTATTGATATTACGGAAAGTATTTTCCATATTTTTTATTATAGTCATCGAACACTGATTTTTCAATCTTTATTTATTAATTTTTAGTATTTCAAATTTTCGAAATATTTTTCCTTACCAAAACACTCATTTCCTCATCAGACAACTTTTTCCGTGGAATTTAAAAGCCGAACAGTGTATTAAGTAAGTAAATTACGTCTATAAAACGTTTGACATGTTCCTCTCATTTCTATTATTTTGTTCTTTCTTTCTTTGCTCAATTGGGATGATAGCGATCGCCTTGTGAAGGCCAGTCATTGTTTTAATAGATTCGGTAAACAGATAGAGTTAAAAGTGCTTGTGATTTTACTTTAAATGCTTTTAAATTAAGGAAATGTAGGAACACTTTCCATAGAAACATAGTTACTTCCTTAGAATGATTAATCTACTTCACATGATTCGGAATGTGTGTTCTTTTATTTTTGTTCGAAGTGATGAATCAGAGGATTCATGTGTTTCGTGTTCCAAGATATAAGTCCTTTATTAAGTAAGTGGATTAAAATTTCTTTTTTCTTTCTTTTTAAATTGAAGCTAGAGTAAAACATATCAATGGAATAAATGCGTACAAATTTGTAAAAGAAATAAAGTAATAAAAAATTAATTCGAAATTTAAATAATAAAGAAGTTTTTCTCTAAAAATGTTTAATTTTTTTAATTACCACAAAAAGAAATTAAAAGTGTTTTTCAATACTTTTTTTTATTACTTTTGGAGGATAATTTTTATTATCTTTTCTTTTTATTGTCATATGCTACTATTGAAACAATTAGCAAACGATTATTTCTCTTAACTGGAAATCGTTTAGTCACATGATTCATTTTCACTTTCATGAAATACGCAAATTTTTATCAAATGTGAGACAAGAAATGAAAGAATTTTTTATTAATTCTATTCTCAGTATTTTTATTGATTATTATACATATTATAATTATTTTTATTTGTCGTAATAATAAAAATAATTATAATACTTTTGTCATATTTCGTGTTCCTTTTTTTGCATCGCTTTCCAATAACAATTTTATCATTTTGCTTAATTCGAATTATTTATAAAAACTTCTGTTGTTAAAAATTAATTTGTGACTTGTTCATTAATAATTTTTAAATCCACAACTGTTTGTTTTCAATTAATTATATGATTTCAAAACTAACAAGAGTATAAAATTTTTTTAAAAAATTTCGAATAGTATGAAAAGAAATGTGTCGATTATTTATTTATCATTAAAAATGTGTACTTTAAATTCCCATTGTTATACATAATTTTATATATAAATTAAAGTCATGTTGAATAATATCGAACTTTTTGCCTGCATGTTACTTCATAAATCTGTTATTTTGTTTCTTCTGTAAATGCTTAAATTTAGATTTTCAGGCACGCATTACAAGAGTTCTTTTTGCATTCTAAAAACATCCACTCTTCTTTACAGTACATGGTGCAAAATGTGCATTGAAAAAAATGTCATAAGAGACAAAACATTATTATTGTTATTTATAAAACAAAATGTATTCTAAATGCTAATACTTGTTCTTTACTTTTTCACTTGCATTATATTTTCTGATCATATCATATAATTAAACTCAATTTTAGTTTAAATTATGTAACTAATTTATACATTTAGTTCATTGTTATAAAGTTTATTCCTTTCTTTAGCTATTGATTCTGAGTAATTGTAGATTATTGTTAATTTTGGAATAAATGTCGCATTTCAAAAGTATGGAGAAGCATCGTGCACCATATTTGTAAGTTTAATCATGTTTATAAAAATCTGAGTTTAGTGTTCACTTTATATGTATCGCCTTTTGCTATTTTAAAACAATTATTTGGCGCAGTTGAGCTGAAATCGGCTCTTGCGCCATAAACCCAAATACTCACTCACGCTAACTTGGCAAATTATTGTACTATTTGATAGAAATCCAATAGTACAGAAAAACGATCTGTTGGCAAACAATTTGGCCCCATTTTTTTACCCCGTCACGAAAGGTTTGAGCTAAACTAAAATTTTGCCCAATTTGAATCGAAACATTTTCGTTAGTTAAAAAGAAAATTTTTGTTTTATCTTTATTAATTTAATCAATATTTCATAGTGTAATTGAATCTTAAAATAATAAGTGAAATAACTAATTAAATGTATTAATTAGAATGTATTAATGGCTTTTAAACGTATTATTTAAAACTATTATCTTAAACTCTATCTTATTAGATCTTTTTAAAATGATTCATGATGTAATTAATTGTTTAAAGTTCTGACAAAATTTTAATGGCTGCCAAGCCCTAATAAGCATTTTGCCCTTGTACCTCACGCATTCACAAGACAATGCATTTTCAGTAGTGTCATTCGCTTACAATTGAGAAAATAATTTTAAAGGTGTTAAAGGGAATTGTTATTTTTTAAAGCAGTAAGATAAGTGTCATATGTACTTTTAATTGTTTTCCTCATACATGTAGTAATAAGTTATAGAAGCGTTTTATATTGTTCATTTCTTTGTTTCTGATATTTTACGAAACAACTAAACTAGACGTGAATCAGTTTTTAATGGAAGGCTAATAAAACAACTCTAATTGTTTCATTATTTCGACAAATGTTCTTTTTCGAGTGAGAGATTTATATTTACCTCGCATTGTAAAGCTGCATGAGGGCGATTAGTGATAGACCTTGTAGTTCTGAACCATGTTCAAGTGACGAGGACGTCATCTGAGCTGGCACCCCCTTATCTAACTTTCACACTACACCAACGGGAGGATGTTTAAGCCTCGACCTATTTAACGTACATAGGACCCCTCTGCAATGCGGGTTTTCAGCGGTACTAGGCACGAACTCATGACATGCCAGCCACAAGTCTGTAACCTTGCCCACTAAGTTACTGCGGCCTCTGAATTGAGTTAAATCAATACAAATTCGTTTTCAACCGATTCAATTAAACTTCACACTGTTTTACTTTTTAAATGAAAACAAAAATGAAAAATTAACTTATACTACTAATTGCGGGTAACTTAAAAAAATATAACAAATTTTCTATGAAAAACTAATTACAATTGATTGCAGTCTTAAAAATTTAAATGTTTTTTTTCAACTGTCATACTTCTAAAATGTAAATTTTATTGATTTTTCATTATTCTTTTCTTAGAGAATATTCAAATCTGAATCTCATTCAGCTTTTAAAAAAAATCATATTCAGATTACTGGCAGCTATTCCTTTTTAAAGCGCGTGGTTCTTTTCAATTTATAAATATATATAATAGAAGATAATTATCTTAGAACACAAATATTCCACATTCCTGCAACGCTTCTCAGCCTGGGTCCATTTTTTAAAAAAAACATATTTCGGCGATCCTTGGAAGATTTATGGTAAACTATTCATATAATTTTAAAATAACAATAAACCTATTTAATAGTATATGAATAAATTTGAGAACACTGCTTAAAATAGTATTTTTATAAAATTTCCCCTTATTTTTATTTGAAAATACATTCGCTTTGCCAATTAAAATATTCAGTCGATTTATTATTTATTAACGTCGCACTTAAAGCTGCGTGAGGACTTCTGTTGGTGACCGATCACTTAATGTTGAACCACGGCCAAGTGACGTGGACGACATCTTGAGCTGCATCCAACTCTCCAAACTTTTACATCACGCCAACGAAAGGGATCTGAACCTCACAGATTTAATGAGTATCTGTCGCTCTACACGATGAATTTTTCATGGCTACAGAACTCACACATCCAGGATTTGATGGGAAAATAGCCCATGACGAGTCCATGACCATGCACAATCAGCTATCACGGTCTAAAATTATTCAGAACTTATGAATTATTTTTGAATGTTTTATTGGAATTGTTTAATTTTTACCTCAAAACGACTTATAAATAAATATTTCATACGGAGAATCGTTTAAATATTTTGTTATTAACTTTTAGTGTCCTACAAGTGACGTGGTAGTCTAATGGTCTTGGTCGCGAATTTATGCTGGCGTTTTCCGAGTCGTGGAGTCCTAATACTGTTGAAGATACGTCGTGTGGAGGGCATGATGCACATTAAATCTGTTATGGCTCCCAATGGCTAGGGGTGGAAGTTAGGAGAGTGGTGTGCCAGCTCAGGTGTCGTCCTTGTTATAAGACTGTCACCAATAACCAGTGGCGTAATGGAGAATATTAAACCTTCCCCCTCTTGCAAAGTCCCAAGTCGGACCTGCAAAACAAAAACATGTCTTTGTGCCCCCTAGATTCCTAGGTCTCATGCGATGCGAGAGTTGCAGGTGTGTACGTTACGCCACTGCCAATAACCCTCGTGTTGCTTTAGAGTGTGACGTTAATAAATATTTAGTAAATTCATTCGCTTAAATATTCTATAAATATTTTACTTGAAAATATTAAATATACAAATATGGGAATTCACAAATTTAAAGTTAGGAATAAAAGGGCAGAAAAAGTTGACCCCTCCCCCTCCCCCCAAAAAAAGGTTACATAGAATTGCGTTAAGCGAAAGATCACTGCACCTTATAATTTTTGTAAATTCTCATAAAATATATATTAGCACTACATATAAAGACTATTCGAAATTTTAATAAAAGCAATACGCTCGCAGCGTGCATTTTTATTCGAATTAAATCTTTTCCTCGCTTGAAAAACACTACTATTGTAAGTCTTGTGTAGCTAATTTTTTATACCTTACTCCATACGCATTGGATAGATGATGATTGCTCAATGTCAAGGTTGGAGAAAGAGAGTAGCATATGTATTTCTCCAGGTCATTGGGGCTTTCAAGGTCGACTTGTACAGTAAGAGGCACAGAGGAACCTTGCTTAAACGGTAATCTTATTCTTTCTTTGTCTGAAAGAACGACTGGCTTTATTTTTAGCAACAGTTTTTATTAGTAGATGTTGATGTGTTTGGATATCATTGTTTCATGTCTCTTGTATGGATCGAAATAATTTTATTAAATGTAATATTAGAATGAAGTGATTGATTACATATCTCTTTGAAAATCATGAGCTATTGTGAGGGATTGCGTTATTATTTACTCGTTACCGAGATAGGCGCTTAAGTAAGTTTTAAAATGTTTTTTGCATTTGGGATGTTTGTTATTTGAATTGTAAATAATAAGAAGAAATGTTTTAAAAATTATTTTGATACACATTTTATTTTTTGAAAAATTATTTCACAAAATTTTGCAAAGGTTGAATGTTTGTTTCGAAACTCGAACTGTTTACAACTCTATAAAATGTTACTTTATGTTATTTGGTATTTGTACTGTTAATTTCAAGAAAAATTAGCGTTATAAATTCTATGATTTATTTATTTTGAAGTACTTATTTGATGTTTAAAGAAGTATCAGTGTAATTTAATTTTCAGTAAGTCTTGATAGGGATTGAGTTTTGTCTTCTAAGATATTTTTAAACCTTATCTCATTGCTCTTTTATTTTATCAGAATAAAATAGAATTTGTGTTCGTTTTTAGCTTTATGCTTGCAATAATTTTGAATTTTAATTCATGATAAATACTACAGGAACTTATTTGATTTAAAACACCTTTGCCTTCAGTATAGTTCAACTTACTTGCGGTGGCATAACGTACTCATCACGAGGTGGGGGCGAATTCTAGGGGACCCAAAGCCTATCTGATGCCAAAAGTACGTATTTAATCAATTTATAAAGGTAAAACCTGACTTTTTGCAGGGGGCCCTAATATTCTCCGTGACACCATTGCTTACATGTAATATATATTTGAAAAAATCAATATTACAACTTTATATACATGAGTTCTTAAATAGCCACGATTTGTCGATGTATGTGCGTTACTTAGCAGTTTTATGTTTAATTTTTCGCAAAAAACATCTTGGAATAGAAATAAAAGAGGAACTATTAATGTTAAAGTTCTTATGGGACTTCTATATTCTTATCTATACCAATTTTAAACAATGAGAGCTCAAACTCTGTTTGCTTGCTCAATATTTCTGGTCATCTGTTTCTGCCCTACTCAAAGCTTAGCTCGACCCCACTTAGCTCAAAAAACATGCCATATAACTCTAAGTCTCTATCAAGTGAAACACCTGAATAGGAAACCCTTCCTCTACATGTCTATCGTGTTAGTGTATGTATTTTAACCCGCAACAAATCTAACATGTGTCAAATATATAGTGGTTCAGAATCCATCACATTCCACTTCTTGTGATCAACGATTTTTCTTCATTAATGACTCGTTTCATTATTATTAAGCACATAATCAAGATCTGATTGTGGATTTAAACTAGCTAAAATTTAATCATTTTGTAAAATGTTTTATTAATCCAGCATTTATATTATATATTAGATCAGTGGTGATGCTCGGTGGTACACACCGGTTCAACAGTACCAGTATCTAAATTTTTATTGTAATCAATGTACTTGTTAAAAGGGTGCTTGAAATTAGACTTTTCTATGTAGTGAAGTTTTTTGTTCTAAAAATGCTTATTAAAGCACAGTGAATTAATTAAATTATTTGAATTGCACCATTGCACAAGACTATTTGTCTAAAAAAGAATCCTGAAAGTCCTATAAAAAATTTTTAAATTCTTTTTTTTTATTCTGCATAAAATTCTATTACGCTACTTGATTGTAAAATTATGGTGAAATCCCAAATTATTTAAAAATGTTATATCAGTAAAAAATACTATACATTCCTACAAAGGGAAAAAACGCCATTTATTTAACATGAGTCTAAAACATGTTGAAAATCAGGACGTGAATAATAAAATGTATGATAAATTGTTCTATTGGCGTGTCAAGGAAGATCGGAACAAGGTTCACTACAAAACTCTAATTACATATGTAAAATATCCTGTAAATTATACACTTTGGCTCCATCGAAAGAATTAACTATTATTTTTTTTACCCCTGGTAAGCTTTATCCTGGTTATCTGTAGAGTACGGGAATAAGTTTTTCAAAAAGGAATAGTTTATGATGGAGGAAACGCGTGTTTTATTTCATTTTATTTTTTAAAAAAATTCTCTGGAAGATACTATTTAATTGAGGCTGAAGGGGAAGTACGCGTCTGTGTTACTTCCGGTTGATAGTGATGAAAACCGCCTACAAAACTAATTTGAAATGTCTGGTACACATCTCTTCCAACTTATCCCGCTATCTTCCGGATCGCATTGTGATTGGATACCAATGTTAATAAATGTTATGCACTCAAGATATTTACAAATAGAAGTTATATAAACATTCGTTTATCTTTTTGGGTAATGATATGGATTTTTTTTTATAAATGTTGTTTTTTAAGCATTATTCCTAAATTTTTTCTACATTTTTTAGGTACATCAGATTACTTAACAGCTGGACAATGGGATCCATTATTAACGAATTTCTCAAAACTAAGCTAACTAATGGATCAGTTAAATTTTCTTGTAGTAAAATCTGCATTTCAATTTATTTGAATAGTATTCATTATGTAAGATTCTTCTTTGTGTGTTTATTTTACTGAGTTTTATCAAATGAAAAAACCTTTGCATTAAAACAGCTTTTATTTGTGCGATTCAGATTTTTTTCTGGTGCTTTTGTTTAAAATAGTTAATGTATACAGTCGAACCTCTTTGTAGCGAACTTTTTTCTGAAACCAAGAGCATTTCACGATTTTCTTCGTAAAATAATCTCCCAATAGCGAAGTGCATTTTCTATAGAATGAACTTTTTCTTTCTTGGGATTCAATTCTCCCCCCCTCCCTATTTTTAAAGTATTTGTGGACATTTCAAGTTATTCCCTTTTAACACGTTTTAGTAGTTGGGTTATAAGATAATGTTTAAAATTACTTGTTTACTTTTAATTAGAGAATATCCTTAGAATTGATTTATTTTAATATAAAATTATTTTCTTAACGTTGAAAATACCTCGACATTCTTTTTTCTTGTTTTTCCTGCAGTTTTTCTTTTTCTTTTTTTGATGGGTTAGATATATATAAAATAGATATTAATTCACGAAAAGAGGTGTAAATAATTACTTTTTCAATGTATAGTGTTTAGAAACTTAAAATTTGTTTTATATGGTTTACAAAGTATATTGAAAGGTGAACCTCTATATAACGAATTTCCCATATAAAGAACTTTTTTCGGAATTTAGCGACTTCGTTAAATAGAGGTCCGACTGTATTTACAGTTTTTGAAGGGAAAAAAAGATTTTTTTTTACAATACTCACAACCTTATACCTTCACAGCCAAGGATCCCTTTTCTACACTTTTAAATGTCTCTAAATGTTTCCTTCATTAATGGTTTTTACCTTAAATTGAGGAGACGAGTTTTCCCCATTTAACACTACAGATGTCTGCATTCATTGAAAAAATTAATAATTGAGCACACCTACAATAACACGTGTTTTTAGAAGTGGCTTTTAACGCGATGTTATATTTTTAATATCATATAATGTGACGAAGGAATAGTATTTCAATTTTCAAGATTAATTGTAGAACATTTCGCTATTTGTCATAACATTTAAAGAAACTGTATGCTAAAAAAAATTATAATGTAAATAACAGTAATTATGTTTTATAAATATTGCATGCTAAAATATTGCTCTGGACATGATATCTAAAGTTTGATTAAAGTACTCAAATAATAGATAATATTAAGGTCGAATTCATACTTTTTACGCCCATGGGTAAGATGAAAATGGCTACTTCACCTTCCTCCCAAACCTCACCTCATGGAAATTCACTAATTGACTCAGACGACACTAGACATCTATCTCATCTCTGTTTAAAATACTGTTTTTTTATTACTTCTTTTTAAATTTCTTTTTAATGTGCTAATTCTGTATGATTTTTTCTATTTATTGCCGTTTAAATTTTTCCAGCTCTGTAGGTCTATTTAATTAGCAACCACATTTGCTACATTTCTCAGCAAGTTTATTAGAAACATATTAAAAATCCAATGTATCATCACTTTTATTATAACATATTTTAAACTTATGTTTTTGAATTCATTTGTAATCATTTTATAACTCTTTATCAGGGCTTCAAACTGTAGTTTTCGTTCCGGTTTTTACCCCAAAAAAAAATGCAAATATCGGTTCAGTTCCGAATGAATAATTTTATGTTATGTATATTCTTGTTTGTACTAAAAGTATAATTCTATCATAAACAAATATGTAATTATATGGATGACATGTAATGATGATAATTATATGGCTCACGTTAAATTAGAAAATATTGAAAAGTTGGTTGCAGTTAAACAAAATGACTAAAAACATATCGAACCGAAATAAACCGATTTTTTTTTTCGGTGCCGTTCCGACCAAAATAATGGTTTTTTTCGGTTTTCGGTTCAGTTCCGGTTCGTAGCTCTGCTTTTTATTTACCCTTTTTTAATTTGTTTGAAATAAATAACGTCAATAAACCATTGCAACATATAACAAACGTTATTCTGAATAGAAACCTGAACATTTTTTGCCTTGGTCACGACCTCATATTGCTATAGTTTAAATTAATTCTTGGTAATGGGAATGCATATTAAATAAATTTGTGAAAATTTTCTGTAGAATGTTTTTAGAAAAGTATTTCAATAATATTAGAAACTGGTAGCACTTTTTGACTATTATTGTGATTAACAATTTTCGCTTATTCATCGAACATTGAAATAATTGATAAATGTATTGAAATGCATATATATATATATATATATATATATAAAACAATTTCCAATTCAATTTAATTTAAACTATGAAGTTTTACGATTAAAATTTCTTTCTCTCTCTCTGTGTTAAATTGTAATGAATTTTTTTGAACAAAAATTCATTTTAAAATATAGATGTTTTTTGTTGTAATTTATAATTTAATTTTTTTAACAATAATTAAGTGTTGAACCGAAAACTGTAATAATGTAATGTAAATGAAGACTATATGCAATACGAATTAGAAGTCGAGGACTATAAATTTCTTTTAATTAAAAAGTTAATGTTCGTTTTTATTAAAATTGTTGCTGAATCCCTAATGAAATTTCATTATCTTACGTGGAAAATAATTGTTGCAAAGATAAATCTTAATCAAATTCAGAGAGCATTTTTGAAATAATACGATTATAACAGGTAAACTTTTCAACGAATACTCAATAAGAACATGGACAACCTGTTTTCATTTCTACTTTCTTAATCATCTTTCGTATTACTTAATAACCTCTAGTTCTACTACTCGGTGTTCATCAATAAACTCAACGGAAATATGTGTTCATTAACATTTCGTTTATGCATTGGGCGTTTCCATTTTCACGAGTTACAAAAATATGTGTTTTTTTATCTTCCGCAGGAAACAATGTAACACTGATTCGTCTGGCTTTTGAACGAATAAACCCCATGAATGGTTGGCGCGTCTATGGAGTGTTCGCCATCTATCGAACCTGCCTACCTCAATCTGCCGGGTTGGCGATGTGTACCAGTCTATGCCGTCCCTCTATCACCAACTTCCAGAACGTCGCCAACCAACCACACACCGCCGCCAATAGAAGCGCACAATCTTTTGCCGCCCAATATACGTAAGAATTCAAGATTTTTATGTTTCATAAATTATTTTTTCTTTGAACTGTATTTCTTAGTTTTCATTTACAGTTTATTTTTAGTGAGTAAAAAATACTCCACTTCTTGCCAGTTTATTGAAAAATGTGCGTGTTTTTAACTGTATAAATTTTGTTTTTTTCTTTTAAAAAAGTTTGATAACATTGTGTCAAATTCAATTCAAGAAGTAACAAATATCATAGAAAAAATATAAAAAGTTATATTTTCCTGTAAAATATAACACATTTGTCAAGAAATAACTGTAATATGTATCTATAAGAAATATAGGAACTTTTATTTTTTTATAATTAAACTTATTTAAAAATAAATTATTCTGTGGAACTTCCTATGACGAGATTAATATTATCAAAAATTGTATCTATTACAAAATGATAATACTTTAAATAATGAATGAGCTTTCACACACAAAATGAGATATTTATTTGAATTGAAATGTTAAGTAATTAAAAACATTTTTTTACTTATTTTTCAGAAATGTGCGTTTTGAAGTGATGCGTAAATTTCGTTGTTTTTTGTGCAATTCTCTTGCGAATTTGAAGGGTCTGTTTATATTTAAAATAAAAGCCAATAGATGGCAGCACAATAAACTCACCTAAGCATGAAAGCGGAAAACTATATGAAATGGATATGAAAGAAAAACGAATTAAACACTTTTACTAGTCACCACAAGTATTTAAAAATTAACGAGTAAAATAAATATATAATAATACACACTTTTACTGCATAGTTTTATTCATTCTTTCTTCTCTGTTTTTAGTTAATTTTAGTTCTCATTTTCTTTGGTTTCAAAACTAAATTTTGTTTTACATGAGTTCATTATGCTGCTTATGAAAACTACGATGTAAGATTTGTAATATTTCTACATAAATTTAAAGATGTATGTAAGAAGTTTATTATATATATATATATATATATATATATATATATATATATATATATATATATATATATATATATATATATATATATATAAAAAAGAAGCTTCTTATTAGTTTTTCCATTGCTTTTATTTCAGAATTGGCAAAGTAGTCTTACACAAAAAATATTTTAATGTGAATAATCGAAATAATAATAATATTAAAAGTAATTTTGTAAATTTGAATGGAACCCTAGTTTTTATTGTTATTGATTTGAGACACTACTCTCTCTCTCTCTCTCTCTCTCTCTCTCTATATATATATATATATATTTAAAAAAAAATTGAGTTAAAAGTAAATAAATTTTTTTTTTTAAATTTTTACTTTTCAAAATTGCTCAACTTTGTCACGATATTCAAAAGCTTTCACTTTCAATTTCTGGATTTAAAAAAAAATCTCTGGTAATTTATTAGGGAAATATTATAACGCTTGCATTTTAAAATCAGTTATTGCTTCCATAAATGAATAACCATGTATTGAAGGAATTTTTTATTTTTATATTCGAGGTTTGTATTTATAAGTGTTTTTTAAACAAATATTTTAAGTATTTTGGAATACAAAGCGATTCAAAGATATCCAACTTGTTGGTTCTTTTCTCTTTGATAAATTTTTAACGAGTTCCTTTGCCAACAACACAGTCTGATGTTTTTTGAATCTAAAAGCAATAGTAATTATTAAAATATCAATACGTATTCAAATTGTGCTGTGGCTAATTTAGAATCAGATTGTGAAGGAATTGATTGTTAACTTTACAAAAAAATGTATATTTTATCGTAAGAAAATATAGATAAAAAATGTTATCAATTGATTCATGGATTTTTTTTAGAATTAATTACATTCATTTTTAGCTCAAGATCCTCGTCAGTGGTCGAGACAACACGTGTTCACATGGCTGGAATGGTGTGTAGAGAATTTCTCCCTCCCACCCATGGACATCGATCAGTTCTACATGAACGGTGAGTCATGTTGCATGGAATGTAATTTCTTCGATTTCTTTGATGATACCACTGAGTACAGGTGTGGGGTGGTTGGCTATTCATGGACCTTATAATCGTGAGTCTCGTTTTGGTTACACGGGGGAATTTATGAACTGGTTTGGATTAACCACATAACTGCGGATGAAAAGTTACGTACCTTCAGTACCACCTTTTTTTCATATAGGCGCGCGTATGCTGTGAACTGGAGGGAAAAGAAAAAATATAAGCAAGCAAATTTTTCTCTGAAATAAGTAAATCCCCCGCAAACACTGTCACTGTCATTTTATTGAGTTCCAAAGCCTTCGGTATAATTTTACTGATAACAACGCAAAGAAAAGGATAGTATATCGGAAAGACGCCCGGGGCACTTAACGCACTGGTTGAGGGAAACGTATATGAAAGCTGGTTGCAGTTAAGGGGTTAACACCGCCTCAAAGTAGAATACCTTAACTTGGGATCTGTGGAAGTGTTGCAGGGCTTCAAACTTCTAATTTGGGGTTTTTCTTATGATAAGTAAGGTAGTTATAATATTTCCTTCTTCCGTGGGGCTTACTGTCTTTGGTAAGTAATATGATGCCCCTCCACACTCCACCCTAGGGAATTCTCAAGCGATCTTTCTTAAGTTTCTGCCTAAATATATAATACCAACCAATATATAACCTTTTCATATTCCTTCTTCAAAAGTCTTGATCACGGATATATATTGATATGCAATATATATATATATATATATATATATATATATATATATATATATATAAATATGTATATGGATACTATTAAATTAATGAATTCTTGATGCAGCTTTGCCAATTGTGATCTTTCAACCCAAAAAAATCAGCAACTAACCAAACAATAAATAGTTCAAAGTAAATAACAATAAAATCTTTATACCAATAAGTTTAGCTGACTAAGCTGTATAGAATCTTTATTCAAGGAAATGTAGTTACGCATCGAAAAAAGGAATTGTTTTTTACATATTATTGTAAAGTATGCTTTATGGCGAATATATCGATGCAAGAATGAAATGGATACTCTGCATATATTTTATTGCATCTCATGTTTCAATACAACTCACCGGTTACTAATGTAGTTTTATTTTATGATTGTGAATATAATATTACATACTCGGAAAGGAAAGGATTTTTGAAAGTAGTTACTCGAGAAGAGTTTATGGTTTTGATACCCTGACAAAGGATTCTATGGAAAATTCTAGAGTTGTGTGTGTACTATTATTTTTAATTTAAAGCCACGATAAGCGGACAAAACCAACAGCATAGTAGGTGCTTTAAACTTAATTTTCTCTCCATCATGAGAAACCTTAATACAAGTCCACAATAAAACTATCCAATATTCCCTCCTATAAACTTTGATTAAATGGGATCCCAAGCTTATGGCATTAACTTTGACTGACTGTTGCTCAGTATGTACAAACATTGGCATTTAAGAAAATCTTAATGAATACGGCTGTATATCAGGGGTACTCTACCTTTTCTTCTGCTGGGCCGCATACATAGGTCAGCTATTTGACGCGGGCCGCATACATATGTTAGTTATTTGACACGAGCCGCAACATGAAGATAAATGGAGGGAGGGGGAGAAAAATGCTTTAAGACCAAGATAACATTAAAAATTTAAAATGTGGAAAATTGATCAAAATATTATAACTCCTGTGTTTTGCCTTTTTTTAAAATTTTCTTTTTTATATTTTTTATTTTTGTCATTAACACTAAATTAGAAGCATTTAAGAAACAATCCTTCTTACTTTCTGCGTCAGTAAACGGTTTTATATGATTACCAATAATCTAACAAACTTCATAGGATGTCTTTGTTACCGCTGTGATTATTACCTCTGATAAAACATTTTGTTGCTGTTGCGAAGATTAATCAAGAAAACTTATTTATCACCTCTTGAAAGAGATTTTCGAGGAAAAGTATCATTGAATGAATTCTGTTTATTGGTATTTTGTAAATACAGCACTTTCGTGGCAAATCAAACAATTACTGTGTGTGTGTGTGTGATCCCTGTTTTTTTTCATTACAAAATATTCAACCTCCCAATCGTCTTGAAACGATAACTTTTCTTCGAATATCTTTCGCTTGCAAGATATCAAAGGTAGTTATAAAAATTATTTCCACCCACAAAATTGTCGCTACTCCACTGTTGTGTGTCATCACTAACCGTAACTGTTCCGAATAGAAAAAGAATAGCAGTTCGTTCCCATACAACACCAACAACAAAAAGCAAAATTGATCTATTAATATCTTGACAAAGAATTTCCCACCAAATTTTTAGTACAATATTCTTAAATAAGTGAACTTCTCAGAGCAATGAGCCATGACCGGGTCTCTTAAAAAGGCGCGATGGGCCGCAGTTTGAGTATCACTGCTGTACATTATAAAATTCAATGTAATAATATCTCAGTAGCAAATTGTAATCTATAAACAACGACTTAACATTATTTTAAGATTTGTGAGATCCTTTTCATAATAATTATAGGTATGCAAAAAAGAGTCTTCTGAGGATCTTAAAAAGCGCTATTCAGAATTGTTGTGTTTTGAAGGTATATTGGAATTCGAATCACGACTCAGAGGTGCACACACTTTGTCAATAAAATATCCATTAAAAATAGTTTTAAAACTTTTAGAAATGAAGAAAATGATGTAATGCATTGAGGTTTTATGGACTCGTTATTACTAAGATAATCTGTATGATGTGCGTGATCTTTTTTAAATTTAATACTGAGTTTTTATAGTGTTACTATTTAACAATTCACTGTTTTATTAACGCCACACTTAAAAACAACTTGAGGACTCTATTGGTAATGGATCTAGTAATTTTGAATCCCGTTTAAATGACGAGGGTGATACCTGATTTGGCAGCTCACCCCGCCAACTTCCACACCAAGCTAAAGGGAGGAATTTGAGCCTAGATAGATTTAACTTGGGTCAGCTAACTACATGGCAGATTTAGTGTCATCAATTTCTGAACTCCTAGCTCGACTGAAACAATGTTAGCCATGAGGTTCACGGGCACGGCCATTCGACTACTACGCTGCTGAAATTTTTCCAGTAAAAAAATGCTAAGAAACTATTGACTGATTGTTTATCATTACAATTTATTTGTTCTTTAAAAAAAATTACAGTTTAACATTTTTAGTAATATCAGATCTGATCGGCTAGTTATGGAACTCAAATTTCTACTAAGAACTTTTTGTGGGGGGGGATCAAAACTGATAATACATTTCTTTTATATTATATTCATATGCAAACAGCAGTGCCGAACAGAAGGGGAGTGGTCCCTGTGTCCGGAACCCCTCCCCCCGTCATAGCCCTTGATTTCTTTTGATTGATTATTATCCTACGTATATATATAGTACATAAAATTTCATTATTTGTGATTAATAATTAATTTCATTAATGAATGCTAATTATTTATCGAATAATTTATTTTTTACTTTTTTTGTTCCCGACAATCGACAAAATCAAAAGAATATATTTGGCGGCGTATTAGAGTATAATACGAGAATAATGGACGGACTTTCGACCTTGCCCCCCCCTCCTTCAAAATTCCTTTGTACGCCACTGGCAAATGGTGATCCACAATTTTACAAACCAGAATCGAACAACACAAATACGAGTTTATTTTAAATAAAAATCTTCAAAAGTATCGAACAAAAAAAAATATTTAAAAATTTCTAGTAAATTATATATATATATATATATATATATATATATATATATATATATATATATATATATATATAATTTTTTGCGAGCCATTGAATTGCAAAATGCAGGATAAATCCTGGAATATTCATTTTTAAGAAACACAGAATCGTGTCCTGTATAGTTCGTTTCATAATAATTATTTGGTGGGTAGTTTCTCCCTAAAAAGCTGTGTTTAAAATTTTTTTTTGTGTAAAAAATTTTTTTTTAAAAAAAGAAAGAAAAACTCCTATACCATTTACTATTTTTAGATTTCTTTTTATTCCTGCCACGTCTGTGCATGAATGTTCGGTCTTTCTCAAATGTCACTCGAGTATAAATTTAGCTCAAGAGTTCCGACTGAAGGGATAAGGCAAAAAAAAGACAACGTTACTTGCATCACTTCTTTCTTTAATGTCAGTGCACAAAAAAGATCCAAATCGATTGGGGTTGGCTTTCGTTACTTGCTTCTTTCCTTTGTGCCAAGTTTTATGTTTTAATTCAGAGAATCTTGAAAATAAATATACAATAATTAAGTTATTTTTTTGTAAAATTTTCAGATAATAAATATAAGATTGATCTCGATCCTTTTTTTTTATCGGAAAGACACATAAACTGCAAAATCTGACACAGCTTCTAAAGATTTTATATAAATAATTTTATTATATATCAATATCACGAAATACACTCAATCTTTTTTTACGCGATTTTGAAATATAACACGATACTCGAATTTAAATAATTTTTTTCTTTTTTTTTACACAAATTTTTTGTTCTAGCAGGAATTCTTCAAAAAATTTATTTGGGGATTCGTGTTCTTTGGATGCGGATGATTTGATCGATAGTAAAATAGTCGCGTGAAGGTGAAGTTCAGGCATTAACAACTGATTTAATACGCGAGGGCTTGAAATTTGCTATAAGTATGGAATAGCATTTTCTTGCTAATGATCCTGACATAGATAGTGCATTAAAATTTCAACTTTATCTTAAGTTTTGTGTAACAAGATACCAAGACATATATAAGCAACTTCAAAAAAAAAAAAAAAAAAACTAACATAACCGAGTCTGTTAATAACGAACGAAATTCTTTATTTGAATGAAAACCGACAGTTCTGCTTAGACATATCTAACACATCGATTGAAGATTACATTTTCAATCCAGTTTGTAATAAATGCACGCTTGTTATCAAGTAGAGATGAATAGTTTTATTAGTTTTATTCCTCATTTCAATTTCAATTTAATATGTTGTATGTACTTATAGACTGAATTTTCACCGTACACTAATTTTAATTTTTTTGAAGTTATACTTCTTTTTGGGTGTTAGGGAAAAAGGACTAGGGTAAATTTTTACGATGCGCGTGCACACCGTTGTCTAATATTTTAACATGCCACTTTTTTGGTGCTTGGCGACTGATATTTCAGGGATCGCAATAACTATTGTTGTAAACCATATCTGTTGGGACGCATCCCCCGGTGCATTCTCCCCACAGCTTTTTGGCCAATATCTTGGCACCCGAGCCTCACAGTCCATTCGGACCTGGCTCATTCTATCCCTCTCTATCTGCTCTTTTGGTTATTATAATTTCATGCTCATGGGGCTATATTTCTTCCCTAATTTTTAATTGTTTGAATCTTTTTAAAAAATTTTTTAAATTCCCAATATCTTGGCTCCTGCTCGAGTCTCGGACTTGAGACTGTTCCACTCGTCGAGACCCATCCAGTCATCTACTTCATTCCCATTGTGTAGGTATGGGGAGGGTTTAAGTACTAAAATATCAGGCTTCCATGTTAATCCTAAGGGGACTGGAAAAAATTTCACCCCCCTCCCAAGGAATTGAGCTTAGGACTTGATTTTTGGAGGTTCTCGATATTTTCGTGTATGCGCGAGCCTTACTTGGAATTGGCTTCCTCCGGTTCTTTTCCTCCCCTACAGGGCTTCCCCATTAATATAACTCGAATCCTATGCTACCTTCGTCGATCACATGGCTGGATTCGATTGTTCTCCCTATGAGCATCCTAGATAGATTTTTTCAGGACCATAGACCCATTTCTTCACCTTTAACATTTTAAAATTATTTTAAAGTTTTAAATTTTTTTAAATCCCGCATATAGCTTCGAGGATTTTTGAGCTTCATTAATGAAACTCGGACCATAGGTTCTCCTCATTGAGCTCTTTCATCTGTTATAATTCGTGTGTAGATAGTGGGCCTGGGGGGCGTTATCACTAAATTTAGAATCCCCATGTTATTCCTATGGGGTTCGATCTTTTGATTACATCACGATATTACAGAGATAGAAGGATGAAACTCTGGGATCACTTACTACTCTGTTTATCGTTGGGATGTACGTGACTATTTACGTCACAGTTGTCCCCCCCCCTCCTCGGGGAAATTAGTTTCATTTTCCTTTTCCCGGGCTAGCGCCTCTCCATTTGCAACTACAGACACCGGACTAATACGGATGGATTCCTCTTGTGTTTCCTCACAACCAGGCCGAGTTTCGAGTTGCTGGGTATACTGCTTTTATTTTATTTAATGGTTTTAAATGTTTTAATTATTTTAAAATGACCATAACTCGGGGGCTCTTCAGGCGGATGTCTTAATTTTCTCAGGAATGATTCTTCCCGCCGAGACATTCAATATGAGATCTCAAGTGTCACATTCGGTTCACCTCATCTCCAGATACAGTCTGCCGACCTCCCCCCCATGTTATTGGTCCTATTGTCCCTGTGCGGGGGTGTTAAATTTTTTTTTTAAAATCGTGATTATCTCGGGTTTGGCTGGTCCGATTGACTTAAGGTTAGCATCGTTCACCTCTGCTCGTAACCGCCTTTCGTTCTTGGTTCAGCTTATCTTGCTCAAGATTTTTAGAAAGATTTTAATCTTGTTACGCCAAAGAAGTATAACTTCTTACGTGCACACACACTTTTTTGTAATAAAAATGAATTCCTTTTGTTTTATAAATATGTAAAATAGATTTTATTACTTTTTTGAACGGATTTTTGGGAAAATAGTTAAAGTTTTTTTTTATCTTACACGATTTTTTCAAGTTGAAGAACAAATCCCCAAATTTACCATATGTCGAAAGTATTTTTTGACACGGTTTTTAAAGGAACGGGTTTACAGTGTGAAAAAGAGTTGGGTGTATGCTCCTATAAAAAGCTAATTAGAATACTTTTAATTTAAGTCTCTCTCTCCACGATATTATTTACGTGGTGTGGAAGTTTAGAGAGTTATATACCAGCTTAGTTGCCCTCGTCAAAGGATCGAGGTTCAAGATTACAAATCTATTACTATTAGTCCGAGTTATTATTAGCCTCCATTTCGATGTTAATAAAAATCAATCGTTCTAAAAATCATATTATTGTGCATATATTGCTTCACATTTTCTTTCAAAAATTCCGTTTAACTTCAGATGGCAGACAAGTGGGAAAATTAAATTAATAAAATAAACTTTTATTCCCGTTTTAACACATAAATATAACCGTAAGGCCACCTTTGAAAGCCCAAGAAGTCATGTGTATCCCTAAGGCTACAAGCTTTTCCAACATGTGTTGAAATTTTTAAGGGAAGAGAGCGCTAAAAATTCATTGCATATGCTAACACTTCAATCTTGTAATTGTGAAAATGCTAGCGCTTATTTGACATTTTACTTCACTGTATGTTCCTTGACAATATGAGTAATTGAGGCTGTCTTCACGTAACATTAAAGATTAGGATGCAAAATTCGAATATTTTTTTGACATAGAAAATCCATTTAGTATTTATTTTACAAATGCCATACGCTACAAGTAGCATCTATGCCATTAGTGTGCGCATGCTCGCCAATATTTTTCGACAATACACAGTTAAAATTTTTTAGCGCAAGGCACACGTCCAAATGTTCAGTGGTCATATAGAAAATTCATTAATATTATATGCTGACTTAGGTATCTTATGCAGAGCAGCATATTTTTTACTGTGTTTTTTTATCAGAGTTGATTCATTTTTTTTTGTATAAAATGAGTTCCATGAACCATATTGCTAATTGAGCTTTCATTTTGTATACTAAAGGGAAATATTGCCTTTTTAGGGAATGTTTACAAATTTAAGAAATGCAGTATTTTAAACGGATATATTGATTAGAACGTTACCGTTTACATTTTTCATAAAAAAAAAATACGACATTTTCCCGCTGGACAAGTGCTTCCAGTGTAGTCCAGGCTTTTCTACGTTTGGCAAAGTGCCTTAAAATAAGAGTTATACGTGTACTGTATGGAAAGCATTATTTAGAATCGAGCTAAAAATATTAATTTTTCCTGATTTTTATTTCATCGGGTTTTTTTAACATATTTCATGTTTTATTTAAAAAGTTTTTTTTTTTATTTTCATATTTATTAATTTTTGTATTCGAGTAGATCGTCGTATGGTACCGTGATTCTTATACTTTCATAAAAAAGAATATAAACAAACGTAGAATGGGGCGGCACTTTTCTCACAAGGCAAAGCTAGGAATGATGGGAGTAAAAATGATCCGATGGGAAATTCCATTTCGGCTTAAATGTTAAGTGTCGTAAAGGGCAAATTCCTGTCAGATCGAATCCCATGTCATCGAATCAACACCACCTCCAAGATAATCATGGATAAACCGAAGCCAGGGAATTTGCGGTGATCCTTCGTCTATATGTTTGAAGTATTCTAATAACGCGTCCTAAGCACCTAAGGCGCGTGTCTGTGGACCCGCAGATAAACAGTTCAACCAGAAGGTGCAACCCATACGCTTTAAATAGCTCGAAAATATTTTTGACCGTTTCGGAAGATTAGGTTGCAATCAAGAATGTATAATCTGGTGTACAAAGTCAGTTAAAAGAGATACAGCGTGTTACGAAATTCTTTATTAAGAGAAGCAAGGAGAGAACTCTCTTACTTCATACGAAATACATAAGGAAACCTTACCGATACGAGTTAAAAAGATGTCATAGATTTACGCGCAATCGCACTGCTTTAAGCATCTTTTAAAAACTTTTGATGGATTTGTTACTGAGGGAGAATTTCTCTTTCATTCTAAGAAACAGTTACAAAAGTCAAAAACCGATTTTGTGATCGAAAGCTGAGGGGAAAAAAATTAAAAATTAATTATTTACGACGAAATTTGTGTAAAATTTTACTTCCACTTGCCTCCCTTTTTTCGAAAAAGAAACATTGTAAACAATTGTAACAAAAATTCATAATTTACAATTACATATACTTCAAAATCTTTTCTTAGCCATAAAAGAAAAACTGCACATCCTGACATATTTATCATATTCAAATTTTTATAAAATAATATTTTTGAGAAGAGTACAGCACTAAAAAAATTATTGAAATAAGCAAGCCCAATTTGTTTTATTTCTAATAAAATATGGGGTTTTAATGTGTCAAGGTGATTAATTAAAAAAATTCACAGAATTCTTAGAATTTGGAGAACAAAAATAAATGATTTTTTCCCCGTAATATTTTTTTAAAGAAATAAATACTGATAAATTCATTATTAAACTATTTGTATCGAATATTTTTTATTATGCAGTAAGTTATATGAATACTTAGCAGGGGCGATAAACATTAATTTTTTTTCTTAACACTCAAACTCAATTCTTTGTTTTCTTTTACCCGGACTATCGAAATCGATTTACTTGTAGAGAATATTCGAACACTAGGATAGCCAACAGAATTTCTCCCTTCTGGAAACTCTTGGACATATCCCAAACTTCGTTATAAGATGCCAAATCATTTTGATTAAAAAAAAGCGAATTCTTATTGTCTGGAGGTCGTATCATAGGGTTTTTTTTATCGATACGGATATTTTTGACAGATAAAGGATCTATGTGAGACGTAGAGAATATAGTATACTCGGAGATTTTCTACACATGTACGCATGCGTCAATTGGGTCTTCCCCAAAATCCCAAAAGCAGAGATGGGGAAAAGAAATTCGGAGGGGATATCAATTGCTTTTGTATCAAATGAAATTAAATATATTTATTATTGAATATATTGAAATTAAATGTATTATTAATGAAATTAAATATATATGAAATTAAATATCTTAAATATATATATTATCAAATGTATATGAAATTAAATATATTATATAAGAAAATAAATATATTATATATGAAATTAAGTATATTATATATAAAATTAAATTATATTAAATGAAATTATATATATAAAAATAATATATATATTATTTAATTATGAAATTAAATATATTATATAATATATATAATGAAATTAAAATATTGATTATAATATATATCAAATTAATAAAATATATTGTATAACGCGCACTCTTAACTCAAAAAATAAGATCGAAATTTCCGGGTGCGCGTTATACGCCGGGTATGAAAATGATAGCTTTAAAAAAAACAAAAGAGATGAGCATAAATTTTTTTTTACTTCTACACATGTCGAAATATTCTTTATTTAAAAGAAATGATATGTCTTAGAGAGCTAAAAGAGTTGTAGTTGTAGAAGTATACTATTTTTTCAAAAGTCTAGGATGATACCTCGAAGGAATGACTTCAAAAGAGTAACATTTCGTAGAAAAGGGGGAGCGCGTTATACGGCGAATATACTTAAAAATTAAAAAATGCGGCTGGAAAGTATAGTTCCCTTTATACGCCGGATTTTAAGGTAGTTATTTTAAAGTACCGTAAAATCCGGTGTATAACGCGCACTTCTAACTCAAAAAATAAGATCGAAATTTCCGGGTGCACGTTATACGCCGGGAATGAAAATGATAGCTTTAAAAAACAAAAGAGATGAGCATAAATTTTTTTTTTACTTCTACACATGTCGAAATATTCTTTATTTAAAAGAAGTGATATGTCTTAGAGAGCTAAAAGAGTTGTAGTTGTAGAAGTATACTATTTTTTCAAAAGTCTAGGATGATACCTCGAAGGAATGACTTCAAAAGAGTATATTGTATGCAAATATTTCAGATTTCTTCGTAAAAAAGGGGGGGAGCGCGTTATACGGCGAATATACTTAAAAATTAAAAAATGCGGCTGGAAAGTATAGTTCCCCTTTATACGCCGGATTTTAAGGTAGTTATTTTAAAGTACCGTAAGATCCGGTGTATAACGCGCACTTCTAACTCAAAAAATAAGATCGAAATTTCCGGGTGCACGTTATACGCCGGGAATGAAAATGATAGCTTTAAAAAAAACAAAAGAGATGAGCATAAATTTTTTTTTACTTCTACACATGTCGAAATATTCTTTATTTAAAAGAAATGATATGTCTTAGAGAGCTAAAAGAGTTGTAGTTGTAGAAGTATACTATTTTTTCAAAAGTCTAGGATGATACCTCGAAGGAATGACTTCAAAAGAGTATATTGTATGCAAATATTTCAGATTTCTTCGTAAAAAAGGGGGGGAGCGCGTTATACGGCGAATATACTTAAAAATTAAAAAATGCGGCTGGAAAGTATAGTTCCCCTTTATACGCCGGATTTTAAGGTAGTTATTTTAAAGTACCGTAAGATCCGGTGTATAACGCGCACTTCTAACTCAAAAAATAAGATCGAAATTTCCGGGTGCACGTTATACGCTGGGTATAAAAGGGATAGCCTTAAAAATAAACAAAAGGTTGAGCATAAAAAAATTAGACTTCTACATGGATCAGAATACTGTTTATTTAAAAGAAATGGCATACATTTTGAACTTAAGGGATTGTAGTTCTATAATATGCAATTTTTTTTAAAAAAGTATGGGATAATACTTCGAATAAATAAATAAGAGCATTGCATTTGTACAATTCAAGCCCCACCGTAAAAAAGAAGGCGCGCGTTTTACGCCGAAAAATGCAGCTCGAAAGTCTTTAGGCGCGCTAGACACAGGACTTTACGGTAATTGAAATAAAACATATCCAATGTGATTTAAAAACATTAACATTAAGAGATTACTCGAAGAACGAATTGTGCATGATTTACAATTATATTTTTTTATATTATTTGTTTTTAACTTTAAATATCAAACAATTTTCTACTTGCTATTAAAAATCTCAAGTTTTACAGATATTCGTAATGGGTTTAGTTTCACATTTTTCGTTACCCTTCTTTTAAGTTTTTCTTGATTTGTCTCTTTCCATAAGGCATAGAATCTAGAGATAAACACATTTCTCGACTTGTTGCTTCTCTCATTAAAAAATACATTAAATGAATTAAAACAAATATTGAAGGTCGTTATTTTAAGAATTTACATCTAAGATATAAATTTTTATTTATCATAATTATATGAAAACAACAGAGAACAAAATATGCTGGTTGTAATCGTGGTAATTAAAGATCTCAAATACAGTGAGGGCTCGTTTGACCTGTAAAGACCTGCTGTGTAGCGAGACTAATTTACGATATATCCTTTGAGAGAGAATTCTTATGTCCGCAAGTTAACGTGCTGTGGATATTTGTAGAATAGCGTGCCATTTCAGGTATCATTCTCGTCATTTGACTTGAGTTCAGAATTATGAGGCCTATTAATAAATAATCAATCAATTCATTTTAGTCTTCCTCGACTTTACCTGCCTTTCGTTTAACTAGTACCCCAACTGAGAAAGTGATTCATGTGTTTGTGTGTTTCGGGTTCCCAGCCTTTTTTTAATCAACAGAAAAAACTGTATAAATCTACAATAACTTATATTCAAAATCATTCAAATATTAAACGCAGTAATCACAATTTCGTATGGCACAAAACGTTCGACTCTTGTGTTATTTCTCTGCATCATCCTTCTATAGGCTGGGAACACTTGTGACTGTTTTTGGAAATTTCCCGCGAAATAGACATTTTTGGATTTTTACAGACACATTTGTTTTTATTGCCAAGTGTGGCAACATCTGGCGACCAAATTTGTCGCCAAGATCAACCCCATCCGTTTACTTTTACTGAGAGTCATCCCTTGAATCACAAACGATTTTTCCGGTTACAACACCGTTTCGGCAGATAAGCAAAGTCCGAAATTTCAATAACAATATATGTAATGCAATAAAATCTGTAACACATAAAATAAAACAATATTCAAGATCAGTATGTTTATTGCTTGTTCCTGATTATAAAATCTGGAATCATCGAAGCCCCATTTCATATTCTTATTTATGTAGTCGGACCTCTGTTTCACGAACCCGTATTTAGCGAACTTTTTCCTGGAACCCAGAACATTTTACTATTTTCTTCAAAAATAACATACAAATAGCGAAATGAGTTTTCTGTTTAATGAGCTTTTTCCTCCGTGATTCGATTTTTTTTCTCCCTATTTTAAAATTATTTCTGAATATTTCAAATTATTATCTCTTTCAACACAATATATGGTGATCAATGGCCTTGAACTAGTTTTACCCGGTGCTTAACTCACCTACAGCAACAAAATTGCCGTACTTTTTCAAATAAAAAAACTCAAATAAAATTAACAGATTTTATCAGTAATTAAATTTAGGGTCGCATGTGGTAATGTATGCTTAAAATTTCTGAGGTTATGAAATAATGTAATCGTTTAAAATTATTTGTATGCTAAAATTTTTGTATGGTATGTCATTAAAATTAACTAAATTTAAAATACAATTATTTTTTAAGTTCGAAATACAGTGTGTTTCTGAAAAATGTGTTTCTTTTTCTTGTTTCTTTGCAACTTTCTTTTTGATGGGTAAGATTTATAAAATAAATAGATACTAATCTACAAAAAAAAAAAAAAGTGTGAATAATTACTTTTCTTAAATAATATATAGTGTTGAAAAAATTTAAAATTTCTTTTTTTGTGGGGTTTCTAAAGTACATGAAAAGGTGAACCTCTATTTAACGAGTTTTCCACATAACGAACTTTTTTTCGGGATATAGCGACTTCATTAAATTGAGGTCTGATTGCATATGTAAATTGAAAAACCTTTATTTTTATACTTTTACTAGCTGATGAAACCGTTCTTCGCACGGGTGAAAAGTCTGTAGATCTAAGCTGATAAAAGGATTTTTTTTTATTTACAGTGCCCCGTAACTCTCTTGTGGGTCGATTTTTAAAACACCTTCCTAAGCTGATCTCTGCTCAGCAAAAGTAACATATTGTTACACATTTTGTGTAATGAACGCTTAAAATAGTCTAAATAATTTATATCTGGATGTGTAATACATTAATATTACTTTCTGTTGTATTTGTTTTATGTTAAATTTCTAATATTCGCAATCAACGCCACTAATGACATTGTAATGGCAATTCAATAGAAACATAGCGAAATGTTGGCGATAGAGCCAAGTTGACATCCTTTTTGGCGACCCTGTTGGTAACTTGCGATTGATTGAATGGTGTGCTGTAGCGCGACCTGGTGGGGAGCTGCAACAAAGAGGATAGCACAAAAACCTTCTCCACAAAAAATACATATACATGTCAATTTTCATAGTGATCGGTTGAACGGTGTTGGAGTGATGCGATTTATACATTTAAGTATAACGTGTAGAAAATGATCGTAAATGTTTTGCTTGCCTTTTAGGTCGCGGCTTGTGTCTTCTGAAGAAGTCCGATTTCTGTGAGCGTTCTTCCAGGTGCGGGGACATCCTCTACAATGCCCTGCAGATCCTGCTCCCCGCCAAGGACAAAACCAAGGAAACCGTCCCTTTTCAAAACAACGTCTCTGCATCGTTACTGCAGCACGTGGCGCAAGAAAAGAGTGAGTTGACAGTCATTCCTAATCCCATCAAGCATCTTCTTGGTAATTTGATTCAATAATCTCTAATATAATATTTCGTTATCACCAGTGGCGCACACAAACATTTTTCAAGGTCGAAAGTTTACCATTCTTGTATCATACCTTTTATTCTTTTGATTTTACCGCCAAAATTTCTTTTTATTTGTTCGATTTGAGGAACAAAAAACAATAAAAGTAAATTATTGAATTAATAATTAGTAAAATAAATTGCTAATAACATATACTTAATTAAATTTTACGTTCTATATACATATAATTATCATCAATCGAAAAAGAAATCAAGGGCTCTGGGGGGGAAGGTCCGGACCCGTGGATCCCCCCCTTGTGTGCGCCATTGGTTATCACCAATGAAATATATGATAGGTATCAATGCTATAGATTTGTCTAGTTGTTTTTTGTATTGCTTATGTGGATATAAGAGTTGTATTTTCAGTTAACTGAATTGCTCGTAATTGGGAAGTTGGAAGCATGTAGAAAAACACTTGATCAATGACTTTTAATTAGCATAATTATTATAATACTGAAATCAGTGGTGCAACAACCCGTGAGAGCGAAGGCCTACTGTGCCTATCTCAGTTTACGTGACCTTAGGTGGTGGGGTGCATGTGCAGATGTTTTGGTCATGTCGTCAGTTTGACGCGAAACCCCCCAGTGTTCAGTTCCCAAAACTTTTTCTCAATACTCCATAATTCGGGGTAAATAACATCTGTCTTTTTAAAGCTAAAAACTGCTGGCATCCGTTTCTAAGCTTTACTTTAAGATCTCTGTTGCTGCCTATTCCGATCAGTTCCCTTTATGATATGACATTTGTTTTTCTTTATGGTATGGCATTTGTTTGTTTTCAATGTGACCATATGAGCTCATTGCCTTCTGCGGTAATTACCATAGTCAAAACATTCTGAAATCTAGTTTCAATATCTGAAGGGCAAATAAATGTTGAACGTAGTTTAAAACAAAACTTCATTTTCCATTCAGATTGTTTGAGGCCAATTGAGGAACTGGGAAAATTCTCGACGTCCAATATCTTTCGCTTTTAGCTTAATTCTGGCAAAAAACGCTGGTTCTTGTTTCAATAAAATTCATGCTGTTGCATTATAACTGCAATTTAACCTCATTAGACTTAATAAATACAAGCCCAGTAATTGAGTGGTTAGTGCATCGCGCTTCCACACTACAGGTCCAAGATTCAAACCCCGGGCTGGGCCCTGACTCAACCTTTCTTCCCTTCAGTGGGTCGATAAAATGAGTACCAAGCTTGCTTGGGAACTTAACACTGGGGGTTCACGTCAGATTGACCATCTGACCGGAACATCTGCTCATGTACCTCAGGGCCCATGGTCGCGTATGCTGAGTTGGGCACAGTAAGCCTTGGCCAGCATGAGCTGTCGCACCATTGAGTTAAGTTAAGATTTAATAAATAAATCTGTTAAATAGGAAAAATCTGGTTTCTATTTGATTAGATTTTCTTTTAAATTTAAAGTCATTATCTGGTTTAATGAGAGCCACTATCGTACACCCCTATTTACACCTCATGAACGCCCAAATTATTTTTTAGCTTATGTGGATCCCTTGCAGGTCGTCATAGACCCCTGGGGGTCGATATAGACTACTTTGGGAATCACTTATTTAGACCAGTGTTTCTCAAACAGTGGGGCGCGAGCATATTGAAAGTTCGAAAACAAAAGATTACTTAAAAACCAATTATTAATTCACTGAAAGTAAACAAACAAATACATTCTGACATAATAAAAAAATATAAAACACACTTTTATACTATAATACACTTATAAATGTATCATTACTGCACAATGTATCTTACAATTAATTTTAAATTAACAATACTAAGTTAAGAACAAGTTTAATAATTACCAGTGACCCCCCATGGGATTGTCATATATAAAATTACTAGCTGGTGTACCCGTTCTTCGCACGGGTGAAATGAAAAATTAAATAATACAGATTGAAGGGTAAATAAGTTTTTAATGAGTTGATTTTACGTGAAATGCATAGTAGACAAAAAAACATGTTTGTTAAATTTTAAGTCTGTAGATCTAATAGCTGATAAAAATGATTTTTTTTATTTATAACGCCCCTTAACTCTTTTGTGGGTCAATTTTTGAAAACACCTTCTTAAGCTGATCTCTGCCCAGAAAAAGCAAAACATTGTTTCAAATTTTGTGTAATGAACGCTTAAAGTAGTGTAAATAATTTATATCTAGAAGTGTAACACGTTATTATTACTTTCTGTTGTTATTCTGTTAAAATTGTAATATTCGCAAGCAACGCAGTTCCTTAAATTATAACGGCGATTCAATGGAAACATTGCGAAATGTTAGCGATAGAGTCAAGTTGGCAACATGGCAATTGATTGAACTGGGCAGAAGTCGATATGCTATAGCACCACCTGGTGGGGAGCTGCAACAAAGTAGATAGCACAAAACTTTTCTCCATACAAAAATACATATACATGCCAATTTTCATAGTGATCGAAGTGAAGTGAAGCGAGGTCATACATACATACAAGCATCCATTTTTACTTTTTAGATAAACAAATAGCATTAAGGAATCTTAAAGTTTGGATCATTAAAATAGTTTATAGAAAATGTACATGCAGTGAAAATCTTTCAACACAAAACTGAGAGGGTATGAATTTTTTTCCCTTGTGCTTCCTTATCGCCCATGAAATAAACTTGCAAAAAATTTGGTTGCGTATTGGTAGCAGGAAGCAAAGAGCCGATTGTGTGGTATATTTTCCCTTGGATTGTGAAAGTCGGGCAAAATCACTGCATCGAAACAATGTTATCCGCCCCAAAAGATGTCACATGGAAGCATGTATTGTATTTTCGTATGTTTTTTAGAAAACGGCGAGACTCATCTGTTTCATAAGAGAAAAGTTATTTAAGAGGTTCAACTGGCTCGTCTATTGAAGGAAGGGCTACTCCCCCAAACAACGCATGCCTGCAGATTCCTCTTTCCATTTAAGAGCACCGCAAAATCTGCATTCTTTATCATCTCTTCTATTTAAGCTTGTGTAATCAAGAGTTTCGTCATGCTCAAATGCAGCTTTATCGAATACCCCTCGCGTGTTTATTGTGAATATTAGACGGCGCTGTTGCGCCCTTTCAGCAACAGCACGTATGCGAGATTCAGCTGCTTCAACGGTTTCTATATCTCTCTGAGACGCCATGTAAGTTGCATGCTGAAGACGCCGAGCTGGGGACTGCTCTGGTGTCTCAGCAATTCTGTGAGCTGCCTCACTCTCCGCCTGTTCAAGCCTTCGCAGTTCGGCTTGTGGAAACGTTTCGTTAAATCTAGCTACTTTCTTAGCTCGAGCTATATTAGAGATTTGAGAAAAATTAGACTTAAGCTTTCGCGGCATAATTCTTAGTAAGTGCTTTTTCTACATTTCCAAAAAATACAGTACCGCAGTTATTATTTTTATACTTAAAAAATACAACGCCTGTCTATTCAATTAAAACTATAGCGTTATAATTAACTACAAACCACAAACAAAGTTGCAAATTTGTCCAAATGATGTAGTGTAGTGTGGAAAACTTAACTTATATACTTTAAATACCAGAAGTGATAAAAGTAAGTTTTATTCTGAAATAAAAAAATAATGATTACAAAGTAAAAAAAATTAGAATCGAGCACGCACTGGTACCTGGCGTAGACAAAACAGAGGGGAACGTTTTGCTTCAAACATGAAAGATAGATATATGCTGACGCGGCACGCCAGAAAAGCTTGCAGATGGCAGAATTTTTTCCTACTTACTTGACAAATATCGTTATATTTTGGACACTTCACACAATATCTTTATAAATTATAGCCTATGTGTTATTCTGATTTATAAGCGATATTATTGTAAAGTTTCATTAAAATTCATTCAGTTGTTTTTGCGTGAAAGACGGCCAAACATCCTCACAAACTTTCGCGTTTATAATATATATTAGGATATATAAGAAAAAAAAAGAAAAAAAATTAGTGAACCACAGACCGTGTGTATTATAACAACTGTTTCACATTTGTAGAAGAATAGATGTTGTTCCTCGATTAACCAATACAACCATCCATTTTCTGTCAACATACCTTGCTCCTTCAAAAGTGCAATAGATATATGTGGTTAAGCAATGTTTAGTCATGTTTAACTTACATACATGTCTTTCGCTCGGTATAAAGATTCTCCTGTGGAAATCATTGTTTAACCCTCCCCAAAATGGGAAATTTATAGTGAATGAGTGTCTTTCTTAATATAAATTGTAAACACAATATTCAGACTTGAAATATGTCTTGACTGGGCATAATAAATTCCAAATGAATTATCTCTCTTAGTATTATAAAGTTCTTACCAACCCAATCATTATTTAAGTATCATATAAATGTATAATAGTTTTAGAAAACAAGCTAAACTTTGGGTTCACTTCTTGAACTTGTTTATTATTTTCTCTGTAGGTTTTTGTATTTATAAATCTATGAAATACTTCTAATATTTTATTAATGTGTAAATGCCGCATTACTGAAAATGTCCTAAAAATATTTCATTTTATTTTTACGTTCCAAATAGGCAATGCCTTCCCTGCTCGTATGGGCAGTGCATGGCCGAGATCCATCAGCAGTGACTTTCACAGCATGGGTCACGTGGTGCACGAGAGTGAACATGCACAGGTTGCTGTCAGCCACCTTAATGGCAGCGACGTGGACAGCACCACAGCCAGCAGTCCACCCCCAGCTAACGAAGACACTGAAAGAAGTCCAGAAAGAGGGTGCATTACCGGTGAGTCGATTCTTCTCAGAGAATTATGTCGGAAATAAATGTATGGGGACCCATGAGCTCTCTCAGTTTGATTACAATTACAGACTGACAAAATTAAAGATTAACCACAATAACCTTTTCATCTAGCCAGTTATAGGAATTAAGAATTTAATCTTGAACTTTAATACGTACACAAAAATGTTTTTAACAATGTTCTTCAAATGAAAGGATTTGATTCCTGAAATTATTCAAAAAATTCCCCTTAAGACTGTTCTAACTTAACTCAATAACACTTCATTAACTTTTACGAAGTGTAAAAAAATTGTGTATGTTGCGTTAAATGAATGTCTTGTTAAATTAAAAATTATTACAGACCAATAAATAAGATTTGAATAAACGTCGCTATCAAGGAATTTTTTAAATACTAGCTGGTATTCCAGTTCTTCTCACGGGTGATATGAAAATTTAAACAATAAAGATTAAAGGATATATATAAAGAAGTTTTTAATGAGTTAATTTTATGTGAATTGCAAATCAAACAAATCAAAAAGCATTTTGCATACCTCAGCTGAACAAAAAAACCCGTATTTGTTAAATTTTCAGTCTGAAGGTCTAATAGCTGATAAAAAGAATGTTTTTTTTTATTTATAATGCCCGTAACTCTCTTGTGGGTCGATTTTTGAAAATACCTTTCAAGCTGAACTCTGCTTAGCAAAAATAACACATTGCTACAAATTTTGTATAATGAACACTTAAAATAGTGTAAATCATTTATATCTGTATGTATAATATGTTAATATTACTTTCTACTGTATTTATTTTATGTTAAAATTTTAATTTTTGCAAAAAACGCCGTTCCTTACACTATAAGGGCAATTCAATAGAAGCATAGCGAATTGTTGGTTATAGAGCCAAGTTGGCATCATTTTTGGCGACCAGGTTGGCTACCTGGCGATTTATTGAGCGGTGAAAAATTTATATGCTGTAGCGCCACCTGGTGGGGAGCTGCAACAAAGAGGATAGCTCAAAACCCTTCTCCACAAAAAATACATATACATGCCAATTTTCAAAGGGATTGGTTGAACGGTGTTGGAGTGAAGCGATTTCATAAATACAAACATCCATTTATATATATATATATATATATATATATATATATATATATATATATATATATATATATATATATATATATATATATATATATATTATATATATATATGGATTAGTTGTAGAGTTTTTTTCAGAACTGTTTTTGCATCCCTTTTAATGATAATTTTGCCATTCTGTAGAAAAGGATTCTACATTTGGAGAATGTTAATAACATGTAAATATTCATAAACAAACTATATTTTTGCGTGTGATGAATGTATTAATTGGTGTTAAGTACACAACATTTATTTTTGCAGATCCAGTTCAGACTAATACCAATCAAACAATGCCTGCACCAAATGTACGTCAACTAGCACAATTTGGCGACATAGGCAATTCTTCTGAAAAAATAAGTAAGTATACATGTTTATGTATAACGACGGTAACTCTGTCTTTTTTTTAAGGATTACATAAATGCATTGATTAGACATTACATTAGATTCTTTTCTAAAATATGACAAAAATACAATTATGATAAAGGAACACGCGCATACACAACTCATTACTAAAATTGTGGCGAAAATTTTTAACCATTTTTTCCCTTGGTGCTATTCAGAATTAAAAAAAGTTACGAATAAGCTTTATACATTTTGCTTATTCCCGGTTGAGATATTTGAATATCATACGCTGGAACTTTCACTTTTCTTCACTGTAATTATTTCACGGAGAGACAAGTGTGAAAACTTAAGACAGGGACATACAGTGCGACGTTTGATATTTTTTAATTTAAACATTTAGTTTATTTACGTCACAGCTATTATTTATAGATTACACATTGAAGTTATTAAACTTATTAAAAGATTATTAGAGTTCAAATGATGTGGTTTGTGAGAGGGGAGTTCTCTTTCAGCGTCCGCTCACTTTGAAGGTTCAAAGAATCTCTTGTTCTCCCTCTCTCTCTGCGGAGATCAGGGGTCGGCGCTCTTAGCATCCCGTTACATCCTGCTAGTAGCGGGAAAGGGTCCCTCGTGATGTCAAAATTTGCGGGGGTTATCCAAGACGGGATCACGCAATAATTTTAAAGTGCAGGTGCAAATGCACGTGTGGTGATCTACAAAGACGCTGATTCACAGCTGCGTTTCGGGGAACGTTACAATAGTCATATAACTATAGTCATTGAACAACGGTTAGAGGACATGATCAACGCATAAAATTAGTATCCTACTCTCCACATCCATGTTAATGAGATTCCTACAGAGTTAACTGCATGCATTCACAAGATGGGTCTTTATTTGAATCAAAAACTTAACAAATTATTAGAAGTTAAAATCGAAACGGCTTAATTGAGTAGTGGTTACACATTAATGTCTATTTGTCTTTATTCGCAGATGTCCGACTTCTGTGGGACTTTCTACAGCAGCTTCTGAACGATTGCCAGCAGCGGTACCAAAGCTGCATCATATGGAAAGACAAGGTACGTGGCATCTTCAAAATCACCGACCCTCACCGTCTGGCAGCCCTGTGGGGCAAACAGAAGAATCATCTCAATATGAACTTCGATAAGATGTCACGGGCATTGAGGTACTACTACAGGGTGCGCATCTTGCAGAAGGAACCGGGGAGAAACACTGTTACAGGTGCATTGCTTTTCTCTCCTACCTGTGTTGATCTTATGCGAATTTAATCTCACTTTTCACTAATGTTTTAATAGTTTAAATTACAAATTCAATTATTTTTCGCTGTGTTAAAGTTCTTTAAAGTCTGAAAATAATACAATTTTGAAGGGCGAGTATGGAATCGTCATTCTAACAAGAACACGCAACCTCCGAATTTTGAAACTGCGTGAAATGATTTTGAAAATTTAAAAAACAAATAAGATTTTTTTTCATCCAACATTTTTGATTGATTGTATAAATATTTTTTTGAAAAGGAACAAAAAGAAAATTGCCAAATTAAAAAGTCTTTATATCGAAGAATCACCCAAAGTTTCATGTACCTACAAAGTTGGTATTAATTAATAATATGAATGTATATTTGATACTTTAATGTATACTTAATTGCACATTTTCCATGTAAACTTAACCCTTGATAACTAATATTTGATCAATTTTTTAATATGTATGCTTTTTAAACATGTTTGTTTTACAATCTTAAGCCTAGAAAACTAAACTTTTAACTCAGTGTTACTCCGTAACTAATCATTCGACTCATAGATAACGAATTAAAAGCAACTATTTGTATTTTTAAATTTCTATACAAATGAGCATATCTTAAGATGAGTATTATAATATTTTAATTAAAAAATAAAAGGTGGTAAACATAAGCATTTGAACTCTTGGCAGATGTTAAAAGTAAGCTATCCACAAAATGCGTTGCTGCAGTAATTGTATACGTACTTTGTCATTCTGCGTTTGAATAGATAGAAAGTACAAATTTTACGTCTATTAGACGCACTTTTATTCGTGTATTCTCTGAGCTTTTCAATATTCAAAATATCTCCAGTAATTACTTTTATGAAACGCCTTAAACAGGGCCGTTTTTAGCCTCCCCTGCGTCATAGGTACTTCAAATTGTTACACTCCCCCTTCCCCACTATATATATATATATATGTCTAGAGTACCCCTCTCTTCAGTTCTTACCTTGCCAGTTTTGGTTCGGGAGGGATTTTCCCTTGCCCCTCTTAATTTTCTCTTACTCCCCCTTTCCTTTTCTTTGTTCTTTGGACACTCTTTCCATTATGCACCACCTATGGATCCGGCAGCCGTAAGGAAAGGATAGTGGCATGATTTGGCCACTCTTGTTCATTTCCTACCTCACGGAATCACTGACCACCCTTTGTGACGAATCTATTCGCGAACTCTAACTAATCCTCTTGAGGAATCTTTGGGCTAGCATTCGCGTTTAATTCACAGCTATCCATCTCAAGAAGAAACCTTGAAATTTAGATTAGTTCGACTATATAAAGTCAGAGTTTTGTAATTGTAGTAGAATGAGGTAAGAAGTTGTTACATTCGTAACGCAGGTGAGAGTGAATAAAGTTGATTTTCGCAGCTATTGATTAAAAGTGGGGTTTGCCACTGTATTAAATTAGTGGATTAGGGGTTTGTAATCAACGATAGATTACGTCGAGTTAAATTAGTTACTTGCGCCTATTTCCTTAATATCCATTGCTTTCTCTCAGCTACTTCTTTGAGAGATTCACTTAGAAATTAAAGTGTTGTTGGTTAGTGTGTTTGAGTAAATAAATAATTGTTATTATGGAAGTTTCTGGTTCTGCTTTCATCCCTCCTACACCCTTAGATAGGCAAGATGGTGAGGGAGCAACTTCAGGTATAAGTCGCTCACACCTTTTGTAAATTAGTACAGTACATTAATGAAATTGTTTGCCATTACAGTGTATAGTATACATAATTGAATGAACTGGTTTCATCTTGTTAATTATCAGCTTTTTAATCGCTTATCGCTTAACTACCCTTTAATTTTAAGCATCCTTGTTCTCTATTGAGTCACTGCAATTGTTCTTGTACCACAAATTTTCTTTGAGCTTTGATTTTTGCAAAATCATTAATAACATCATTGTAATCAATTTCCTTTGTAGTATCATTTTGTGAGTGCATAACTGTTAAGCTTTTCTTTTTTCATAATAGATCTCATTTCAGTCTTTACTCTCTTAAGGGCAGAAATGCTTCTCTCATGACTCGCTAGGTGGTGGTACGTTGGCTGTAATATTTTAATTTTTCTCTTTTTTTTTCACGCTCCAATTTTTTACGCCCTAAGGAGAAAAGTGTCCCTGGTCATCAAGTTACCGTTCTTCTAAACAAAGCTTTACGAGGCTGTCACCCAATGTGAATTTAAAACCTATTCGCGTGAAGAGTTCCTAGCGCTGTCGTACTTAATTTAACACATAAATAACATATGCATTTATTAAGCTTAGGCTGAGAACAATGTAAAATAAGAAAATTGGACATCTTCAAGTCACGAGCAGTACTACTGCCTGAACATAGTGGATCCGTAATATCTATTGCTCCTTTTATGTTGTTGTAATAATGAATTATGTCACGCTTGTTGGTCATAGGATTGATGCCCGGCTGATCATCAAGAGTGGGGAGTCTATTAGATGAATATATAGTTATTTAGGGTTAATGGTAATTCCATATATAGATTGGTGTACTTCTCATTGGGGCAATATACGAGGGTGATCCCAGAAGTACTCGACCCAACAAATAAAACACAAAAATTTGGGGGAATATATATTTATTTTCCAACATAGTCTCCTTTCAGCTCCATACACTTTTCCCAGCGATGTTCAATAAGTTCGATACCCTTTTCATAATAAGAACTGTCATGCTCCTCAAAATAGCCATTAACTGCCGACATCACTTCTTCATCGTTGGAAAATCTCTGACCACTGAGCCATTTTTTTAAGTTTGGGTATAGAAAATAACCCTAGGGGAATAAATCTGGCAAATAGAGTGCATGAGGTAGCACTTAAAGCTTTAATTCATTAATTTTGGTCATTGCAATAACGGATTTGTGAGCAGGTGCATTGTCTTGGTGAAACAACGCTTTCTTCTTAGCCAAATGCGGTCGTTTTTGCTTGATTTCTTTTATCAAACGTTGCAATAAGTTCACGTAATACTCACCGTTGATAGTTTTTCCTTTTTCAAGATAGTCATTGAAAATTATCCCACGCGCATCCCAAAAACGGACGCCATGACCTTGCCTACAGATTGAATGGTTTCCGCCTTCTTTGGAGCCGGTTATCCCTTTTCAGTCCATTGTTTTGATTGTTCTTTTGTCTCGGTGTGAAGCGATGAAACCATGCTTATGAAATGGTGCAAAAATTCTGCTTTGTTGCTGTGAAACTTCGTTAAACAATCGTTCGTTAAATGCACGGCACCCATCTTGCACACAGCTTTCTCATGTCCAAATTTTCAGAAAATATGCGATGCACCGCACTTTTTGAAATGCCTGCTAGCTTGAACACTTTCAGTCGACGATTATCCAGTACCGCTTTGTGGATTTTCGTAACCATTTTTGGAGTCGTCACCTCATTTAGTCGATCACTGCGATGCTCGTCTTGACAGCTCGTTTAAACCCAGCTACACAGTATTTTACTGTTGTAAATAAAAAGCAGACTCACCCAGAATAGAAGCTAGTTCAGTTTTTATATTGGTTGGACTGAGGCCTTTCAAATAAAAGTATTGTATCACATAACGATGACCTATTTTCTCCATTTTCACAAATTCACTTAAAACGTTCACTATATATTGATGGCTGCCAAACAAATGCTAAACAACGTGGCTTCTTCAAACTTAAAGCATAAACTTTATAGATTGCGTACTTTCTAATAAAGAGATATTTTTCAAACTACAGCCATCTCTTGGTCAGGCCGGATACTTCTGAGACCAACCTTGTAGGTCGCTGCCAAGGAGCGTAGCCAAGAAGAAATAACTACCAAATATTTTACAATTTCATCTTTAAATTTCGGTGTCAAATTTTGTTTTGTATCACTTCACAATAAATAAATATAATGGCCAATATTTAAAATTTAACCCTATATATTAAATATTTTGATGTGTGTATGGGGAGGACTTTACATCATTAATTTGGCTTTGGGTGCAAAAATGTGTAAATCTCACTTTGTATGTATTCCTATTAAATGTACGGGAAAATATATGCATATATTATACTATTAATTAAAATAAAAATATTTATTAAAGGAAAAGGAAACAAAGAATAATTAAAATATAATTGAATTAAAACCAAATGAAAAATAGCTATATATTATTCCTTTTTTTTGTGTGTCACTTAACATTACACCATTTTCAGGAAATTTATAATTTAAAATATATTACACTCTAAATACTTTTTATGCAATCAGTATTATTCATTAAACAGGTTCCTGAGACATCCTAATGAACTGCGCCAGTGCAAGCAGAGGGCCTTGTTGACCCGAGACACTGAAAACGGTGTTCACAATGGTCACCAATCGGACGTCGAGGCAGCTTTGGATATGAGCATAAAGGAAGAAGGACTGTCGCCAGATGCAGAGTGATCATTATCCTCTCCTCACTGTTTGCTCTTCCTTATTTTTCTCCCCATCAGGGATTCTTCATATCTCCTCCCTTTAAATACGCAACGAAATTTTACGATAATTTATAAATCAAAATTTTATATAAAGAAAAAAAATGTCAAGTAAGGCTTGTATGTAACACTTAAACCATTTGTAAATAAATCGTTAAATTGAAAGGGACCAAACAGAACAAGTAAATAACTGTTTTTAAATTCCGCAATAAATTTTATAGAGATGTTTTTAATTTTGATATTCTGGAAAAAAAAGCATACTTCTTTTTATAAAACAAATCAAATTACCACAATTATTGTTAGTTATATGCACGTTATAGTAATTTATTCTAATATTGTAACCATTTAAAGAGATCTTTTCAAGTGATGTTTATAATCAAAATATTCAAAACTATTATTTAAAAAGTAAGAGTTTTATGTTCTAATTTTTAATGGTTATTCTGTAACTTCTAAATGAGTAATTTTATCATTATGAGGATTCATATTCTAAAAATCTTGCATTTTGTGAATCCAGTTTTTTTTTTAATTCGATTCCTTAAGAAACTTACATGTTAAGGTAGTATCAAAACTGCTTTATTGGAATAATCAAAAAAAGAAATTCTTTATATATATAAACATTTAAATTGGAATATTTACGTATTACATTGATGACTAATATTGTGTTTTTTTTTCCTTAATAGAAATGCGAGCCCCCCTCCTTTCTAGATATTTCAAAAAGTTTTAGTACCTTGTAATATATTAAACTGTACTGTTTCTAGTCCAGTCTATAAAATTTTTTTACCATTTCTGTTGCAAAACCTGACATCAGTTATCGATCTGAGGAGATTTCTTTTTGCTAAATCGAAAAATATTTATCTGTCCATTTTAGAGGAAAGTCACAATATTTTTTATCACATTGTTTCATGAGAGATATGATTTCCTCAACATATACTGACTATTTTTGTGTTATAAATTCAATTTCTTCCCCTTTTTTTGGTTGTGATGCATACATGTTTTAAGATTTTTTTAAGTAAAGAAAGAATCTATGATTGTGTGTTCTAAGTTATATTGTGTGCTATTGTTCCAAACATAAACAAAGTTAGTATTATCGGAATTTAAATGTGTTAAGCTTATATAAAATAGACCAAAATAAGTACAATAGTTTTAGATAGATTGTGTGGTTCTGATGTACACATATAAAGAACATATATATGAAAAGATAACAGTTATTCAAAATGAAGCTTTTCAATTCAAAGAATTTTCAAGACTTTTTTTAGTACCTTAGTACATTTTTCTGTGTATGAGACATTCTTTTGTATAAGAATCATCCGAAATTGATGCAAAATACCTAAGATAAATTAAAATAAGTAGTAAAAATGGTTTTTAATAGCGCACTGGTTCTCAGGAACTTGTAAAATTGATATCGTTGTTATGTGACTTATGTGTCACTGTGTGCATTAGGAACTTCATATAAAAACGATATTCAATTTATATGTTCTTTACTTAAAATGCATCTTATTTTTCTAGATCAAGCTCTAAAATTTTAAAAAAAAAATACGTCTGATATATTGGAAAATATGGTATAATATAAGTTTTTACTGTATATTTTCAAAAATAGCATTATAAAAATGAATCCCCAATGCTCCCAGAACCGTTATAAACTTGAACATGTATTTTTGATTGTAATATTTTTGTGTAATTTGTTGAATTTACAATTTTGAGTTTTTTTTTAATTGCACATTTTTTATTTCGTACGAATTTTTTTACCCAAATTTTTAATTGTCTATCGATTTTTAGTTGGTAAAGATCGATTTAAAACAGTAGTTGAATTTAATTTTGTAGAAAGTCGAGAGAACATTAATATAATTTTCTTAAACCGAATTAATTCATTTGAGTTCAGTTAGTTAAATCACAAGTTTTAAGAAATTTGCAGATATATATATATTGGATTTAAGAATAAAATATATTTAAATTTGCATGTCATACAATTTTTCTAAGTATCGATGTTTATTTCACCTCAGTGTTAGTTGTAAGTGTAATTATTAAGAAAGTAGTATTTATTTTATCGGTAGAAACACATACAAAGTGTGTGCACTGTTCTTTTTTTTATCAGTACTTCATAATTTGTTTTCAGAAGCTAACTTTTGATTTCATCTTTTCTCAGGTTTTCAAATAATAAGCAACTTGTTTAGGATAAGATTTACGATTTTAATGTATTGATATAGATTAGCCCTTTATGAAACAAAAATGCAGCTTAATTTTCTTTTATGATTTTGATAAATACAATTTATAATGTATCATGAAATATATAAGCTAAAAATAAATTTAAATTTTCAGCTATTATATTAAATTAATATTGAACATCAAATATTTCAAGTAAAAACAAATTAATATGAATTCTCAATATTCTTTCCGCAGCAAAAAAGAAAAAAGTGTTTGAAGTGTAATGATTATATTTTGTAATTGAATTTTTGAGAGAAATATGTGCCATAACTGTGATAGATTATGAAACTGCGCAGCTGAGAAATCTAATAAAATTCCTATATATATTTTACTTAGAAGTAAAAGAAAATCTAATATTAGCATTGTGTATTTTACAAAGGATTAAATTTAATAAAACTTTATTAAATTCTTTTTTAAATACCTTTGTTCTACTTTAATTTGAAAGTAGTTTTTAAATTATTTTACTAGTGTTTAATAGTAAAATTGACAAAATGAGTGAAGTTAGATACCATGTAAATTTGTTTTCTTCTATTATACTTTGGAACATAATACTGCAGCTCTTTGTGGATTTGCACATGATAATAATGTACTACTGTTGTCTAGACTTATTGAAAGAATATACATCAAAGATTTGTTATTGTTGAATTATTACATTATTTTGTCTGTATTATATGTTTTGACAAACTTGTTAAAGTTTTTGTACCTGAAAATGTATACGGAATAAAACTGTAAATAACGGTTTATATTTTTGTTATTTATTTATACATGAAAACACACCACCTAATCTCTAAAAGTAAAAAACTGAAAGGTACAAGGAAGCCTTCATTTTATAATTGCATTTTTCTTCTAATAGAATTTCACATCTTAATGTTAAAAATCGAAGCACATGATTTTTGAAAGAGCAGATTTCAAATATATAATTTCTAGACGCATAATTAATTCATATAAAAGAAAATAATTAATGATAGATTGATCCAAATAAACATATTTTATATTATATTTGATGACGGCATATCGAGTTACAGTAGTTCCATCGGCTATCGCGTTCACATCATTAAAGAAAGAAAAAAAAACCGAGGTCCGTCACCAATATAGTCCAGAAATTGCATCAAAGGGTGACATTAATCAAAAATTAAATCAAGACAGTAACAGATAACACTAACTTTTTATCTCCATACGAATCCTTTGATGATTAAAAGAAAAATAATTTAAATATAGATGTACTAAGAAAAATGTTTCCCTAGAGTCATTAAAGGGGTCACACACACTTCACACAATATTTTCTGAATTCCCATAATGTTAAATTAGCCAGCTTCAAAGTACATTTAAAAAAAACTCAGAAGACGTAAAGTCATCCATTTCTTTTGTATACTCACATTTCTTGTTTTTTTTACTTTTAATAAGATCATTTAAAAAAAAAAGCTGAGTAGTTTTTTTTTACATTCATATGTGAAAAATCAGAAAACGAAAAAAACCCGTGCACATTTTAAGCTATATGTATATATAATTAGACACAAAAACCTTTTATCAAAATATTGATTTGTATAATAATTCCAAAGTTACGCAAGTTAATAGTCCCCCCCCAAATTGTCCCTTTTGTTTTGAAATTTATAAATAATCGTGTTTTCAGGCATACGGTAGTATAAAACAAAAATAAATTTTTTGTGGAAAATGTACAGTAATACCTCGACTTACGTAAATCCAGAATTACCCGATTTTCAAATCTCCTCGATTCGTCTTTTGTTTGAGCGCTACGCGCACAACTTGATTACTCATTCCCTGCTTGCTGTTCAGCTAATGTACATACTCAGACGTATCGCGTGGAATCGACACTTAACCTTTAAAATTTATTCTGAGTTATTTATTTCTTATCTACGTAGTATATAAGAAAGTTGATGATCTCATAGAAATGCACGAGCAAGACATTGACGAACTAGACCCAGTTGAATCAGAACATCGAAAGACAGTTGGGAATTTGACAAAAGGCTTCAATTCAATTGAAAACGGGTTACCAATTTTACAAAATATTGACTCCAACGAAAAGCGTATATTTTTACAAATTAAGGAATAATAATAATAATAAACAATTAGCATGCTACAAGGAAATTTTGCGGCAAAAAAAAAAAAAAATCTTTGAGCCGGCAGACTCTATTTTGTTAAATTTTATGAAACCTTCAGCAGGGCCGCTTTTCCGCTTAGGCACACTAGGCACGTGCCTAGGGCGCAAAAGATTTGAAGGACGGAAAACAAGAAAATATTACACACACACACACAATTACAGGTAACGTACCACCACCTAGCGAGTCATGAGAGATGCATTTCTCCCCTTTAGAGAGTAAAGACTGAAATGAGATCTACTATGGAAAATGAAAAGCTTAACAGTTTGATATTGCTATGCACTTAAAATGATATAACCATGGAAATTGATTATAATGATATTAATGATTTTGCTATAATCAAATCTGGAAGAAAACCCCTTTGTTGTAATAATACAGTGACAGAACAAAGAATACGGACTTCTAAAAGTAAAATACAGTAAAGCAAAGAAGAGGTGATGATCAACAAGTTGAAAACAATTCATGCAATATTGTATACCAGTGGCGTAAATGTATACCAGTGGCGTAAATGTATACCAGTTCCGAATCGTGAGGGCGTAGGATTCTAGGGGGCCCAAAGGTTGTGGTTTTGCAATCCTTTGTGACATCCTGCTTGGGACTTTGCAGTGGGGCCCTAATGTTCTCCGTTACGCCACTCATGTATATTCTATACTGTAATTGCAAACGATTTCATTAATTTACTGTACTAATTTACAAAAGGATGGATGGGTGGCTGATCCATGATGTTTTATGGTAAGAAATGAACAAAAGTAGTCAAACTATGCCACTTTTCTTTCTTTACGATTGCCAATCCAGACACGGTGGGTCTGAAGGTGATGCATAATGGAAAGACTCCGAACAGTAAAAACAAAGAAAGGGAAAATCCCTCCCGAAACAAAACTGGCAAGATAAGAACTGAAAGAGGGTTCTCTGGAAATAGTGTGTGGTGGGGAAGGGGGCGTAACAGTTTGAAGTGCCTAGGGAATCCATAAAATGAGCAGTTTAAGTTGGTGCTTACGTATTATCGCAACAATTGTCCACGTTCAAGATGATTCGCCAAGTTGGCAATCCCAATTTCGCCTGTGCTGTATGTGTTAAACTGGAAATCATGTGCTTCGTTTCAGAAATTGTCGCCAATAGGTTGCAATATAATACGCAAGCACCCTTAAGTCTCTGTTAACCACATTCATTTCAACCCCATTCAAGATATGTTTTTATAAGGAGTATAAAAATAGTTGACGATTACAAAACGTAAAAAAAATAAAATATATAACTAAATGAAATATAAAAAGAAGATAATAAAACCCAAAATTTTACAAAACAAAGCAACAAAAATAACAAGAAACCAAAAGTAAAAATTATTCAAAATGTAAATAAAATGTGAGTAGAGCAAAAATCGATCGACTTATAGAGGGATAAGAAATTATCAATTAAGTTTCCATATTGAATAAAAAAATGCATTAACAACATTTTACAAAAGTATCCACAAGCATTTCTTTTTAAAAGTTTCTATTGGCATTTTAAATTGAATCATCACATTGGAGAAAAATTGATTAATAACATTAAAATTTATTTTGAAATACACTTGTCAAATAAATTCAGAGTATTTATATATTTTATCGTATTTTATGAAAAGAACTGAACTGAATGAAAAACCACCGCTTCTAGATAAAAATGCAAAACTTGCATGGCAAATACGTAAGCGTAAGCGTGTGTGTAGGTGGAGCCAGCAGAAAAACATGCTTTATATGCGCGTGTAAGTTAAGATGTATTTCGTTCGCTAGAACACCTCGGCAAACTTCTTGGTATTATTTTGAAGCAATCGGTTAAATTCAAATTGGAACAGTAAAAATGAGCAAACACCAACGTTTAAATGATGAAATGAGGCGCCGAACTATGGGGAGGCTAGAAGCCTGCTAGTCCAGATTTATAGAGAGTTCAATTTAACGCCCAGCGTCGTGTGTAACTCATGGAAACAGTTCCAAGATACTGGATCCATCAAGAGAAAGCATGGGAAAGGTCGTCCCAGAGCCACGAAAGTCAGAGAAGATTGCCATTTGTCGATTATAGCGAAGCATAACAGAGGGACTAAAGCTTCTCAGCTCTCTCGTTACTTGCATGCAGCCACAAGAACCCGTTATCAAGGGTGACTGTTTCAAAAATACTTCAAGAGAGAGGGTTGTTTGTTAGAAGACCTGCTGTTTACGTCCCGCTCACGTCTACGAACAGGAGAGTCCGCTTAGCATGATGCAGATAGCATAGAGATTGGAGTAGGGATCAATGGACAAACGTTCTGTTCACCGATGAGTCACATTTCAGCCTAAACAAAGATTCTCGCCGTACGTTCATATGGAGAGAATCGGAGACCCACTACCTACCCTCCCCTGTCCGCCAAATCGACAATTATGGTGGAGGAGGTTTAATGCTCTGGGCAGGCATCATGTTGGATGGTCGTACACCTCTTCATGTCTTTGAAAGAGGCTCTGGGACTAATGCAAGGTATAGGAATGAGGTCTTGGAGTCCTATGTTCGTGTTTTCAGGGGTGTATGTGGCTCCGTGCTCATTTTAATAAACGATAACGCGAAACCACAAAGATCTCTTTTGGTCGACGAATTTCTAGAGAGTGAGGATATTCGACGTATGAATTGGCTATACAGGTTTTTAGACCTCAACCCTATAGAGCATGTCTGGGATTCTCTAGGGAGGGCAACTGCAACTCGCAACCCCTCTCCGAGTACCATCCAAGGAATGAAAACAACCTTGCTGAATGAGTGGGACCAATTGCCACACAATAACTGATAAACTGCCTTATTTCAAGTATGACATCACGCTGAGAGGCCTGTATAGCTGTAAGAGGGGGGGCATACCCTCTATTAATCCATTTCTTTTGTTTATTCTGCAACCGCTATTTCATACATTTCAACTCCAACGAGTGTTATGCACTATCACCCGTGTGTATTACAATTGTTGAATGGTTATTTGTTTTGTATTGTATCAATGTATGTACTTATCAGATTTCATTAAAATCGGTAAAGTAGTTCCAGAGGTAATCGATCAAGTCTGCAAATTCTCTTAATTTCTTACTCCAATTAATATGTCCTAAAAATTTCACTGTCGTCATTGCATTCTCGTTGAATATTTTAATATTCCTTCAATTCGCTATATTCAAAGATACACTTCAATAATGAATGTCCTTTTAATTTACTTCCTAGACATGTTCTTCCTTGACGACTCATATGACGAAATCGACACCTGAGCCGGTCCATCAATTTCCTAATAAATAATTCTTGCACCATACAAATTCAGGATTTTGCATGATGGCCAAATTATATGAGCCCTCATCACAACGCACGACCGTTTCTGCTATAATCTAGGGTGGCCATTAAGTGTTTCCTTCTATCCAATCTATAAACATATAAGACGCATTTGTTGTCTGTCTGTTTGTCTGTTCCCTTATAACTCAAGATCCAGAAAACCAAATAACGTGAAATTTGGTAGACGTACACAAAACTACATGGGAAAGGTTCTTAAATAGGTTTCGTTCCATCCCAACCTCACTCTGGTCTCCTCCAGCCAAAAGTAGTGCTCCATGTGCCTGTTTTGAGCCGTGTGATAATGAACCAAAAAAAAAAAGAGGAAATCATGCAAGTCGGTCATTGAGAGTGATTTTGAATGTTTTTGTGATGATGAAATGATGAGGATGTAAGTAAAAGTGGTGGTCTTACAAGTGTAGGGTGGGAGAGGGGACGGTGGTAGAACCCCCCCCTCCTCCATCCAGACCCATGTTTGTAAGATGGACCTCACCTAGAGCAGTCATCTTACATGGGGAAGGATCTTAAACAGGTTTCGTTCCATACCAACCTTACTCTGGCCTCCTCCAGCCAAAAGTAGTACTCCATGTGCCTGTTCTGAGCCGTGGGTACATTTTAGAAAAAAAATTTACTAAGCAAAAGCGGTAATAAAAACAATACTTCTTTGTTATATTTACTTCACTGCAAGCAAATACTGCAACAAATATCACATTACTTACTACATTATTACATTCCATTCCTTCATTCATAGGAATGCATTGTCATCTTTTGCTACAGTCATGCCTATGAGAAAAAGGGGGAGTCTGGGCAGGAAAACAATCAAGTCAAAAGCAGTAGAACATACACGTGCAGCAGAAGCTCCTGATGAAAAAAGATCAAGACTCCAGGCAGATCAGGTCCGCCACAGCCTCTTGCGAGAGCCGCTGAAACTCCAGAACAATATCAAGTGCGACTCCAGTCACAAGTACGTCAGAATGCATCCAGAGAAGCCGAAACACCTGAGCAAAGGCAATCACGTCTCCATGAAGATCAGGTCCACCACAGAGTTGCCTGAGCAGCTGAAACACCTATTCAGCATGTGGCACGTCTTCTTGGCTTAAGAAAACAGAGAAATGTTGCCATCACTTTGAAATTGAAAGCCCAAATGCATGATGGTTTCATGTACAACCCAAGATACGACTATGAAAGCAACAATCTTCTTGAAATTGGCAAAATATGATATGCCTACAAATTCATAGACTGCATCCTTAATGATGATGAAGTAGTACAATATCTCATTGAGTTCTTGAATTCCATCCAGACTCCTGATTTGTAAGCAAACAACTTGATTCTGAAAGTTGGTGCTCCAATAACGCTGATCCGAGATATTGATGCACCCAGGTTGTGCAATGGCACAAGATTAATTGTGAAAAAGCTGATGCAAAATGTCATTCAAGCCACAGTACTCACAGGATATGCTAAGGGTGAAGATCTCTTCATTCCAAGAATACCTATCATTCCCTCAGACAACACCATACAATTTAAGAGAATACAGTTTCTTTTGAAACTGTGCTTTGCCATGTCAATCAACAAGTCACAGGGCCAGTCTCTTGGAACTGCTAGTATATATACTAGCAGAAACTCTGCTTTTCTCATGGGCAGTTGTATGTGGCCTGCTCCAGAGTGGGCAAAGAGGAAAATCTTTTTGTACTCACTTCAAATGGAACTGCCAAAAATGTTGTCTATCTTATTGTTTTAAGATAAATGTACCCTTTTATTGCATGCAAATAAACAGTTTTGTACGCTTCTACAGAAAACCTTATTTTAAACCCGGGTACTTGCAGCTAGTATTCAATAAAGCCAACTCTTTTAAAAAAATATTCTTCAGACGTATAAATGTAATATTTTCTTGTTTTGAAACATACATACAGAAATGGCTGATGTTTACAAATTTTTTTTCAGTGATACCTAATTATTAACTGAAAACTCGCTTCTTGAAAATATTATCTGTTCCTGTATTTATTAATCAGTTTAAAATCCCGCGCCTTATGCAAGATACGAAATGATGTAAATACTTCCGGACACATCAAATAATATAGTGCATGAAAACTTTAATTATGCTCTTCATTAATACTCAAGAAAACAAGAAATTAGTTCTACTAAAAAAAATATATCGATTTGAATGTGAAATCAAACGGGCTGCGTGAAATTTTCTTTTGAAAGTAAATTACATTTCAATTACCAAAACTAATATAAAATTCACTGTGGTCTGTGCTAAAATGACGTTAACAAACAAACTAATCATTTAAGGGGAGAGTTGGAAACCTCTCTCTTTCTCTATACCAGGGATGGCGAACCATTGGCACGCGTGTCAATGGTGGCACGCGGCGCAATATTTTGGGCACGCCACCGATCAAAACGGTTTGCATTTTAATTCAGAAACTATATTATTTTCCAAACATGAAAAACAATTTCAACGATAAAAATGTACATGAGAAACCAGACAAAGATAGAGTTATTGAAGAATTAATTTCTCTATAATTAATTCTTCAATGAAGGGGAGTTTTCAGTGAGATTTTCTCAGTTCAAAGAATTGTTAGAAACGCGCGCTCAAGTTTATTATATACCCTGATGTGACATTATTCGATAAACTGAACTTGCTCCAATTCGATTCGTTGGAAGTTGAAAAATTTGAAATGCAACTTATTGATTTCTAGTCTAGTTCAATATGGATTCAAAAACTTATTGAAACAAGGAAAAAGTTGGAATTGATTGAAACAGAAACATTAACAAGCAATATAAGTAAAAATGCCATCAACGAAATTTTGATAACATGGAATTCGATTCCAGACACATATAACTGTTTTAAGAAGCTAGCTTGTATTATTTTAACCATATTTTTATCTATCTATGCTTGCGAGTGATTATTTTCAGAAATGAATAACATTAAATACTCACTAGAACCCGTTTGGCAGATGACTTCAATTCAACATGCATGCTGCTAAAAGAAACATTTTACAATCCTAATATAAATTATTTGCCATCTATATATATAATCTGCAACAACAGAAGTCACACTAATGTTACTTAAATTTAATGTAATTAAAATTAATAACTGAAACATTTTGTTCGAGCATGCGCAGTGGGCGCCGCGCGGCGGTGAATAAGTGTATTAAGCGAAACGCGAATTAAGTTTTTCAGAGTGTGTGTGGGAGATCAGACGAGCGAGAGCGCAGAAACGGTGCCCATCGTAAGTGTTCCGACATACTCCCTGAGTAACCGAGTTTGGAAATAAAGAGTTGTATCAACATCCTCGAAACATTAGTCTTGTATTTTTTCAATCCAATTAAATCGCATAAGTTGCTCCTTAAAAAGTTCGAGGTAGATCCGCTATCTAAAATTGCTTTGACTGGGAATAAACCATTTTCACATTTTATATAACAAATTGCTGAGCTTAGCAAAACACATTTTTTTCTGTTTATACTCGTTGCGGTTAATAAGTTATGATTTTCTGCTCGTGGTTCGAAGACTGGCGCTGAAGTGTTAAGAGGTTCAAATGTTATTTTTCAAAACACTGTTTTCGGATTTATCGTTTCCGGGGGGATCTACTTCTTCAGACGCGAAGGGAAAAGAACATTGTGGGTTTATTCAGGCTGCGGATAATCTAGAGCATTCAATTAAGAAGTTTTGGGAAATCGAAAATGTAGAAATCGATTCTGTTAAAATCAGTGAATTAGATATTTGCGAAGACCATTTTAAAAGCACTCATTCGAGAGATGACCAGGGGAGATATACGGTGGCGATGCCATTAAAAGATCCTTCATGTCTTGGTGAATCCAGACAAACCGCGATTCAGAGATTAAACTCTTTGTGGAAACGACTGAGTAGAGATAAAGAATATTTGTCCCTGTATGAGAAATTTTTACAGGAATATGAGGATTTGGGCCACATGAGGGAAATCAAGGTGGATGGATCTGGAGTTTCATTTTACATGCCACACCATGGTGTTTATCGCCCCGAAAAGTCTACAACTAAAATGAGAACTGTCTTTAATGCATCAAGTCCTTCAACGAGTGGGAAATCTCTAAATTCAATTCAATTTAATGGCGGACTGGTCCAAGAAGACCTCTTTTCCATTATGGTTCGCTTCCGAAAGCACAAGTATGCCTTTACTACGGATATAGAGAAAATGTTTCGCATGATAAACATACATCCGGAGCAAACGTGTTTGCAAAGAATTCTGTGGAAGAAGGGCATAGGAGAGCCAATAAAAACGTACGAGTTAACTACAGTAACCTATGGCACAGTTAGCGCACCTTATCTAGCCACGAGAACTTTGAAACAGTTAGCGATGGATGAAGCTAATAATTTTCCTTTAGCAGCTCCTGTGTTGCTGAGTGACTGCTACATGGATAACATACTATCGGGATCCGAGAGTATAGAAGAGGTAATAGAATTGCAGCATCAATTAATAGAAATGTTCAAGACCGCAGGGATGCAACTTCATAAGTGGTGTGGAAATTTACCCGAGATAACTTCCAATCTACAAGAGTATGCTTTTTGGAGTCTGAGGAGACTAAAGCACTTGGAATGATTTGGAATCCTAAGTTAGACTGTTTTCTTTTTCAGAATAGAGCAACAAAGGCCAACTTCATTCACCAAAAGAATGGTTTTGTCTACTATTGCAAGAATCTTTGACCCTTTGGGTCTCCTCGGACCGATCATAACTTGGGCAAAGATATTCATGCAAAGATTGTGGTTGCTGGAATTGGGATGGAATGATGAACTTCCCTTTAAAGAACAAAAGGAGTGGCGTCGATTTATCGACTCTTTGAAAGCCGTGAATAACATCTCTATTGACAGATGTATTGTGATTCATAGAGCGGAGAGCATTGAGTTACATGCATTTAGCGACGCATCGGAAAAGGCGTATGGTTCATCCATTTATCTCAAGTCTATATCTGCCCTTGGAGAAGTCAAAGTGTGTCTTGTAACGAGTAAAAGCCGAGTGTCGCCTCTGAAGCAGATTTCTATTCCAAGACTTGAACTGTGTGGGGCAGTTCTTGCCGCTAAATTGATGAAGAAGGTGAAGGAGGCATTGAATCTTCAGATTACAGCTGTGCATTTTTTGGTCGGATTCAACAATTGTGATTTCATGGATACATCGAGAATCAAGAGAATTGAAGACGTTCGTGGCTAATCGAGTGTCTAAGATCCATCAACTAAGTTCCCGTGACCAGTGGCATCACATTGCATCAGAACAGAATCCTGCAGATGTGTTATCTAGAGGACTACTTCCTGAGGAGCTTCGTGACGACTCTCTATGGTGGCATGGTCCTGAGCTTCTACAGAGTACTTATTCAACTACTGTCATTGCAGAACCAACCCAGAGAGATCGCTTTGACTGCGAACTAAGGGTGTCTGAGAGAACTCTAGAGACTTCATTGCTGAGTTCCAAGAACTTTGACTTTTTCAACCATCTTATGGACCTTCCTAATAATTATTTTAAAATATATAATACATATTGTTTCCTATATTTATAGATTTATTGAAAATTGAAGATCCAAGGTGAAAAAGAGGGGACCTTTAACTACAAGTGAGGTAAATGATGCAGAAACCTGGGTTATTAAACAGGACCAGAGTGGCATTAACATAAGTGACCCGTCAGGTAATCTTAAATCTTTGAATATATTCCAGGATGATAAAGGAATCCTGAGAGTTGGTGGAAGGCTGGAAAAAGCTTCCATACCCTACAGCCAAAAGCATCCAGCTATACTGGCTAAAAATTCTAAATTGAGTAAAATATATTTCATAACTTTGCATAAGAAATTATTTCACGTTGGTCCACAAGGACTGCTGAATGCAGTAAGATTGAGATTTTGGGCTTTAGGAGGTAGAAACCTAGTTAGGAAAACGGTTCATACTTGTGTGGTGTGTTTCAAGTGTGTAAACCAATTCCCTCTTCTCAAATAATGGGCAATCTTCCATATGAAAGAGTAAATATGGCCCCTCCATTCAGTATAACTGGACTAGATTTGGGAGGTCCATATTTTGTAACTTACAAACACCAGAGAAAGGGCGTTTTGAATAAAATTTATGTTTGTGTTTGCTTTGTGACTCGTGCCATCCACCTAGAAATTCTTTCCGATTTGACTTCGGATGCAATAATTGCGACCCTTAAGAGATTCATGTCTAGGCGAGGAAAATGTTCCAAAATTTTTACGGATAATGCAACAAATTTTGTTGGTGCGAATTCTCAACTAAAGGTATTTTATAAGACCTTTAACTTTCCAGATCAAAATCTGGCGGCATATTTCACTGAGGAAGGTATTGAATGGAATTTTATTCCACCAAGGGCCCCACATATGGGAGGTCTTTGGGAGGCGGGCATAAAGTCAGTGAAATATCACCTCAAGCGAGCACTGGGAAGATCCCGACTCACCTACGAGGAGTTTGAAACAGTGATTATCCAGGTAGAAGGAATTTTAAATTCCAGACCCCTTACACCAATATCCAATGATTTTGATAACTTTGAAGTATTAACGCCTGCGCATTTCTTGATTGGTAGATCAATTAATTCTATTCTTGAGCCCCTAGTAATTAATATTAGTGACAATAGATTAAGCCGTTGGCAGAGAACAACAAAGGTAATTCAGGTAGTTTGGAAAAAAAATGGAGTACCGATTATCTGAATACTCTCCAACAGAGAGGAAAGTGGATGATCGAGAAGGACAATGTAATGTGTGGTACAATGGTAAATGTAAAGGAGGATTTTACACCAGTTTGCAACTGGCTTTTAGGGCGCGTCGTTGAGGTCTATCATGGTTCTGATGGTAAAGTGAGAACAGTCAGGATTAAAACAAAGAACGGAGAACTTAGGAGGCCCATAACTAAGATCTGTATTCTACCTATAGATGTAAATAATTAAGGTTAATTTCCATTTAAGAATTTATGTGTTTATCTTTAAATTGTGCTATTGTAATTTAAATCTTTTTTTTTTTTTTTTTACTGAAAATTTATAGTACCTTTTTATATATATAATAATTTTGAAACCAATTGTGTAATTTTTGTGAAACTTGTTGTGAATTGTGAAACTGTATTGCTATTGTTGAATATTAATATTGCAAGGCCGGGGGGTATGTTCGAGCATGCACAGTGGGCGCCGCGCGGCGGTGAATAAGTGTATTAAGCGAAACGCGAATTAAGTTTTTCAGAGTGTGTGTGGGAGATCAGACGAGCGAGAGCGCAGAAACGGTGCCCATCGTAAGTGTTCCGACATACTCCCTGAGTAACCGAGTTTGGAAATAAAGAGTTGTATCAACATCCTCGTCTGGTTTCCTGAGACAAAAACACATAGGGACCACTTCCCCAACACATTTACTACTATACAGTGCAAAATGTATATTTTCGTAGTAAATAAAGAATTTTGTGATGTGGGTATTTAGTTTTATAATTTTCAAAATTACATTAAAATCAAAATTATTTGACGGCACGTCTAGACCTCATTCAACATATTTTAAAGAAAAAATGGCACGTTGATCCAAAAAGGTTCGTCATCCCTGCTCTGTACTGACAATGTTAAATTAGCTGTTTTCGATGTACCTTTTCCCAAATTCTGTTTTATGTACATGCTTGAAATTTTCATACTATTAAAGTACACCTCTCTCGTTATACTAAAATGAGCTTTTAGCTCATTTTGAATTTTTTAATAAATTATGAAATATTTTATCAAACATTGCGAAATTTGACCCATTTTTTACTTAAAAAGTTTGTAAAAATTAAATTTTTGAGTTTTTTACAAAAAGCTCATTTTAGTATATATTAGACACATCATTATAAATAATTCATAAAAAATTTACAAACCTGTGAACAGTAGTTTCTCAGAAAAGGTACATCGCACATTAAAATTTACATTTTGAGATAAATTGATTTTAATGTATACAGTGAAACTTCTAATCGATTAGGAAATAAAAAAATAAAAGGCTCAATTTAAAATAAAAGATACATGTTTTGGTTTATATCAGTCGTTACACTTTTAAGCAAAAACAAAGTAATTTGTTTACAATTTTCGCCATTAAAATGGGCGTGGCCCAAATTCAATGATTATTTAAAAATACGTTTTAAGGGCTTCTAAATACCCTAGAGGTTAAAGTAAGGTATTTTTAGAAAGGTTAAAATCTATACAGTTTGAAAATGTAAAAATCTCAAATTGTCAAGAAAATAAGATTTTAGCTTTCCAACACCCCTTAAAGTAATTCGTCATTAAATTTTAGGCACTTCAACTTTCACTTCTGACTACTTCATCCTGATTGGTTGAAATTCATAGAATCGGATAGTTTGAAGGTAATTCTTTCTTTTACTGTGAGAGTTCACTGTGACTGAGCGTGCTATAAAACTGCTCTGTGCTAATTCACTAAAAGTGACCTTGTTTTCTGTATTTGGTGACTTGAAATCTATTCTGTTTCACAGTTTCTTTCTTTTATTTATTAATCTTATTGAATAGCTTAGTTTTTGTGTCAAGTTTTTTAACTTTTCTGTAGCGTTAGGCTTAAGTCTTAACATTTTCTTTGGCTACATTCTTTCTTCTCATTTGGCAGAAAAATGCTTTTTGTGAGTCTTTTTTTTCAGATCGCCGCCAGGAAGAAGAGCCCATGGACTGGGAGGAAGTCCTTTTCCACCCTGAGGTAAATGCACCTTTTGTTCCTTCCCGTCCCCCACGGAAGATGAGGTCCCTCATCTCCGTTCAGGTAACCGCTCTTTCAGCCAACCGCTTCCCGAACATGAGGGCTCTCGTTCCGAAGGTAAGGACACCTCAGGCATCCAAAGTGTCTGTGATGTCTATTGTTTTTAATGTCGTTTCTTCCATTACTTCCTATTTTGCTTCTTTCTTCTTTTAATGTTTTTTTAATTCTATTTACGTTGTTATTCAACAGATTTAGAGATAGTTGCTTCTCACTGAGGTTGTACTTCTGGCGACGAATTCTAAAGTTAATTCTCATTTGATATTGAAATTCCATTTAAGAATATATGTTCTGTGAAAAATTTGCAGTTGGTAGAAAAGAAATTTATACTTTAATAAATTTTTCTTTTAGTTTAGACTGAAAAAGGATTTAAGCATTTATATATTATTCTGAATAACTTTAAAATATTCTTCAAGAAATATTTTTAGTGATGTGTTTCAATTTACTTTTGATATATATTTTGACAATTTTTTTAAAAAAAACCCCTTTTTTTAAAATATTTTTTAGTATAAAACTTGTACGAGAATTTGTTTGACAGATATTTTGGTACTTGCGTATTATCGCAGCAATCACCAACTGTATTGATAACTCGCCAGGTTTGCAGCCCCGATTTTCCATGTGTCATACGCGCTGAATTGGCATCCATGTGCTTCGTTTCATGTAATGTCACCAATAGGTTGCGATAATACATTAAGTACCAATATTTCTACAAGTAAATTTTCCAGGCATCTTTTTTGTAACAATTAAATAATTTTTGATATGTTTAAAAGCTATTTTCTTTTCAATGGATCTTTATTATACTTCTTTATTAAGACACGGCATTTTAAACTTGACTATGAAAAAGGTTTTTGGTACTTTTCCGTTACGTCGGCGCTAATCTCGCTTTATTTGCGACAACACACAATATACACAACACAACAATAACAAGTATACGTTAGTTCTCATTAGTTTTTCATCTAGTTTTCATGTATTAGGAAAAGATACTAATAAGAAGAAACAGCTACTTGTTTTGAAAATGGGATTGTAAAAGATTATCCGCTGGAATATTCAATTTGGAGTCGGTAGTATCATTTTTGGCTACTTTTTCTCCTGAGCCGGCGAAACGGAAAAGTACCATGTTCTTTAATTTAATAATTAATTGTAAAACTTAATTTTTTTCAGAGGTTCCGCAACCTTTCCAGTCCGTGTTAGATATCCCCCCCCAAAATAACGTTTTTTTTTTTACAGGTTGTACTATAGACGGAAGGGGGTGTTTCGTTACACTCCCGGGGCTGTCCTGAGAGATTGTTGAAGAGGGCAGCCTCGAGGGACCAAAGTAGCCAACCTCCAAGTGGTGTTCCTCGGGCAACGCTGTTCTTGGAACGATACATATGTACTACCGCAACAATGCCAACTTTCAAATCAACTTGCCAATCCCGATTTCACATGTGTCGCAATCGGCGAGTTGGCAGCTAAGTGCTTCGTTTCATACAATATCGCCAATACGGTTGCGATAATATACTATATAAGTACCCTTCGAAATAATAACAGCGGCTGACGGGCTACTAAGTAGTTGCAACGATAAGCTACTGTAACTTTTCGTAACAGTGGTGGAGAAATATTGTCTTCCGGTGGCGCCTTCTTGGATTGTTGCGGGAAAGATTTCGCCAAAATTTCGACCGTGCGTCTTTTTTTTTTTTTATCTTCCTGGTATATTTTAGGTATAAAACAGAAATCAAAAGTCGCCAAAGCAAGAAAATGCCAAAAGGAAACAATATTGCATTGGTGCGTGTAAAAACATTTTGCAAGGTGGAAAGCTTCAATAAACAGTTTGGTCAAATTTACTTATCGATTGAAGGATGGATACATTGGAGATTTTAATAAAAAATCATTCTTCACATTGTGTGGCATTCACTTTATCTATCGCCAAAATTGGCGTACACTTAAGATTTCACTTGATCACGACCTATTTTAGGGGCGGGGGCAATACAGATGTATGAGGGATTTGTAAATATATTATTTTTAAGAAAACTTTACCTCGGGGGTTCGTCAACATTCGATTCTAACAACATTCTAACAATATTACTATGTTATCAAACAATTCAATGATATTTGATAGAGAATATTTCATAAATAGCTTTTATATTACAAGTGATTATTCTCTTGATTTTGTTGAACAATTTTACAACTTGCTTTGGATTGTTACTTTTGGATATAACTATTGGGGATCTATTACTATATGGATATACAGTCGGATCTCCATTTTTAGAACCTCTATTTTGCAAATCTCTTTATTTCACGAATTTTCCACATAATGAACTTTTTTTAGGGAATTAGGAACTTCGTTAAAATGAGATGACTGTAACTATGTGTTAAAGAAGGGCTGGAATTATCTTCTACAGAACGTGATTTGCAACCTTTTGAACATTGGAAACAATTTCCATAAATATTACATATATTAAATAATATTTCAACAGAATTGAATTAAAAACTATTTCTTTAAATAAACATACACCAGGTGGGCAAAAAGTGTCCGTATAAACTTTAAAAGTTTATAAAACCCGTAAGATTAAGAAAAATAAAAAAAAAACGGTTTGCAGGTTTAGCACGGATAAGTCACGGGATTTTTTTAAGATAAGGAAAAAAACACGAGCCGAAAGATGGCGCTGGTACAAACGACTTAGTTGGAAATATGTAAATGAGGCAGGCAATTGCAAATACTAATGCTCTTGATCCGGATCTAATTCTCCGTTGCATGGCAACTAAGTGAACAAGAATGCTGAGTGAGAAAGACAAAGTGTTGGTGAAGCTGTTTTTCATGAACAAGGTATCAGCGATTGTGTAAATTCCGACTGCAGAAAAATATGAAGACTAGAAAAGGGCTTTTAACAGTGGTACACCTCATAAAGCTTGTTCGGCGATTTGAGGAAACTGTATCGCTCGAGGATCGTGTAACATCCGGACGACCAAGTCCAAGAATCATTAGCAAACGTTGCAAGTTTACATGGCCTCCAGTAGACCTTTGGATGTGGGAATATTTAAATTCCCGGGTGTATTAATCCCGTCCATCCAATCTGTCGGAAATGAAAGATGCGATCCACCGAGAGCTGTCATGTATACAAGCGGACATTCAGCACTCGGGTGGATTTGTGACACGCTTGGAATGTGTCATCCCTTGTGGTGGTGGATATGTGGAACACATGCTGCTGTAATAAATGAATCGGTAATGTTATTTCTGTTATTTGAGACTCACTTATGTACAAAACGTCCCCTATATCGGTTTTTTTTTCTTCTTAAAAAAATCCCGTGATTTATCGATGCTAAACCTGCAAAACGTTTTTTATTTTGTTTAATTTTCTGGATTTTATAAATTTTTAATGCTTTTAAGGACTTTTTGCCCACCCAGTATATTGTTATGGTGAAGAACAACCATTTAAAATAAGAAAATATCGATATAAAAAGAAATCTAATGTATATATATATATATATATGTATGTGGGAGACAACAAAGGGGTCCAATACGTTTCTCTTTCTTATGGTTTATTTAACATTAAACAAAAATTAATTTAAAAGGTAGATAAGTTTTTACAGATAAGTTTGACGATGATATTCAGAAGGTAACGCCTGCTCGCGCACCTCTCGCGTTCTCCTTTCTCTCTCTAATTCTAAGTTTTTCTCAAGAGTCTCTGTTTTTACAGTTTCAGTTCTGCTTTTACTTTGATGCGCCTGCGCGCGAAGACTGTGTTTTGCTTTTTGGCTGCATGCCACAACGGCCAGCCTGACTGTACGCTGTCCGCAGCGGTATTTCCATGGAGACCAGAGGAGAATCTGAAACATACAAAAAAAACGGAACAGACAAGGACTATACGACAAATATATAGAGATTAAACATATCATAATTTTTCTGAACTAGACAGTTTCTCCATCATGTGAAGGCACCTCTTCGACATCCGGAAGGTTCCACAGGAAAACATTGTTTTTCACAGGCATAAGAACGTCTTTTTAACAAGTTGATCTTTGGTTGAACGCATCGATATTTTCCTCTGTAGAGTTCTGGACGTCTGTTCAAAACGATTTCTCTTTTTCCTTCGCTTCCACTGCCAGGGCTCAAAAATTTTTCGGAGCAACACAAACCGTCGATGTTCACTCTTCATAGGTAAAGGGTTAGGTGAGCGGGAGATAAATTCCACGGAACTCGTTTTCATGGCACCATTGGCTTTCTTACACAATACTATATCAGAACATTTTTCTCTTACAATACTCAATTTTAACTTAGTAATCTTAATTTTATTACATTTATAATCCTTAATTAGAGAACTCGAATCATTTCTAGTATTAAAGTTTTTAACATGTGATAAATCATAACTAGAGTTTTCTATCACATTTGAAACAGAAACATTTGGAAAAGAAATAGCACTAGAATAAGCATAAGCATGAGCACCTAAAGAGGATTCACTTTCATTCAATAAAACATCGCTCTTTGCGTGGCCTAGTTTCTCTATTTCAGAATATACACTGGGATGTATAATAAGTTCTTCGGTCAAGGTCGGTGATATTGCCGTTCTCACACTTAAGCTAGGAGAGTGTTGATTAAGAGAAATATTTATGGGTTTAACTTCTACCATACGCTGTTCGCCAAAACATGAACTTAATGTTATGATCTCTTCGGAAGGTGTTTGCACTCTAATTAGTGAGGAATTTAAAACTGGGATCTGGCAACCTGAATCAATCAATGCTGTTACGGGCTGATTTTCCACAAAAATGTTTACGTATTGAAGATTTGCGCATTCATCGCTATTTTGTTTTTCGCTCTCGATTTTCAAAGTATTCACGTTTATTTTATTATGGATGTGATCATTAGATTCTTTAGGTTTAAAACGCTTCTCACAGTCTCTTGCGCAATGAGATGAATCACCGCATATAAAGCAATTTTTATTTTCTCTTTCATGATATTGGGGATAGTTCTCTTTAACCTTTGGTTTAAAGTTTTGTGATCTATTTTTAAAGGGGTCTTGGGTATATCCATAAGTAATAGGAATTTCTTTATGTGATCCGCTTCTAGATGAAATATAAACATCGCACTCTTTAGCTAAATCAATAGGCCTGAACCAATCTTCTGCTTCTCGAATGCCAATATGAGTTGCAGTTTCCTTATTTAAAGTTTCAAATAATTTATCAGAAATTATAAGATCACATAGAGATTCAAAGGAATTAACTTTTCTTAACGAACAATAATATTGAAGTTTGCCGTCAATCTTGCAGCAAATTGGATGTATGTCTCGCCTGATGATTTTACAGCATTTTTAAATGAGTTTAAACACTCGCGAGGGGTTAATTGGAATTCTCTGAGTACTATAGATTTTAGTTTTTCATAGTCATTTAATTCCTCTTCTTTAATATACAGTAAGACGTTATGAGCTCTTTCGTCCAGAAGATTTATTAAAATTTCAGATTTATATTCGTCATTTATTTTCTTGGTTAAAAATGCGCGTTCTAATGATTGGAAGAACAGATTAAAATTTTCAGATCTGGTGGGAACAGGAAGAGATAAAGTTTTTATACTTTTTATCATATTTTCTATGTTAGTTTCGAACTGTTTTTCTTCGACTTTAGCTGCAGGATTTAAACTTAATGCTTTATTTTTAGCTAATTGAAGTTCGATTTCTTTTTCTAATTTTGCTAACTGAAGTTTCGCGAGCTCAATTTTTTGTTCTGAAGTTATCTCTCTTTCGTTTTGCGATACTCTCTCATCTATACAGTTTTGAATTAAAGTTTTAACGAAATCTGGATCACTTTCAAATGTACTACTGCTCTCAATTTTAGTCTTTAGTTTAACTATAGTGTCAGTACTTTCCACAGTACCGTCTAGATTCTCAACAACTCTTATGAGATCCTCTTTAAGAGCGTTTTTATACATTTTAGAAAAATTTAGAAAGATCCTACCTTTTTTTTTTTTTTTTTTTTGGCTCCCTTGTTGCTCGCACGTACGATGTATCCAATAAAAACGTTGATTCCACTGATTTCACCTCTTCGCAGGTTATATCGTTAGATGAAAAATAGTTCTTGAAATTGTTCAAATTGACACCTCTTCGCAGGTGTTTGTGAGTGGTTCCAACCTCTACACAGGCGGAATTTTCGTCGATGGGTTTTCCAACCTCTACACAGGCGGAATATTTGTCGATGGTTCGTTGAAAAATACACCTCTACACAGGTTATTTTGTTATTTGTTCCGACCTCTACACAGGCGGAATGAAGTTGAAAAATTCAACCTCTACACAGGTTGAACGAAGTTTCCGAAAAATGGCGGAGCGTCTCCTTCACGGACGCTGTTGTTCATTGTCCAGACTTTGGTTCAAAATCGAAATTTTATCTATCCCGGCCGAGCCCCCATAATTTGTGGGAGACAACAAGGGGTCCAATACGTTTCTCTTTCTTATGGTTTATTTAACATTAAACAAAAATTAATTAAAAAGGTAGATAAGTTTTTACAGATAAGTTTGACGATGATATTCAGAAGGTAACGCCTGCTCGCGCACCTCTCGCGTTCTCCTTTCTCTCTCTAATTCTAAGTTTTTTCTCAAGAGTCTCTGTTTTTACAGTTTCAGTTCTGCTTTTACTTTGATGCGCCTGCGCGCGAAGACTGTGTTTTGCTTTTGGCTGCATGCCACATGTATATTAAATTTCATTTAAAAATATAAAATTTTTCTATGTAAAATAATAATGAAAAATTATTTTTTTCTTTTCCTCATCAAAAACAGAAATTAGAATACAACCAAAAGAAGGGGAAATCAACATTGAAAGTAATAATAATATTTGCTTTTGGGGGTTAGATTAAAATTAGTGAAGGACACTTACGAAAGGCATAAATTAAGCATTTTTGTGTGAATAATTAAATGGAGTGTGTGTGGGAGGGCAGGGCCGATCCTAGGGTATCGGCTGCCCGCGTGCAAACACCTAATGTGCCGCCCCCCTAGAGAACTTTTTATATTTTGACTAATACTAAACGTTGACGATAAAAAATCCTCTACTTATATAGGAATAAAAAATAAAACACATTAATAATAACTCATATAAAATTTGAAGTGCAGAACTTCATCTTTTTGGCCTGGTAATGAGTTATAATAGTGACAAAATGCTTTAACAAAATAATAAACTAACAAAAATATAACCTTTAAAATAAAAATAAACATTTTATAATTATAAATGCAAAACAACAGAATTTACTCAAAAAATACAATCTAATAAAAATAAATACTAAGTCACAAATCTCGTGAAACGAAAAGTATATAAATCAGTCCTACTAAAACTAAGTAATAAACTATATCGTAAAATCCGGTGTATAACGCGCACTTTGAACTAAAAAAATAAGGTCGAAATTTACGGTTGCGCGTTATACGCCGGGTATAAAAATGAGAGCTTTAAAAATACAAAAAGATGAGCATAGAAAAAGATCAGACTTTTTCATATATCGAAATACTGTTTCTGTGAAAGAAAAAACATTCCTTATGAACTTAAAGGGTTATGGTTCTGAAAGTACACTACTTTTTACTAAAGCTTGCAATATTCGAATAAAGGACTTAAAAACATAAGATCATTGCGCACATGCATTTCATGTTTCTTCGCAAAAAAGGGTGTGCGTGTTATATGGCGAATATGTGTAGGGGCACATTATGCGCCGGATTTTACTGTAAATATAAAATAACTTTTCTGGCTTTCTGAGAAGCAAATTTGTTAATAGTTTCGATTAAATCAATTTTTTCTGAGATTTCGGATTTAATTGAGATTATGGCCAAATCTGAAAGCCTTTCTTGTGTCATATTATTTCTCAAGTAATTTTTAATGATTTTTAATTTACTGAAACTTTTTTCACCGGAAGCTACAGAAACAGGTTAGGTTAAAAAAATTCTTCATGTTAGAGCGAAATTGGGAAAACAGGGAATTAGATCATTTTTCACTATAATTTCTATATCTTGTTACCAGGAAAAATATCTTTTAATGAAGTTATTTCATTAAAAAGCTGCATACGGTCTATATCTTATTTTGGAATTTCTCTTTTATTTTCTCTTACTGTTCCAGCAATAGGTTTTATATTATTTTCAAAAGTTCATCTAAAAGTGGGTAAGATGTGTACCAGTTGTCTCCTTTAAAGTCACGTTCATCCCAAATGTTTATGTGTCTATACATATAAAATATTTATTTCTAAATGTGTCTCCCTCTTCTAAATCTGGGTCGATTTCAGTGCAGGAATCATACTTGCTGTTATACTCTTCATCATTTGATTCTTCCTCATCATAATTACGAACAGAATTTCATCCAAAAATACTGTTGTACTATTTCTGTTAAATACTGTAGCTATTGAATTACTTAAATATCACATTTCTTCATCATAACTACAAGAATACGTCATAGCATAAGGAAGATTTAAAACGTGCTCATGCATTCAGAACTGTAACGGCGATTCACGCGCAAGGTATGACATACCCGAAGAGGCTGTGTATCCAAAAATATATATTTAGAATTCGCCTACAAGCTAAGGTCCCTCAAAGGATATGATCTGAAAGTCAACTATACGAGAAACTATCAATTTTCCAAAAAAGGTTTAGAAGGAGCGTTGAAAAAGGGTAGACGGTGGGTATGACATACACTGCGCGGGAAGAATCGGGTGAAAACTGAGAAAGATCTCTGATCTGGTGGATTCTATATCGGTTTTGTTAAAAATATTTTGAAAGTATCTACCATTAGGGAAAGTCGAGACTATTTCTTTTGCAACTTCGATGGTTGCACAAATCTTCGGATCTGCCCGAGGGACGATTTCCGATTCCTAGTCACATAAATTATTTCTCTGTAGCAGTTTGGAAGGAATTTTTGTGAATGCTTGAAAATAAAGTTATAAATTTTGAATTAAAAAATAACAATTCTTTTTTCATCGAATCTAAAATTTCAAATTTTTAAAGTTTTCTATTTATTATTGCAAACTGTAATATTTTTCCATGAAATATTTAGAAAATTAAAATAATAATCTTAAGCTTTTTAATTTTTTTTCCAAACTCTCAAAAAATTACATTTCATCTTTTTTCAAATGTTCTGATTGTATTAAATCAGAAATTTCATATATATATATATATAATTCAAACATATTTTATTTAATTCTTTTATTCTTTATAGTAATTATAGTTTCATTTCTAGAACAGAACGTAGCTTGGCTTCCAGATAACTTATATCAAAATTATTAAAATATCTCCACCAAAAGTAAGCTTTCAAAAATTCTAAGGTTTTTTTAAAAAAAAAAAACTAGAAGCACAATTACAATACTCTGAATTTGTAAAGTTTCTAAATATAAGTTAATAAAACATTAATATTATTATTATACTTGTTTGTTTGTTTTTCAAATATCTTGATACTTTGAGACTAAACAGAACAATAAAACATTTCTAGAATAATTTGAATTTTTTAAGATAACTCAAAACTTTTTGACAAAGGCCACAATATCACAAAAGAAATCTAAATTTTTTTAAAAAACTAAACTTATATCTTAATTACATTAAAAATAGTCAAGAATATACAATCCCTTACTACTTATTGAATAAATAATTTTTTACATTTCTGTTTTGTTTGAAATCACTTATCTACTTTATAAATTGTGTTTATCATATTTTTATTTCTTAATGCATTTTGCTATCATTTTAATTAAATAGTTTTAAGCAACTAGGAAAATATTACCTATATTGTTTTAAACATTAAATGCTTTTTTTAAAAACTTTAAATGCCTTTCATTAAATGCTTTTTATAAGAAATTTCTGCCATAGTTCTGACATTCTTATTGTTGCCTTTTTTTAAAGATTTTAAATATTTTACTATAGATTGTTATACATAAATTTTGATTAACTTTATTATAGAAGCATACAGAAAACTATACAATATTTTAAAGAAATTATACGATTTTTATGTATTTTTATAATTATGCACATAATTATTAGGTTAAGTTAAATATTCTTTTAAATTCTCTGGTCAAGAGATCTTAATCAAGAAGATATCGTGCAAATCACTCTTAAAATAGCAATAAATGCAAAAAAAAAAAAAAAAGAATTTGTGCTTTTCAAATTCAATCTTACAAAATAATGGTTCTCTTAGCAGTCTTGGGGTATATTAGAAAAAACTATGTGTTTATTTCACATGTTACCTCAAAAAAAAGAAGAAAAAATATATGTGTGCGTATCTTTAAGTAAACTTAACAAACTTTATATCTTTGAAAATTTTTTTCACAGTTTGAAGCAATTTAAATTAAATATTTAGAAATTATATATTGGTTCATTTATTATTAAACAGAATTATCGTAATACACACGTTATGATAACAAACAAAATCATCAAAATCAATATAACTACATTTTATTTCAATTTCGAGCTATTGTTAGGATCCTTTTAAGTATGGTAAATAATTAATGAATGTACTCAAAGGCTCATAAGTGTTTTGTATTTTAAATGAACTACTACCGTTTTTCATAAGTGACTAAAGGAATTCTTTTTATACGTGAGGCAAATAATACCTTTTCATTTGAATAACAATGTCAATTGAAAATGTTTTAAGATTACGGTACATTCAAGCTACAAAAACATACACTTAAATATGTTAATCAACATGAAAGCATTCTAAGAAACTGATGACAGTTATTTATATTTATATACGTAAACGAGAAAAATGAGTGTATAAATAAAATAGCAATAGCACAAATGCAACAAAATATTTTTTTTCACTTTATGTCACGCAATGATTAAAATACCTGAGCATCAAATCTTAAAAATCGAAAAGAGAATTTGAAAGTGAAAATATAGTTACCTTTTTTTGTTGCTCCGATTTTTGTCTCGTCTAAAAAAGGGGTCTTTTTTTTTTAGGGTCATTCTGCCCCATTCTTTTCATTCTTCCTCAAGCATGTCATAAATCATGATCGTGCTTTTCATCACTTTTGTGCGGTGTGTCGAAATTCTTCCTTAACACCCCTTCCCCCATGGGACCAGCGTTGAGAACTCATGAATACTCGTTAAAAAAATAATCAGCAGACGAAGGGGTTATTTTCATTTACAAGGCAAATAACATTCTCAATGGATTTTTCCCATCCCAAGTGTTATCTGTATATTTTACTTCCAACGATCTTTTTGTGGAACCGCTTTGAATGAAAAGTTTTTCCTGCCTTCTGACCACATACCGCTCCTTGTTTTCTCATTATTTTGAGTAATTTTACCAGCTTTTAAACTTTTTTTATTGTGGGTCCAGAGATTCAGAATTCACTCGGAAAATTTATATCGTTTGAAGCCAGTGGCGTACTATTTTATAAACGTAGAAAGGAACTCTTAATATGACAATTAATAACATTTTACGGCTTTTTGCATACTCACGTCAGGGACCCCTGTAGCTAGGGGAGCCCGTATCATTGATACTGGCTCCCTGATAAGGCCGGCTACACCCCTCATGAGAAGGAATGTTCCTCAGAATTTGAAATCCATTCTTATTTTTCTCGCACTATGCTATGCTATCCAGACATTTTTATTTTTAATAACTTTTTAAAATTCAGCATATTTATTCAACTTATTATAAATTTCATTTTGAGAAATTCACAAATAATTTTGCTTGATCGATAGAATTATATGCGCTGCACACCTTCTAGGATCGGCCCTGTGGGATTGCATTTATAGTTTCTAACACAAAATATGTTAATTTATTTAATATATACATGGGGGGGGTTCTAGTTTAATCCTCTGGTGTTTTTTTTTTTGGCAATTTTTCCGAATTGCGCCAAAACTTGATACTATGATTCCTTCCTTTATACACCAATCAATCACCTTTTTCACTTCATTTAAAAGTTTAAAAAATGTATCACGATTTAATATTTTGTTTTATCGCCAAGTGAATGAGAGTAATATTGACATCGCACTTTTCAGTTGCACGAGGGCTATTGGCGAAAGACCTCCTAATTTTGAACCTCGGTCAAGTGACAGGGAAGACACCTGAGCTGGCACCCCCTTCTCCAAATTTTCATGCCACACCAACAGGAGCCTCGACAGATCTAACGTGCAGCGACCCCCTCTACACGGCCGATCTTCAGAGGCACAAGTCTCGAATTCATGACACATCAGCTACGAATCCGCAACCTTGACCACTAGGTTATTGCGTTCTTTTTAGCGCTGAATCAGGAGGCTGAACTAGAATCTAATCAACAAAACAGAAATACAGCATTTTTTTATATTTAATATTTAAAGCATAACATCCCCCCCTTTTCGAATAAAAAAAAGAATTCAAATCTTTATGCATAATAAATAAATTTTAAAATAAAACAACTATGCACATTAAGAAATAAAAAGATTTTGCTAGTAAAATTTATACTATAGCTAGTACATTTTAAAAAGCGAACAATGTAAGATTTTAACACATCAAGTTGGAAAACCAGTAACTTATAAAACACATTTATTCATTTGAATAATGCTAACAAAAACTGTCCAAAAGACAACATACTTGGACACCAAATAAATTAAACGAGCTCCTGAACACGGCATAAAAGGCTTTCGATTACATCAAAGGTTAGAAGAGCTCGATCAAGCACACCCTTTTGAAAATTGGGAGGGATATTAGGTAAGATTTCATTATTAACAGAAACTGTTGCATTGATACTGTCTCCTTTCTTACGCCCACTCCGAGCATCTTTGGTCGCTTGTTTATAATGAGCTCTTGATAAATCAAGACCGGTTTTGAGAGGTTCGAAAAACTTTTCGGTGATTTCGGGCAAAAGATCTTTGATCCCGGTTACATTTGGAAACACCCTATCTCGAATCAAAAGATAACGGAGGAAATTTAATGTTGTTATAATTCCATCACTATTTTCTAGAATATCCGTTTCAGCACCTGCTTCAAGTTGGAACAATTTCTTCAGAAGCGATTTCAGATTTTTACCCATGAAATAACCATCCAGCATACCATTATTAAGATGATCATTCAGGTAGGTCTTGAACAAGTTGATGACGAGTCCTTTCGCACCAGAATGGTCAATGGTACAAAGTACTTGGTTAATTAAGTGATATCTGCCTTTCCAATCGCACCTATTGATGTAGGTTAAGAATATCTTAACAGCCATTCGCCGATGGGTTTCAATTTGGCAGAAAATCCCAATGTTTAGTAAAACACTTGGAAATTTCGTAAAGTCTGCCAATTCCACGAAATCGTAAGTGATATCAAAGTCTTCCAAATTATCTAATAACGTTTTAGCCAAATGTAATCCTTTGAAAAGAACTAAGTTCTCAGTCTTTGACAGAAGCAAGACGATGTATTTTATGTTCATTACAAACAAGTGTCTGTGATTATAAACAAAAGGTTGGAAATCCATGGTGATATTTTCAACGAATATCAGATACGAAAGATTAGCGAATGCCAACGTTGGAACTATCTCGGAATCGTCACTTTCAGCTTCTTTTTTGGCAAAGGCGCAATCGTATCTGAACAGATTGTACACATTGGAGCAAATCTTTGATAGACACCTTATGTATTTCTCACAGAGCACGCGGATGGTACTTTTGGGTCGAGTAGGATTTTCCTCATGTAAATCATGATATAGAAATGGATGGTTGAAAAGTATCAAAATAAACCTCTGCAAAATTTCTCGTTGATTCACAATGCGGTCATTGAAACACTCCATTCTTGTACTCAAGGTTTCAAAAGAAACCTCTGATACAAAAGTATCAATAAACTGAAAATAATTCGTCAAGACGTAGTTGGTGTCCACAACGGCAGGGTCCATGTCCAATAAAAGTTTTTCTTCACCTTGTAAATCTTCATCTTCTGGTTCGGGTAGTGTCTGTATATGTGCGTTCAAAGTGGATAAGACCCACTCTAAAGATTTACCACGTTTACCAGGTACTTTTATCAAAGTATGTTTCAAGGGCTCTAGCAACAGACAAAAGTGGAAGTGGTTTTTAAAGGAATCGGCGTCTTCCATCAACGCAACGATGACTTCTTTAGCAGTGCCTCGATCCACCAGATTGAGAAGAATTTTCTGGCATACTTCGACATCGTCTTCGTTTTGGATCAGATCTTTCGTTTTGAGAGTTAGACATACGGTGTTGATGAAGTTCCAGACGTTGGCATCGATAATACTCGCAGTCTCGGGATTTTTCAGAGTTTCTAGAACACTCTCAAACTGTTTTTTGGAAAGTTTGCGTTCCAGTTCTATCTCAAAAACCTGTTCTGTTTTCATCTTTGCTTTATCTGCAAGAAAAATAAAAATTCGTAAGCTCATCATGTATCTAATCCATGATAAATGTTTCAATTAAGTTAAAGTCAGATACAGTCTTCAATTCTATAAAGCAATGGATTAAGACATAGAAGACTGACTTCGATTTAAACGTAAATGAGGCTATTATCATTAGTCATAGCAGGCGATCTTATGGAATTACAAATTAAGCTAACGTAATATAAAAATGTAATAAAATCATTTAAAGAATCAATTTTTTTAAAAAAAAACATAATGTATAAGGAGAGAACGAGAGGGAAAAACTAATAATTCAAAATTTTCTAAAAACTATTTTAAAATAAAATCTAAAAAACAATATGGATATTTTAAAAATAAAAATTCGATTAAATTTAGCATTCCATAAGTTTCAGAAAAGTAATCAAAATTTGTAAGAACTTAATACAGTTTTCATTCATGATTACGGCCTCGCCTAGTTTACATACAGTGGGTGATCGGTTAACGAACATAATCCGTTCCAAAACTATGTCCGCTATCCGAATTGTTCGTTAACCGATCATCGATTCACCATAGACTTCTATGTGAAATCGATTAATTCGTTCTGGAGACCCTAAAAATTAAATTTTAAAAAATGTATAATTTCTTAGTAAGTTTTTAAAAAAATAATACATATACATATAGTCTTGCATATTAATCAGTCCTTTTCATTTTTTGCTTATGGGGCGTTGAAGAACATGTCCAATGTCGATTGCTTTTCTCTCTTTTTCAGGATTTTCCGGAAGTAATTAATAGCATTGTCGTTGTAAAGATCCCCAACCCTACTGACATCAGCTTGATTTGGGTGCCATTCTAATATACCATTGTTCTGACAGCCTCCCACTTTTTCAAAAGATCTTTAATGACAGATGTCGGCATTGGTCCTCTTTCGTGTTCCTCTTGTTCAGAAGGGGACACATTTCGTTGTGTTTCTTGGTGTTCTTCATTCAAAATTTCTTGGAATTCTTCTATCGTCAGTTCATCTTCATGTCCCATTATGAGCTCTTCTATGTCATCCTCTCGTTCACCTCCATTTCCAGATCTCTAGCAGTTGTCGAAATTTCATCCATAATTTAAGGGGTGTCTCCCTGATCACCTCCGAATATGTGTTCGTTGCAGTAGCGCACACAAAAATTTTTCAGGGGGGTCCGGGGTCGAAAGTCCACCATTCTTGTATCATGCTCCTTTAAATTTTGTCGATTTTCGGAAACAAAATATAGTAAAAAACTAATTACTGAATAAATAATTAGCATTAATTAATAAAATTAATCATTAACAACAAATACTTAATTAAATTTGACGTATTATATTCATAGAATTATAACCAATCGGAAAAAAATCAAAGGCTTTGGGGGGGGTCTGGACCCACCCCCCTTGTGTGCGCCACTGGTTCGTTTTCCAAACACAATAAATCTTTCTTGAAAGTGTTCGTTATCCGAACACAAAAATCCTTCGTGAAAGTGTTCGTTAACCGATCACCCACTGTATAACGAGTAATTGAAAAAGACTAAATGGGTAGAAAGAAATATACTCATGTGTTTCTAGCCGATAGACGTAATCACAAAGTTAGAAAATGTTTTCAGTTTTATAAATAACTCAAAAGTAAAAACACTAGGAAATATAACTTTAAAAATTTTAGTGAAAAATAATTATTGTTAATTTCAACAACTCACAACTAAAAATGGACGTTTTTTTACACTTCGAATGCTTGAAAATTTTAATTTTCAAAGCACTAAAAGAAAATGAAAATACATTAATGATGACAGTGTTATATGTATAATATCGATGTATTGAATATTTAAAGATTGATAATTATTTAATTAAAAAATTGAAAAGAAAGTAAGTCAACTGAAATAAACTTTAAACACGAGAAATTTTCTTTCTTTCATTCTTGTGTGTTTAATAAAGCAATGCGTAAAGAAGCTGTAATATCTCATGTTTTGTGGAGTTAACTTCTACTGCCACTACAATGTCTTTACGAATTCAGTTTTTAATGATCCACGAATTATTTTAGCTCACAACTGCATTAAAATGATGGCAATTCATTTTTTTTAAAAAAAATGGATGAAAGAAATGATTTTTTAAACTTTAAGTGTCTACAGCACATTTATATGTTCTCAAAATAGAATACTAAGTTCCTTTGTAGCGGAATTCGAACATGTTTCTATTTCTTTCAAACAAAAACTATTCTCGCTCTATTTTAATTTTTAAAAGTATTTCAAACAAAAAAATGAATTCATAACAAGAATAAATTAAATAAGTATTAAATGGGTGAAGAAATTTAAAATTATACATACATTAGTTAATTCATGTAAAATACATACAAACAAATCAGTCTCTAATCGCAAAAACTAAATTATTTTTAAAGAAAAAAAAACTGTAAAATTATATCTATTAACATTGATTTAATTTTAACTTGTCTTGAAAAAAGATAAAGGTATTGATTACATGAAAAAAAATCCTTTCTTTTACTATTTGGTTTTATAAATTCGATAAAAATTACACATGTAGTGAGCAAGAACAAAATACAAAAAAAAGCCTTATTTTCATAATATTTCAAAAGATAAGGCAAATCGGCGACGAATCCTTTTTATTTTTCTCTTTTTTCTTTGTTGTATAAGTCTTATAACTTTACCTCCTTTTATTCCTTCTGGATTTAGAGACCGATTTTTTTTAAGGCTAGTTTGAGCAAATAAAATTTTTTTTAGACTTAGAAATAACCTTTTTAAATATCGGAAATATTTCTAAGTTTTGTTCGAATCACTTGACAATAGTGCATTTCGTATACTACACACATATTTCAAAAATATTCAATAAGCAATTGAAAGTATATAACCGGTTTTTTCAAAAAATATTCTCTACTCTAATATAATAAAATAAAAATAAATCCACTTTTGAATTATGTATTTCAAAAATTTCCCAGAGAGGAGTACACCAACTGATCAGAATTCTTGAAAGAAATAGAAGAATTTTAAAATTACTAAAAGGAAGATTATTAACCTTCAACACTTAAAAAAATTTTATATACAGTTTCAGGGAGCTTTAGACTGAAATGCAATAAGACCAAGCTGATCGCTAAGGAAGTAAAAATAATTTTTTTAAAATAAAAATGGAGTGAGTAAGCATTCATGAAGAAGAGTAAAAATTCATTATTTTCCAATGCAAGAAATTGAGTGTTGGAATAGCAAGTTCATCTTTTCTGATCAGTTTGGAAACTAAGGCTTAGTGTAAGAAGGCCTTAAATGAAATTTTTTTTAAAAAAAGAGCTTATTTTGAATGTATAAAATTAATTTAATGAACCATTGCTCATAATCCTCAAAAATTTAAATAAATACATATAATATTGTGTTCAATAGCTGAGAGAATTCCAGATGGGTTTGTAACTAAGTAACTCTGAGTTTTTATGACAATATGGCACATAATTTATTTAATTAACTCAGTGGTGCAACAGCTCACGAGGGCCAAGGCCTATTGTGCCCAACTCAGTATACATGACCTTGGGCCCAGAGGTGCATGAGCAGATGTTACGGTCAGGTGGTCAGTCTGATGCAAAACCCTAAATGTTAAGTTCCCAATCAAGCTTGGTACTCATTTATCAGCCCACTGAAGGGATGAAAGACTGAGTTGACCTTGCCCAGCCCTGGGGTTTGAACCTCAGACCTGTGACATGGAAGCGCGATGCTCTACTACTCAACCACTGGCCTTCAATTTATTTAATTAGTAACAGAAAAATCATAGGAGTCTAAACAGAACTTCCTCAACAATCACATTTTATTTGAAATAAGGTTTGCAGCATGGATTCCTTTTATTCATTCTTTAAAACTACAATTCTTCAACCTTAATCTAGAAGAACATCATAGATACTTATCAACAAATATTCACAAGAGAAATAAGTCAAATGGATACTTTGTTAAGTTTTACACATTAATCACATTATTATTCAAATTTAAAACCTATATCAAAAAACTTGTTTCTTCAAAATTTTTATTTTTACTAGTATATTAAATTCATAATAATAAATAAATAAATACGCAACACATTGATTGTTTTAAATATGCCACGGAAAAAAATTCTAATAAGAAATAATACAATTATTTTACTGAAGAATATAGAGAAAGTTTTACAGCTCTAATCCATGCATACTATCAAGGCATCTCTTTTTTACTTCCTTTACCATTAAAAATGGCGGAAAATAGAATTCAATAGCTATAGTATTTACTTGTGAAATTTTTGGTATACTACTGCTATAAATAATTTGTTGTAGAATTTATAATTGTCTTTTATTCCCATGTTACAATTGGGTTCCTTTAAGTACAGGGTGGCCATTAAGTCGATCGTGATCGATTGGTGAACTGCAAAAGACATTTTGGGGTGACCCCCTACACTAAGACCTAATAATTATTCTATCATATGAATGTCTAGAAATACCGTATTTATTTGAATCTAACCCACCATCGATTCTAAGTCATGCTTCAAATTCACAACAAGATTTTGTGCAAAATGAAAACTTGTGTAAAAGGGTTTATCGACATCAAATTTTACAAAATTAAAATAAATTTAAAAGGAAAACTAATAAAAAGTGAATAATTATTTATTTTATCAGTATTACAAACTTTTAAACACATGCATGAAGCTGTAATTTCTTTACATACCCCATTTAAAAAAAATTTCCCTTTGATTCTAAGCTGCACCCAAATTTTAGTAGCATTAATTAACATTGGAGAAAAAGTGTGGCTTAGATTCGAGTATATACGGTATTTCAAAAAATATGGAGGAAAAAGCTGGATAGTCGGAGGAAATCCTATGCCACTGGGTGGACCGCAACACCTTGAAAAAATTCGAAGTAGCCCATAGCCTAAAAAAGTCTGCTTACCCCTGCTTTAAGTGTTAAAAGATGTAATATTTTATACAAAAAAATATGATCTGTTCAAAAAGAACCCATAAAAATAAGATTGTTTTAATTAAACATGATTTCATGTATTCAATTGATTTTTTTCATATAAAAATAAGAAAAAAGTGTATATATGAAAAAAATATGTGTGTAAAACATGGAACAAATAAATGTGTACAATCATGCATAAAATATGAAAAAGTGTATGCATTAAAAATTACTTTCTAAGAAATTGTTAACACATGTAAAAATAAAACAGAATACATAGTATTAATTAATCCATTTATGCCAGTGGTTGAAATATAAACCAACTTTCACAACTTCTTTGTAGGCAAATATCTGCAAGACTAACTAATTGAATGTTTTAAACAAAATTACTATGCCCCTAAGAAGCAGGGTAAAGTCACAAATCCAAGCACAAATGCAATCTTGAACTCCTAAGCTACAAAAAACTTTCAATTGACTGCTGTTCCAAAAATAAAACACTAGGCATAAATGGGTTAAGATCTATTTAACTTGACAAAAGATCTAGATCAAAACCCAATTAACTTTTGAAAAGACATGTATCCTCAAAATAATATGTCTCAAATATTCTCAAAACTGACCCCTGATGCCCTCTCAACTTTTAGAGATCTTTAAGACAATATAGTGATTCCTAAAATGGTGCTTGGAGCTTCTTTTTTTTTTTTTTTTTTTTTGACAGAAGATTAAACACTTTTCTCCTTTTTTTAAAAGATTATTTTTTTATATTGTTTACTCATTGAATTAAAATAATTTGGTATTTGAGTATTATAGTCCCCACAGTCAAATTTGCACAGCATGAATCACACCATTTTCATGAAAATCTGACTAATCGGTTGTTTTTCAAATAAAACACGTTAAAATCCTTTCCGGTAAAATCCTAGGAGAGCCCACACCCTTGGCAACAAACCGAAAAAAGCGCTGGGTCAGAACAAGACGGCGCCAAGCGAAACCGAGAATGGCGGCAAGGGAATATAGCGGGACAAGGTGGATGCGTGATGAAAATATATGTAATCAATACAGAAATTAAACATTTAAGATAAAAAAGTATAAAAACAGTACTTACTTTCTTACTGCTGATCTTTTCCGAGTGGAGGGTTCAGCGTAAAAACAGATTTTAAAACAGCCTTAAAGGTCTCATCGCTAAGCGAATGATCGTGTGAGCGCCACCATATTTATTCTGCGAGGTAATGGTTGAACATACATTCGGCGTGGCTGGTATGATTTCGAAGAAAGCGTTTTATTGCCGACCATTACATTTAGGACATTCATAACTCGAAGCAATCAATCCTTCCTTCATACACCATTCAATCAATTCTTTCTTACCTTTCGCATTCAACAAAGTAAAAAATTCTAAAGTATATTCTCTCACACACGCAGCCAGCCCGGAGCCCTTCGAAATGTGCGCACACAAAATACGAAAATGCTAGAAATAGTTAGGGTTGCCATATGTAGTGTTTAAAAGTAGGATTACCAAGATGGCGCAATTATCGCCAACCAAAGTAATTCGCGCCAAGGGTGTGGGCTCTCCTAGGAGTGAACCTCCTTTCCTAGTTTTAATATCAAAGCACGATTCACGTGATATCAATTTTGCTGTGGTGATGTTAATACGCAAGTACCAATAATTCTTTTAAAAAGGGATAAGAGTTTTTGTTTTTCTACCCTTCTTCATAAATGAATGAAGAGACTTATCAGTGAAGTGGTGTTCTATAAATTCTAATTAGAATAAATTGTTCGACAGAAAACCCAGTATTTATAAGAAAGCTTTGTTTAAATACTATAAAAATTGTACATACAGTGAGATTCGAATTCTTTTTTAATAATATATACCTCTGAATAACAAAACTGAACCAACTAATATGGCAGAGAAATGAAAAACACACATAAAAATTTGGTTAAAAATTTTTTAACTCAGTAGACAAAACTATATTGACAAAAATCCCCAAGCCTGATCAAAAGTTATCCTTTTAATCCTATGCTATTGGCAACCTTTGGCAAATTATAAGTTGAAAAATATAGCCAAAGCTGATTATAGGTTTAAAATAAAATAGGATGCTACAATATAAAATATTTAAAATTAATTTCAGACATATGGTTAATTTAATTCACTAAATCACTGTCATGAGATTGATACATGAGTATGAAAAATGTTTGTTAAAAGACTAAAGAAGAAAAATAAGAAGCACAAAACTGGAGCAAGGAAAATAAAGTTGCAAGTATTTTATTTTGTTTTAATGTTATTTGAATGTGTTGCTACTTGATTTTTTTTAACAAATGTTATTTTTACCACCAAAAAAATATCTTATGATTTTATTTTATACATTATTATTTATTGAAGTTCCAATCCATATATGTAATTAGGGCTCCGAAATTCTAAAAATTGTATTTGAATACAGCAAGAACTATTTAATATATTTTAAATATTTAAAATCAAACAAAAGAAAAATTTTAAAAATTTATATTTTTCAAAAAAATAATTTATTTTGCTAAAACATAAGACTCATACTAAATAGAGAAAATAATTATTCCAATGTTATAAAAAATGGTGAGCCAAAAATTTTAATTCTTTTGAGAAAATGGCAAAGAAATAGTGTTGAGTTTTAAGGGGTAAAAAATGTCTCATATAAGTAATTATTTAAATGAAAACTAAATTTACAAATTACTGTTTTAGAGTTTATACAAATATTCAACGTAAGAAAGCGTACATTTAAACAGCAGTTAAAATAGCATAATACTTTACCTTAGGTGTTCGACCGATTTAACCATACTTTACAATATTACAACATACGAAGAAAAAATTCAAAAAATTAATTTAAACTTCACGTACAACAAGATATAAATCCTACAAACATAAAAAATACATAAATTCGGGCTTTTTATAGAATAAGAACAAATATGTCAGTGAAAACTTCATAACTTACTCAATCAGATTCTTCTAAACTAGTTTTTCAAGTAATCTATTACTTCACAATACTTAAGTCTTTTTTATAAAAACAGAATAACTTACTAGCCATGTCTTTTCATTAAACAGAAGATTTATAATTTTAAAGAAACCTAATAATTTTAAGCTTAAACAAATGTAAATCGATTAGATTCGATGAATAAATTTATCACGCTAATGACCACAGTCCGTTGTTTTTGTTTACATACGGTTTCACACAGCATACAAAAAAAGCTTTCCAACGGTTGCCGTTACTAACTCACAAATAATATTTTAGATGAAAATAAAATATCTATTTTCCATGAGTAAAAAAAACTCTCTGAACTTTTTAACAACCACATTGTTTTTGGATCTCTATGCTGTATCATCAAAAAGCTTTTCAGTAGAATTTATCAAAAAATCTGCTTCATGTGCTTATTACATAAGAATCAAATTTTTAAATTTTTGTCTCATTGAGAATTATTATTTTTACAAAGAATACATTTTTTATAAAGATTATTAATTTAATGCTAAAAAGCAACTAATTTCTGTTAAAATGTCATATTCAGTATTGTTGAAGAGAATCAACTAAATACCTTCTTTTTTATTTTCTGTTACTGAACGACCGTGTCAAGATGTCGGCCCCTTTCGGCTAGAGCATGCCGTGTTAGGGAAACTGAAATGGACCCTAGTTGTTCTGTAAGTAATTTTTGCTTTCTAATAATATTGTTTTTGAGATTTTGTGTTGATCACGACCTAATCAATATCTTTAGTATTTGCTTATAGCTTATGTAATTGTTATTGAAAACAAGTAATCCGGGTCTTCGTCTTGCATTGTTCCTTAATAGGAAATGTAACTTTTTATCCATTTTTTTGTGTAGGAATGATCTCATTGTAGTGCCAACTAATTTCGACTCATCATAATATGCATTTCTTTGAAGAAAATTTATTATAGTAGATCGTCTGTTTATAAATGCAGGGCAACTTTAAGCCTAAATCCGAGCGGTATTCAGTTGACATAATTTTAAAATAGTTTTAAGATTCATTTAAATCACATCACATGTTAAGCTGTATCATTTCTTCTGGAAATAATATTCATTTCACTGTTAATAATGAAAATAGGTGGGCTGCTTAACAAGATTAGTGAAAATATCTTCTGTTTTCATCAATACGTGTACAGTTAATATGCACAATTAATTTATGCGTGAAGAAAATAACAGTCAGAAATCTTTCAAAATAATTTCCATGGTAATTTTAGACAATTCTATATGAACTGTAATTTAATTATTTTTGTAATATTTATTAGAATTGCATTATCTTGTATTTAGATTTCTCATTTTAATGCACGTTTTTATTTGTTTGCAATTAAAGTGTTTGAACATGTTTACCTTTTCTATTTCTTTTATTATACCATATTAAGAGTTTCAATTAAGTTTTGAAGTGTTGAACATATGTTTCAGATGCTTAATTGAAACCTTTCTGTTGATATTGTGATAAGAAAATAAAACTTTTATTTTACTATTATAATATCTGCCATTAAACTACCCTTTAAAATGTTAACTTACCTTTACCTTAATGAATAAACTGTTCCTATTATTGCAGAATTCCCTTTTAATCAATTTAGAGTAGTTAATTTTGTATATTTTACTTATTTAAGCTGTTACATGTTTTATTTATAATTATGTAATATGTTCATTTGTTGTGTCTGGAGGCTATGAAATCGGAATTAAAATTGTCACTTTAAAGCTTGTATTAAATGCCAGAATTGATAATCTTTTTGTGGTACATTTATTATGATAGAATTGTAATAACTGGGAAAAACCTTTCCTGATATTTTTTTATGAGAAGGGGAGGCTATTGTATTGTTTTGTTTTGTAATGAGATGAAAACATTATTTTATATGATTTATTACATTTTATAATATATTTTATGCATGTTAATTATTACTATTGTAAAATTCTATAGCATTTTACGTGTTTAGAATTTTTAATGTTTTCTCTAATGCTAAGTCGTGAGAAAAAGAATATTTTTTTAAAATTGAACATATATATAACCAGATAAATTGGGCTGTTCATTATTGCATTTCATTATTAAAGTATTGCAATTTAATTATTTGAATTACCATACCTTTAAGTATAACTCGCTTCATTTTTCTATATGTATTTGTTAGTTTTGTTTTCTCTCCATTCCAGTATTAAACCTTTAACAGGTACAAAGCTAAAATACACTTTTCTGTGATAAAGTACTTGATAAACATAATGTTCTCATCCTTTATAAGTATTATTTAGTCACAAAAAAAATATCGGATCAGTAGTTTTTTCCTGGGTGGTGGCTAGACTTTATAGCCACTGCACACTTAAGAATTTAACTTACTTTTCAGGACGAAAAATAATGACTCATAAACAATAAACTTTTTATGAAAAATTATCATTTATATTAATAACTAGTTCACAATATCGATTAAATACAAAGTACAAGTGTAATAAATTAATAGAATTGTGCAATATATAATATTACTAAAGCATACATTGAAATTGGTATATATCCGCATTTTATATTTTATTTAGTTTTGATATTTTATGTAATTTATCAAAGTTATCGCTGCCCTTCTTCGGCTGTAAGGAATTATCATTAATATGCAAATGTGAAAGAATATATATGAAACTCTTCACTGACATTTGAGATATATACTCATCAAGCAGATCAGGAGAATTTGACTAGTAGACCCTGTAGCTAGGCAAGCGCTTGATTCCCATAATCTTCATCATCAGTATCACTATTATTAGAGGCTGCTGGCAAGATCTGATGGCAGTTCTTCAAAAAAAGCAAGAACCTCTTGAATAGATAAGTTTTTTCTAGGCATTGTTACACAAATATACTCAAATTCTACTTTACGTTGATAATAAGAAAAATCAATGTGCAATGATCGTATAAAACGGAAAGGCTAATTAAAAATCTATACACTTCTATAAGAAAAAGTATTCGAAGTATTTTATGCACCTCAATATGCAAATGTTTTCTCAATGCAGAAAAGCACAATGAAAGATTTTTGAACCCAAGAATCTCGTACCACATATTGTAAACAAAGTATGTTTATATTTCCCACCTCCAACATTCTCGCACGATTCTAAGTGCTTTCTCTTGAGTAGAGGAAGAGTGAAAATATTTCAAAGTCATTTTTCTGTTCTATGTGGGCAGTGGATAGAGCCTTTATCCATATATAAAAGCTTTCTAAATACCTAAATAAAAACTTTTTTTCAATTGCATATTTGCTTAATTCATTAAGATGAGAGTGAAGTATACATAAGGCATGTGGAAATTTTTTTCAAAGATCAGAAATCTTATTTATAGTGATCAAAATACAATTTGTAGATTTACACCAGGAAAAACTTGTTTTTAATTACCCATCAGAGGATATGAAATGCAAAAAAAAAGGTATTGTGCTGCCATCTGTATTGATTTTTACGCGTTTTAGCTTCAATTAACACATGTGGATATACTAAATATCCACCACCCGCTTGGAGAAAAAAATTTTAATATGTGGTTAGACCTATTAGCCGCTACCCCTGAAAGGGTTAGGCTGCACATCTTGTATTTTAGGTTACAAAAAGATAGAGAATAGTTGGCATGGGACCATTAATTTAACTTGATTCATAGGAAAATAACTTGTATGTTTTATAAATATGTATTGGGAACTTTTATAAAATAAGTCAAACATATTAAAAGAATTTATTCAAATGCTTATAAAAAGTTGTATTGTTTCGATGTGTTAATGTTTCTGTTAATTTTTTGAAAAAGAAAATTATTATTCAGAATTATGTGATGCTTTCTGCATTGATTAATTTTTTTTTATAAAATGGGAAAGGCTTTTTGAGAAAAATCATCAATAAGCATTTGCAATAAATCTGTTGTCTCAGCTTCATGTAAAAGATTTTTGTATCATATGTCATTTAGCTAACTTGATTTTTTTAAAAAAAAATTGACTTTTTAAATTTCTTGGCACAGCATATGTATAGCAGAGTTTTAAAGGTTAATCTGCTTTTTTGAAATAAAAATCTCATGCGTTCTTTAAAATTTTTATGTTTGATATAATAATCAGGAATCCTTGTGTTTTGTTGTCCATTATCCAAAAATATTTTGAAATTAATTATATGGTTATTGGAATGGTTTTTGCTTATAACCTTTGTTTCTGTTAATATAGTAGGTATAGGTTTTTATTTGAAGTATTTTATACTTTAAAACTTAAAAAATAGATATGGTATTTTTGATAAAATATCCTTATCATCCTTACTGAAGATTATTATGTTAAAAAACTTGGGTTTTTCCGATATGTTTTAGAAATTAATTGATCTAGTCATTTTTACTAAAGGAATAAAATAAGGATTTGTTTTTAAAATCTCTTTGTTACTAATATAATATAATTTGAAAAAGGAAGTTTTTCTCTGAAATGTTTGTGGGGAGGGGTGGGGTGACTGTCATTATCTTACTGCAGATTGATTCTTAAAATCAAACAAAAAAATATGCTTTTTTAAATCCTTGAGACAAAGTTGATGAAACAGTTTAATAAAATTTCATTAGAATGGATGCTGATGTATATTCTTAAATTGATTCTTATTATTTTAAGTTTTAGTTCTTTGATATCAGATTATCTGGTGAAAATGAAATTAAACAAGATTTATAAAGCTATATATATTGAAATGTTTTGCATTTTCATTTGTTTCTAGAACTTTCACAAGGGAAAATTTCTGAAGTATTCTTGTGTCTTTTGTAAACATGATTTCTGCAGTTTCAAATGGAGAGAATATTATACTTTTTAAAAAAATAATTTTGCAGTAATAATATATGCAAGTATGATATATTTACAGTATTACATATCAAAAATGTGAAAACAAAAGTAATGCTAAAACATTTATATAAATGCACTAAGGTCTATAACAGTTAAGTGAAATCACACAGTATTTATGTTTTGTATTGTTGACCAATTTTGGGTAAAATCCTAGGAGAACCCACACACAGCCTTGGCGACAAACGGAAAAAAGCGCCAAGCGAAACCGACAATGGCGGCAAGGGAATATAGCTGGATAAGGTGGATGCATAATGAAAATATATGTAAACAATACAGAAATTAAACATTTAAGATAAAAAAATATTAAAACAACACTTACTTTCTTACTGCTGATCTTTTCCTAGTGGAGGGTACAGCGTAATGACTGATTTTTAAAAAGCCTTAAAGGTCTCATCGCTAAGCGAATGATCGTGTGAGAGCTGCCATATTTATTCTGCAAGGTAATGGTCGAACATACATTCGGCGTGGCTGGTACGATTTCAAAGAAAGCGTTTTATTGCCGACCATGTTACGTCATGCCGATCATTACATTTAGGACATTCATAACTCAAAGCAATCAATCCTTCCTTCATACACCATTCAATCGGTTCTTTCTTACCTTTCACATTCAACAAAGTAAAAAATTCTCAAGTATATTCCCTCGCACACGCAGCCAGCCCGGAGCCCAACAATAAAATGAAATTTGAAATGCGCACCCACAAAATGCGAAAATGCTAGAAATAATTAGGGTTGCCATATGTAGTGTTTAAAAGTAGGATTACCAAGATGGGACAATTATCGCCAACCAAAGTAATTCGCGCCAAGGGTGTGGGCTCTCCTAGGAGTGAACCCAATTTTGTCAAATCAAAAGATGTTGCTAAATGCAGCGATGTGCTACTAATAGTGGAAAACCCTTCTTGCACATATTTGAACACAATAATAACAGCATTTGGTGACGTTTTTAAAATTCCCAATGTTTTTTGATTTGGTGAAATTCGTTGACAGTTTAATTGATAAGTTCTGAAATCAATTGAATATTGATATATATTTTTCAGAGCAATACTTTTTTTTTTAAAGTCATGGTCAGCTAATATGATTTTCAAAATGTTGAATAGCTGGAGTTGTAAATGGTTGATTTAGAAGAAAGTTGGCTAATGTTGATTTTAAGATAAATTATGCTGCTATTAGAATAATAAAATTATGCTGCTATTAGAATAATATGTTTAAATACTATTAAATTAACCTATGTTTGCCTTAATCTTGAAAGCAGATTATAATATACATATCTGACAATTTGATATTAATTTCTGGCCTATTTTAGTTTTTTTTTTTAAATACACATAACTTTTGATGTGTATTGTTGCAGTTTTGCATTGTTTTAAATTTATAACTTCTTGATGTACAAATAAAAAAGAATTTTACTTTTTTTTCCCTTTGGAATGTGAATTTCCAGTACCATCGAAGAAAGGGGAGAACATAGAGCATTAAACAAAACCGAATTAATAAACGATTCTTGGCTGAGAGTTCTTGATTTGCCAGAGATGTTAAAATCTACAGTGACATATGAAAAGAGTCTCAATATTTGTGCATAAAAAGGCTAAATGTCTAAAAAAATTTGGTACTTGAGTATTATTCCATCGATCATTTTCTCCAAACAAAAACTGCTACCAAATGGTGTGACTTAATCCCAGATATTATGTCAAGGGGTTAATGTTTCTATTAATTTTGAAATGTGGCTGTTCTGTGTGTTCATTGATTAAGGAGCATGTCTTGTTTTTAAATTCTGATAAAAATTTAAATTTCTGTTTTTTGTTTGATTTTGAGGGTGTTATTAACTAACTCATTCATCATTTTTCTTTGCCTGTATTGACTAAAGTAGTTTTCAGGAATTAGGTAGATTGTATGTAGTTTATTTGGAGAATTTACATTCCCCTCCCCAAATCCTTCAGCAGTTATTTCTTATAAATGCTTGATATTTTGTTTATTTTATTTTAATGTTTGTGTGTGTGTGTGAGGTTTTTTTATAAATGTGTGATTTGCACTTTAATTGTTCCATGTACCATTTTCTCCTGAATTTTTTTTAATCAATTTCTTTAATCTCACATGTGCTATTCTTTTGTGACTTTAAAAATAAATGAATAAGAAAGGTAAAATCTTGGAAAAGAACTTCCCCTCCCCCTCTCTGCCAGTTAATACTTTCAAGGCATTAATTAGCATTTTTTTTAAGTATAATTTTTTTTAATCAGCATTAGGGATTGCAATATTTGACCAAAAGTTCAATACCGGTATTGGGTATTTCTTAGAACTTAATACCTGGATACCAGTTTTAATACTGGTAGTAGAAATTTAGGGGAAAAAAAGAAAACACTGGGTGTGTGTTTCTTTGTTTTATGTACCAGTTTTATTAGAGAGTGTAAATATCACAAAAAATAATTTGTAACTTTTTAAATTATAACAGTATAGTAAGAATCATAAAAAAGTAAAGGAACATCTTTATTTAAATCACAAAAAAAGTGTGAATATCACTATTCAGTCTTAGTACTATTACAAAATTTTGAAATGTCATCTTAAAAAACACAATGCATCAATCGTACTGTCATTAAGTCTGGAACGTATTTTTGTGCAAAAATTACCAGCTGTAGATTGTGATTCTCTTAATTCATTAGAAGTGCAAAACACTCGAAATGACAAACCATCTAATGCTCTCATTTTACTTATAATTTCATCCAAATTATGTTGTTTTTTTTTCCAAAAGAATCTAAAATTCCTAACAACTTGGTCTTAGAGACTGTGCTTAAATTTTACCTATATCGAAATTAGATTATTTCCTCCTTAACAAATTTCTTTCATGTTTTGTTTTTAAATGTGTATGGAGTGCGCTTGTACTTATTCTAGTAAATACCGAAAAACCGGTATTTAAACTTGTGAATACCGGTATTTCAAAATTGTACAAGTAGCTCAAAATACCGGTATTCGGTATCTCGGTATTGCAATCCCTAATCAGCATTTATGGAGGTACTAGCGTTTTATGTAAAATTTGTTTGCATCCAAGGTAGATGTTTCTTACTGTTACAAATAATTTAGAGTAATTTATATTCTTCTAATTTTATTGCATAAATATTTTAAGTTCCTTAAATCACTTTAAATGTATTTATATATATAGGCTACGTATTTCTCATAGTCTTCTTTTCATAGATTTTTTCACTTATTTATAAAAAAAACCAGCATATTGGAAAAAATTGTTAGCTAATAATTATAATGAAAACATGCTATAATATATATTTCTGGTTTTCAAATTAATATTTCTTATTCCAAATATTTGGAATATGAAATCTAAAATATCTGGGTTTCATATGGGACCCTGAAATTCTGGGAAACAAACATATTGACAATATTGTATTTAAGGCAAGAGAACGGCTTAACATCTTGAGATATATCTCTGGACGTGATTGGGGAGCTGATGCTGGCACTCTGAGAAACACATACATCTTGCTTATCAGGCCCATCTTGGAGAAAGGTGTTCCAGTTTATTGTAGCACCTCCGTTACAAATCTTTAGAAACTTGAAAAGGTTCAGCTCAGCGCTGCTTGGATCATCACTGGCCTAAAAAATACTTGTCCCAGAGATTTAGTACTTTTCGAGGCAGACCTACAACCCCTTAGCCTTAGGAGACGTGCACGTCTAACAAAATACTACAACAAACTCAGAAGTCTGGATTCTCGAAATCGTACTTCAGCTTACTTCAAAGATTGATGTAATAACCAGAGACTCAGGAGAAACAGTCCCTTCAGCCAAATGGTCTCTTTTAACCTCACCACTGGTGCTGTGGAACCTCACCACCTGTCACTATGTCTTGACCCAGCAGATGATCTTGACGGGGTCTTCTTTCATCCAGAATTACCAGTACACGTGAATAAACAAGCAGTCCTTCCTGCCTTTCTAAAGCAATTAGCTCTGGAGAGAATTGGAGATATACCAATTGACGTCCTTCAGGTTTATACGGAGGGCAGTAGAGACAATTATTATCGATCTGGCAGCGGAATTTACATCAAATCGCAAGACCATATCTTAAGAATCCAAAGGAGAAATCCAGACAGTTGCTCTGTTTTTCGCAGTGAGCTAACAGCCATTGATGAAACCCTTGGTTCTCTTGCATCTCTTTCAAATGGAAAAGAGATTTGGATACTGTCTGATAGTAGAAGTGCAATACAGCACTTGTCCAATTGGCAAAGTGTGAGAAATAATGTTGGAGTGTCAATACTCACTAAGTTAAAACGACTTTCTGCATCACATCAAATTCATATGCAGTGGATTCCCTCTCACATAAATCTAGAGGGAAATGAGATTGTGGAGACTTTGGCCAAGGCTAGCGCGTGTGAGGTACCAGACCCCTCACCTTTTTGGAGATTTTCTCTAGAACTAAACACCAGAACTAAGAACCACTTGGATCCCCCAGGGCACCATTTGTATCAGTGTTCTCGTCCTGGAGGCTCTCTGGCTCACGGTTTTACAAGACAGGATCAAACTCTTCTAGCCCGCTTTCGAAGTGACCATATGAAAACAATGACATTTTCTGAAGGGCGCAAGAGCTTTGAAATGTGCACAAACTGATCTTCTGAGCCGGCCACGCCTGCTTACATCCTTGAGTGCCTTGGGCTCACCAAGCAGGACTTAGCAGACATTCCCTTGCTGGTGTTGGATTTTCTGAAAGTTTACGATGACATGGACCTGGTCTAGCACTGCTGACCAATGGGGCGTGCAACTACAAAACAACATAAACAATATTTATGCATAAGCATGCTTAAATCTATAAGAAATTTTGGTACCTACGTGTTATCTCTTTGATCAATTTTCACCAAACAAAAACTGCTGTTACTTGATAAAATAATTGGCTTTAATTTGGTATGTTCCAGTTATTTAAAATCTATTCACATGGTTGATGGGATTATATGTAAGTACTAAAATTAAGTTTCATATTTTAAAAGCATGAATCTGTATGAAGTAAGAATATCTGGAATATAAACATTGAATTGGAATATAATCTTGATGATAAATTACAATTAAAATATAACCAATTTCCATTTTTGTGGTGAAAAAATTTTTTGAAATGCAAAATTTGTTTTATTTTTGATTTAAATAAAAAGTACAAGTTGGCCAATTCTCTATATGTTCACAAAACCTATTTGAAATCTACTTCTGTTGGTAAGTTTTTGAATTTATATTAATAAAAATATTTTTTACATGAGATTTGAGTTTATTTATTAAAAATGATAAAGTCTCTAGTCAAATAAGTTATAAATCATTAAGTTATTAAATTTTTATTTATAATTATTTGTATGAATTTGTAGAACTTAAAATTAACTTTATATTTATTTTTGTTAAGGATTTGGAATTCTTTGATTTCAAAAATGCAAGTGAGGAAGAAGTCAAAGAAATTCAAGCTATTCTTAAAGGTCCTGGGAATAATGGTTGTGTGGAGGTAATATTTATAAGAGAATTATCAATTTTAATTCATTATACACTGCATTGTATTTCTAAAGCAAGCTTTTAATCCAAGTTTTATCTTCCAAAAAAACTTTTATAAGTTATTTCTTTAATTTTATTGGTGAGGGAAATTTATCAAATTCAACATTATGATTTAATGAAGCTACTATCATTTTTTTTTTTTTGCTTGATTTAAGAATTTTGTTCCAGTATATATATAAAGCATTTATTATTATCATTATGACAATTTTAAAAAGTTCCTTTTTTAAGTTCTCCTGGTGAGTCGAGTATATTTCTGTTTTATTCCTGTTTCATTTTTATTTATACTTATTCTAAAGTACTTTGTTTCACTATTTGTTCATTTCTGAAGTATAAATTGTTGTACAAGAATAAATTTCACTTTTTGTAAAAGTGTTATGAATGTATTTTACATAAAAGCATTACATTTTCTGAACTAAGGTTGCTAGATTAAACTATGATGTTGATTATTGTGTAAGAATGTGCTGCTTTATGCTTTTTAAAATTACTTTTTGATTAGTTTTGAATTTTAATGCAACCTGAGAATTTGAGTTTGAGAAGATTCAAAATTAATTTGTTTTTGAGTATTAGTACTAAAAAGTAGATTACAGATGTGAAAAAGGTTCGCTAGCATTGTTTTTACTGTTTATCCTGAATTTTCTTAAAAAAATATATTTTAAAGATTAACTTGTCAGTGTGTATTGCTAAGATTTGTTTAAGATGAGATGAGTGAATTAATAAAGGAAGAGTTAGTTTGAGTAAATATATATAGTTTGGTATCCTTATATTTAGTCATGCTTCTCTACAAAGGTTTTCATTTTGGTAATTTACTGTGTGATCACAATACATTTCCTTTATTTAATTCAGAAATATTAAATTTTAATATATTATTTTACAGCTACCATGGAAAATTCCTATAAAAGAAAACTGTATTGAAAGTCTTCCTGATGATGAAGGTAAGAAATTTGTGTATTATTCATTTTAATGAATCAAGGACAAATATACAAAATTTGTTTTCTTTCCAGGTAAACATCTTAGTTTTCAATTTTTTATGTTTAAATTCTATATTGTAGAGTTATTTTGATTTTGTACATTTAGTTACATTTACTGTGTTCTTAGTGAAGTATTTTTAGAAATCAGGTTTTAAAATTATTGATATCTGTGATGAATTTAAGTATTTATTCTCATTGTGTTATCTTTTTCATTCACTAAATTCAAATTAGGTGAAGCATACAACGTTAATTTGATTTATAATACTTTAAAAATATGAATAAATAATAAAAGGAAGAAAAGATGAAAATTTCATGTTTTTGATTGATATATAATTATAAATCAGATGAATTATTGGTGCTAGTTTGATATCCGAGGTTATAGCGCCAAGATGGGCGATAAAATTACAATATGGTTACCTTGATATTTTTATTGTCTGGCAATGTGGTTATCATGGGGATAAGGTATATTAGAAATAACTTTCATTGTGTGTGTGTGGTTTTTTTCCCATGGTAACCCAATTAATTTCAGACGATTTTAGTTCGATTTCTTTAAAAATTAACCATTTTCAGTGTAATTGTTCTATAGTTTCCGACTTCTGCTTTATTTTGTGCGACTTTTGGATATGGGTATTTCTAATATGGGTGAGTTCTAGGATATTTTTTTTCTTAAGAATGAATGTTGTACTTTTAATTATCGCTATGAATCGTTTATTTCACTTTATTTTACGTTTTAAAAATGCTTTTTTTTTTTTTTAATGTTCCTTGTTTGATGAAATTTGTTGAAGAAACTTGCAGTTTATAGAACATTGCAAGTTTTCAGTACTTAGTAATTGATATTCATTATTAAGTGTAATATATATTATCTAACTATTTTATTATAAAAATACAATTATTACTATGTGTAATAATCATGTAATATATTCATCATTCATAATTTTTTTTTATATTTATAAATATTGCATATTATGTTATTTATTTATAATTATGTTATTCATCTTGATTATTGTAATGTTATTTATCTATGATTATTATAATGTTATTTATAATTATTATATAATAAGAGTATTCTTATGCATTACTTTTATTTTATTACAATATGATGATTATTATCTTTATAATTACTAATAAAGTATAGTATATGATTATTATAAATAATTATTATTATTAAATCATATAAATGAATATTATATATAATTACAATAAATTATATTATATTGTTATTCATTATTTATTTATTGATTGATCTTGGTTATTCTCTATCTCTCCCTATATTCTTTTTTTGAAATATATTTCAATGTATTTCAAAACAATTTTTTTAAATTATCTTCCTGATTATTTGATCCCATAAATCATGTATTTTACAACATTATTTTTCATTCCAATTCATAAACGGATGCCCCATATTGGATTCCATTCCAGCAACAGCAAACGCTGCTAAGCCGCGCTTGTCGCCATGACCCAGGATATCAAACTAGTTCCAAATTATTTTTGTTACTATTTAACTATATTCATTCTTTTTTTCCCCTCTTATTGTACAGGTGTTGTGGAAGAAACTGATCCACTACTCTCTGTGAAAAACACAAAGGAAATTGGAGCTGTGGTTGGCCAAGCTTTACAATTTGCTGCACCATCAACTCCTTTGTCTCCTCCTGAAGCACAACTACCACCACCGGCGGTAGAGACATATGTTACGCTGCCTACAACAGTTGGTGTTGGTCCATATCCTAGTGCTCAATACTTTGTTTCTAGGACCATACCTTACCTGCGTGCCTATCCTCACATGAGTGTTCCATTCTTTGCCTGCCCTATTCCAGGAACAGGTGAAGCTGGTCCTTATGGTCAGTTCGTACCAGTGGTTCCTGCAACAGTAGGGCAAGAAAAATTTATTGGACCTATAGAAAATGAATCTAATCAGAAAAACAGAGGACCTGTTGAAAGGCAATACAGTAGACGTAATAAAAAGAAACTGTCTAGCTCAGAATATTGTGGTTCATTTGAATCTGAAACCATGGATGCTTACAGGGAGTTGGAACATACTGATATTCCAACTCCAACATCTCCTATCAACAGTGATCGTCCAACATCAGTGCCTCTTGTGCCTTTACCTGTGCCACCCTCAACTTTTGCTGTTGCAGGTGGTACACTTCCCATGCATGGTTATCCACCTGGTCTTCACACTCTTCCGTACACTCAGATGTCAGGGCCTCAAGCTCCTTCAGCTGCCATGTATTATGTTCCCGTGTTTAACCACCCCTATAGCAGCTATATCCCTTCACCCCCATCAGCTCCTATGGTACTTCCTATTAATCTCCGCCCTGAGACGGAAGTCAATGAACTTGCCATGGAGAAATGTTCCAAGGTCACTGAAGAAGTGCTTGAAAATCCAAGTTCTCTAGTTGTGTCCTCTCGAGAGGATCCTCCAAACGTCCAGTCAAACTGTGCGGCAGTATCTTCATTGGAACAATATAATGAGAAAGTTGATGTCCAACCTACGTTGGTGGACATTACTGCCAAAAATGCTGTTGTAGAGAAGGAAGAAGTGACGGACTGCAACTCTTCTTCTGATCCTCTTAGCTCTTCTCCAGACTGCATCCAAGAAGTGGATGACCAATGCCAAATGGCCAATGAAGAAGTCAAAGAGAGCAGTCTGGATCCTTCTCGATGTTGGGCAGATTTATTCAAAAAGCCCTCTCCAGAAGTTAATGGCATTGACCGCCGTCATGACTGTACAAGTACTGTAAAAAAAGATATTACCAGTGGTAAAACTAAAACTTACTCTGTGCCTGTTAGTGATAGTATCCATTAAGTGTTACAAAAACAAAAAAAACTAGCAATTAATTATGGCTGTGGAATATATTTTGCATGGATTTTTTAATGAGACTGTTTTTGAGGAGGTTGCCTCACGTTTTCAGAGTGATATTCTTGTTGTGATCTTGATCGACGGTTGAGCTTTTGTGCATAAATATATTTAAATTATTAGGTAGGTTGTTGAATTTTTTTGTGCTATCTTTCACTCATATCTACCACACTTCACTCCACTTCCGTTTGGAAATGAAGTTCAGCTTTGTGGTTGTATAAAAATATAAACAGGACTGTGCATTACTAACTTTACAATTGTAAGGATTTGCTGTGTTTTAATTTTTATCTTGTTCTTTATAAATGAATTGTACATACACTTTTCTAAATAGTCATTTGAATGAGAGACTCTAGATGATGTGTTGTTTGAAATGTAGGTATATAAATTTTTCTAAGATTAGAGTTGAAAAATAAAAAAAATATTAATACTCAGAAATCAAGTATAGGGAAATTCTTTTTCTGGTTGTCATGTTTGCTTCAATCATGCTGCTATAGCAATAATAAATCATGCAAGTTTTATATGTAAACTATTGAGTCACTGTCACAAGTAAAAATGCAGTTTTCTTGCCTGAAACAGGCTTGCGCAAAGTAGATATGCAATATCAATGTTACAATTGTGAAAGTTACCTAAGAAAATAAATTTTTTAATGGCATAAAAATTGCAGATCTTTATTAATTTTATAGTACACAGAACCATTCGGTTCATTTGAATTATTGATAACATTTACATAATCTTTTTTCAGTAAGTTTGTAGCGTAAGAAAATGTTAAGAAAGAGCTTTAAAATTAATTGTATTGTATTGTTCAATGCTAAATTTGAATTTATAATATTTGCTTATATTATATATAAATTATTTGAAAAATGAATGATTCATTAATGAATGCGATATCTTACTCTATATTATTTGTTTATTTAGGTTTTTACATTAAGTTCTGTATTTCCTATTTTCAATTTTAAAAAAGTGTGCTTATTAATCTGCAAATCCCCACAAGATTATATTTAAATGTTTATTCTCCTTTTTATTCTTCAGCACCTAGTTAAAATAAGCACTATGTGTTTCTTCCCGCCTTTATTTTTGCTCATTACTAGAAAGCTAATATAAAAGATATAGTCCTTCATGGGGGAAGCATTTTTTTATGTGATATAATTTGATTTTCAAAAATTAATCTTGATAATTTTTTTCAAAAAATTAGAATTTAATAACTTGTCAATTATATATATATATAACTAGTCATGTTTATAAATCCAGTATATATATTTTTTTGTTGATGGGGAGGGGGGAAAATGCAGTGAGAAATTAAGAAAAGATCCATCAATGATTTTTTTTTTCATTTTAAACAACATAAATTATTATACTACTTAAAATATAATCTTAGGTAATTCAGATATTTAAAGTAATGCATATTTTCATAGAAATTTAATTTTTTACACAAAACTGAGTGAAGAAGATATTTCAAAGTGAATTTCATTTTTTTGTTTACTTTCTTTATTTTTACTTTATATTTTGTGATTTTTCTGGAAAAGATTCTTAACTTTTTAGAGTGTTATTTAGTTAAATAAGAATTTTAAATTATAATTGTTATAGAATATATTTGTAAAGCTTTTTGTGATCTGTGGTGTATGAAAATTGAAAAGTAAATGTTCGTTATTGAAATGTAAACTTTAAATATTTAAACCTAAATTTTATACACTGTGTTTCCTTTCAGTTAAAAAGAAATGTTTTAATGGTGAATTTTTGGTATGAAAGCTGTTTATACATAATTAGCATTTTTAATTGAAATGTTATGTTTATTTCTCCAAGTTCAATATATAAGATTAAAAATAAAGTATTATATTTGTTTTATTAAAACAACTGGAACTGCTTTGTTATTTTTCTTCTGTAACTTTTCAATATTTTTGTCTTAAGGGTGATTTTTAATATTGCATTGATATTCACTAAAACAACCTACTTTTAGACATACATGATTTTTTTTAAAAAATATATCCAAGCAATTCAGGCCTCTCATTTTTAAAAATAGTGCTTATTATGCAGTTTCTTTTAAATTATTGTTTTGAGTTTGTTAATTTCTTAAAATTTGTAATATGGAGAGTATAAAGTGCAAAAATGTTTGAAGCAATACTTTTTTTCTTTCATGTACCTGAATTCATGGAAATATTTCTGGTTGTAATGGATTCTAGTCTAAAATAGTGGATGAATGAGCATAACTATATAGATTGAAAAGAAAGGAAAATTATCTTGGGTCATGTATTTGAAAGAAATGGATTATTTTGTGTATTATTTATATGATAGTTCCTACTACATTTGGGAAGAATAAAGTGAAAAGTGTTTATGTAAATATCAATTTTAACTATTTTTTTTAGGAATGGATACTGAATTTTTTCTATCAAATTAAGTTGATTCTTTCAATATAGGATATTTAAGTATTTGATATAAAAAAAGATATGTTTGTTTTATTAATTTTCAAAATAATTTTTTAATAATTATTTAAGTATATTTTTGTATAGAGTATTATTTTTTCAGAAGACTTCGCTACTCAAAGAATTTGAACTATCAAAATTTTTGTATTTTCTTAAAATATAGATAATTTAAAATTAATGGATAATTTAGATCTCACAGTAATTCTTTCAGTATAGATGTTATAGGATAACATCTCTTTGTGTATTTAAGAATCTTTCAAATTTTTCAATTAACATAAAACTATTAAAAATATATACTTTTTGTCATATATATGTTATTAAATCAACATTGTTGTTTCTAATCACACATGTCAGATTGATGTCCATGAAATTCATCACAGCATAGGGCTAAGATTTATGCCTGTTAGCTGTAGCTTTGAGCAGGTGACAGAGTTCCTGATTTCCTGGCCTTTTCCGTTCCCGAGAACGTAATTGTCATTCCCGGGGAAAAAATTGAAAACATGTTACTTTTAATTGACAATAATTATATAAAATAAGAATACATATAAATTCCAAAATTTACTCATTTGTAAATTCTGCTAAAAGTTCAAAAAATATAAAATTTTAATAATTTTTTTTAAAAGTATGATTTGAGAAAACACAAGCAATCTATGTTTTTATCACTCATCCTAATTCTTAGCTTTATTATGAATAACCTTGTTGAAGAAAATGCTCTCTCTCAGCTTCAGTTGACGTCTTATGAATTGTTTTCAAAGCCTCACCCAGTTTCATGTTTAAGGATCAATTTTTCTGTTATTTTTTAATCAATCCTCAATCAATTATTTTTCAAATGTTCCTACTAAGAGATACATATTACTAAATACTTGAAAATTTATTTGCTGCTGGAGTAATGATCATGTGCATGAAAAATATTAATTCTTGTATTTAAGAGCTTGTATTTATGCAACTGATTTCATGTTTATGAAATCGCTATATTTTGTTACATAAAAATAACTTAAGAGTAATATAAGAATCTCACACACAAGTGTGGTGAAAAATAAGAAAATGTGAGATTTTTTAAAAATATTCTCCTTCAAACAGTTTAGGAATTGAATCCCTTCTTGAAACTACTGATTCAATTAAATAGTTTGTAATAAAAACAAGTTTCAAAAAAAAAAATTTAAAATAGCAAATTAAATAATTAACAGTTTTAAGTATGAATACTTTGTTATCAGCATAAATCAAGGTATCAGAATTTATCAAAATAGTCGTGCCGGTAGCCTACAAAATGATGTTCCTTTGAAAAGTGATATATTTGTAGTTAGCAAAGCGATGTCGACAGATAGAAACTGATCAAGACAAATATGTGACTCTTTTCTACTATAAGCTGTATAAATTCTCCCCAACTCTGCATCTCTTATTACACTCTTACTCCACTACTGGGAGACATTTCTTCTTCCAAGATATTTGGGGTAAAGGATCGCAAATTGCAACCGTGCTGACGGCTAAAATTTATATTGGAGGTCGAAATCCGCGTTTAGGTCACAAGTAGCCACCTCGGATTATTTCAGCCCCATGTCATTCTCAAGGACAAAATATTCCCTGGAATACAAAAAGAATGAAAATCGATTCATTCCCAGGAAAGGAACCCTAGTGAGAGTATGATTCGGCCCGGTTCCTCCCGAATTTTGAGGGAGAACACATTGGAAAAGGTCGGGGGTCTCCCGATTTGTGAAATACCCAATAACTATTAAACATTGTTTTTCTGTTTCATACCTTTAGATTACAATATTTTGTTTTCAGGATGAAAATTAAGCTCTTAAATTTATCAGATTATTTTGGATTAATGAAAATTCCTTATGGCCTCAACATTATTGATGACGACTATGAAATAAATAAAGCCTTTTTTAGAGTTATTGCTATGTATGTTTATATATATGCATCCATTGGAAGTAATTTTAATATTTAATGTTCTTGAGACTTTCTTCATTGTTAATGCCATTTACTGTATTTTGTCTACTAAGCAAAGCTCATTTCTTTTATTTTTGACATTTTGGGAAATTGTTACTAAATCACTAAAATTTTCATCTGCAGCCTCAATATTATTTTAGGTATCTAAACACACTTTTCTCCTCTCTCTTTATATAAATTTACCAGATTCCTCTTTTTCTCACTTTATCAGAGTATAATTTTTTTTTCAAAATAAAAAAATAAACTACATAGGTACAAATAGTTTATTCACAAGTTATCATTTGTAGCCTCATGTTTATCTTCATCATTATAGAAACTAAATCGTTACATTTTGCATCTGTCTTTGGAAGTGAAAAATGCTACCTTAGTCTTTCCTACCAACAGAGTGTATTTGCTTAAAAAAAGACTTTTTTAAAAATTAATCCAGATAAGTAAAATCTTGTCATTTGGTTTATTTAACCACGAAGCAATTTTTAAAAAGCCTGTATTTGTTAAAAAAACTTGTGAAATATGGTATTAGTTTTAAATTTAATATAAATTTTGTTTAATTCTCTGAAATTTTTTTTTTGGATGATTTACGTTGATCAGGGTTCGAGAATTTTATGCAAATCAGTCGCAAAGAACAAGATGGTTCTACTGGAGCGATGGAAATTTATGTCGAAAAACAATCGTTGAAATACGGGATTCGACAGCAATATTCACAGAATAAATCTCACAGGTCTTCTCACCTTCAACAGTGCTCAAATACAACAATCTGTGTCTAAAATACATACACTGCTCAAAACAATTAAAGGATATTGTAAGTTTTATATAAAATAAAGATATAAGCGAAATTTTTTTTCTTGCCGAAAATGGAAGAACAGAATCACAAATGCAAATTTTTCTGATTTTCAAACTGTGAAACATGCTAATTTTGAGTTCGACGTCAAAAACGTCGCTTCAGCGGCAGCGAATGAAATTTGACTTTCAACTGAAATGAAGACTAGGATGATCGGCATTCAGTGACTGCTTTGTTTCGATGAGTACGATGTCTCGGCGAAGTCATTTAACCGATTCAGAAGCTTTGAGAGTTGTTGATAGGTTAGAAGGGGGCCAAACTCAAGCCGAAGTAGCGCAAGCCATTGGAGTGTCACAAAATGTGATTTCCAGGATCTGGAACCGTTTTTTAGAGACTGGAAGTGCAGGTCGAAGACCAGGACAAGGTCGTAGACGGGCAACAACGCCCAATGAAGATCGTTATTTAGTGTTAACGGCTCGGAGACACCGAAATATGAACGCTACTCTTCTCCAACAACTTCGCACGGCTACTGGCACCACGGTTTCAACTCAGACTGTCCCAAACCGGCTCCATGGTGTAGGTCTGTATGCTCGCCGACCGATGGTATGTGTTAGACTAACATCAAGGCATCGTCGCGACCGCAGGGAGTGGGTAACAGCATATGAACTGGAGGATAAATGAATGGAGCAATGTTCTTTTTCTGACGAGTCCCGTTTTTCTGTTCATCCGGATAATAGGCGTATTTTCATCTGGAGGGACCGTGGCAGTAGGAATAATCCTGCGTTCGTGCACGAAAGGGTCAGATTTGGCGGTGGGGGAGTGTTGGCGTATGGTGGCATCTCCATTGACGGGCGCACAGACCTCTATATCATTCGAGATGGACCTCTGACTGCTCGCCGATATAGGGATGAGATCCTCAGACCTATTGTAGTCCTTTACGCTGCAGAAATCGGGGATGACTTCATTTTAATGGACGATAACTACAGGCCACATCGTGCTAACCTGGTGGAGGATTTCCTTTTCGAGGAGGGAATCGTACGAATGGAATGGCCAGCGTGTTCTCCAGACATGAATCCAATAGAGCACGTTTGGAACGCTCTAGGAAAACGAGTTGCTGGCCGCCAACCACCCCCTCAAACTCACCAAGAACTGGAAGAGTGGGACAGAATACCCCAACTCGAGATTAATAGCCTCATTGACTCCATGCCTCAAAGGTGCTCAACGTTGCTGGCCGTCCGTGGAAACCATACCCTCTACTGAAAATGATTTCCTTTGAAGAAAACACCTTTTTTTCTCACATGCACAAATTGTTTTTTTCCTTTTGTACACAAATGCGCAATAAAATGCATTTTTTTCTGCCAAACAAGTGTAATTTATTCTCATATGACCTACTACGTCTGACGACCATGTATCAATCAGCTAAAAAGTTTCCCAGCCACAAGATCCACCTAAAACCGCAATATCCTTTAATTATTTTGAGCAGTGTATATGTAAAAGATTATTAACGAGCACTCGCGTTCAACAGCCGAAGTAATCGCTAATTGCTGGTTGACTCTTCGATGGTCGAGGCAAAACTACTAATCGCTATTCAAAACAATACTACTATTTTGGTGAACTACTCCCTATTTATAAGCCTCGCAGTTTTTTTTTTTTTTTTTTTTTTGAAAAATCCGCTTGCGTTGTAGATTGTATCCACTAATTTCTAGAAGAATCCGTAGGGCCCCGAACTCTCCAAAAATACCAACTTGGCTCTACGGCTGAGTTGGTATTATTGAATCACCATTATAATGTAAGGAACGGCATTGTGTGCTTGTGAATATTACAATTTTTAACGTAAAATAAATACAACATAGAGTAATATAAACATATTACATATCCAAATATAAATTATTTACACTTTTACCCAAAATTCGTAACAACATATTTAAAACTTTTTTAGAAATGTGATAGTATGATAAAAAAAATGTTTTTCCAATTCTAAAATGATAAAAAGAAAAATATTGATTCATAAATTACTTGGATATAAAGGATTATGCTTTTCTTGCCATTATTGAACTTTATTATAACAAAACTCAGTGTTAATTTCATTATAAAATCCAATTTCTATTTATTGATTTTATGTGAATAAAATGGAACTTAGCGTTAAAAGTATATACCTTTTTTTGTAAAGCATCAAAAGAAGAGAGAGTACATTCACAAGATTGAATACATTGAGAAATCTAAATTGGATATGGTATTTTAGTCACAAATTCTTATAATTTTTTCTCTTGTAGCTAACAATATTATTTTAAATCATTATTTATTTAATCTGAAACATATGTGTATTTTTGTTTTCTGAAGCAAAAAATTTCTTTCTGTGGCAATAGGAACCAGGTAGTCACGGGCACAAGTTCGTGGCTGGCGTTGTCGAGTTCAATTCCTAGTGTCACTGAAGATGTACGTTAAATTTGTCGAGGCTCAAAATGCTCATGGCATGTTGTGGAAATTTGGAGTAGAGTGCTCAGACATTGTCCTTTGACCAAGGTTCATTACGAGTTCTGTCACTAAAAGTCTTAAGAGTGCAATGTTCTTCAAAAATCGAATGAAACCCACTTCTATCGGCAATTTAGTTTTAAAGAACGGGTTGTGTGTGTGTGTGGGTGTGCTAAATCTCTTCATCTGCAAGTTGAACATATTTATTGTACTTTCTGCATTTCATGGATTTAAAATTAATTTTTCTTTTATGATATCAAATGTTTTTTTGTAGAAAATTATTAAATTCTTTTAAAAAAATAGAATCTTCTCAAATATTCTGTTGAGGATTATTTACAGATTTTTCTGTTATCGTATTAAATTATTATCAACTGTTCCTGAAACTATAGTAGACAGCCTAAAGTGCTTGTGAACTGCAATAGTTTGAATTTAATCTTTCTTTCACTTATGCCAGTTGGCAAGATGAATAAATTTTATTTTCCTTTGGAAATGTGAATTCATGATTTTTAAAAATGAAGCCATTAAAATCGTGTAATGGTATTTGTCAATTCAGAGAGATTTTTTTTTAATATTCTAGGAAATGTCAGTTTGTCCTCTTGTTTATTTTGTTCTATAAAAGTACCAACCATAGCAAAAATCCAGTCTGTAATCACATTGTCTATTTAGCGAGTATTTTTTAAATTAATAAAGAATTTTTGATTTGTGCCATAAACAAATATTACTTGAGTACTAGGTGCATGGGCTTTCTCTTTCCCTCATGACGCCAGCATTTCTGTGTGTGTGTTTGTACGCGCACAATGTGAGTGATTTCTAAAATTCTGACAAAAAATTTCCCTTTTTCGAAATTTGTTCCATTCCACTTATTTTTGATTTAAGACAGGTTTCTTTAGCCTCTCTATAGCCCGGCATAACACGGGTTTTTTTAGTGAAAATTATTATTCTTCCCCTCACAGATAAGATATAGCTTCAAATTTCGATGTATGACTTAAAAAAAACAATATTGCGTTAGAGCTAAAAAAAATATATTAATGTGAAGCAATAAAAAGAAAACGATTCTGGTGCTCTCTTTAAAACAAAAAAAAAAAAAAAAAAAAATACTTTCATCAGTTTTTAATAGAATAAGGAATTTTGTAGGTTCTTTTTATTTCATTAAGATTCCAACATTTATCCAAAATCCAGGTACAATAACGTCACTACTTCTTTAATGGCTAAAGAGTTTTATTCCAAAGACAACCACACACAAAACATAAAAAGAAAACTAACTATTTTACATTTGATTTTAAGTTATTAACATTTTTGTTACTATCTTCGCCAAGTATTCCGCTCATTTTCCCATGTTCTATCGCTCCGCCATGTTGATTCCCCTCTCCTCGTTCAGCTCCAAGTCTCTCTCTCTTCTCGATGGCCACGCCACCTATAAAGAATTTTAAACTTCCGGGCGAATCTTACATGCCCCACCAACAGAAGCACATGCGTCATCTTCAATGACCAGGTGCTACCAGAAAGGTTAGTCACACACACACATAACATCTAACCCTTAGTTAAAGAGAGAGAGTGCACTATCTTACTATGAATATCAAGCTACTCAATAACATTCTTTAATTAGTTCTAAGAGTACGCAGGTAAAAATATGCTAAATACGTAAATAAGTCAATGATAGACGGTTTCCTAGCAAACTATGGAAATTCCACTTTTAAATGAAAACTACATTTGACATATATGCATATACAACACTAACAAAAACCCAATAATAAGAATAAGTATACGTTATACTCCAAAACAGCTAATACATAAATCAATCAAAAAATAAAGGTTTTCTAAATACACTATGAAAATTCCACTTTTAACCGGATCTGACGGTTACCTTATATGCACATACAACATTAACAAAAAAAATTAATAAGAATAAGGATTCATTTTTCTCCAAAATATTCATACATTAATCAATCAATAATAGACGTTTTCTAAATACACTGAAAATTTCACTTTTAACCGAATATGACGGTTACCATATATATATCACAAAAGCCGAAGTTTTCATCTTTAGCAGTTCCAGAAATTATTACACAGAAAAATCTCAAGCGATCATCTGGCTCGAATCTTATTTAACTAACGGGAATGGGCAACCGGGATAATGCATCAGCATTTCCATGTTTAACACCCTTCCTGTATGAAATAGCAATATTATATCTTTGGAGGGCTAATGCCCATCGAGTTAGTTTGGCACTTTGAGGAGTTGTTAAGGTTAGGTAAGTCAGAGGGTTGTGATCTGATATCACCTCAATTTCGGCCCCGAAAATCCAACTATCGAAGCGCTTCAATGCCTCTATTACGGCATAAGCCTCGCGCTCTATGGTTGCTCACCGAGATTGAGTTTCGGTCAGTTTCTTACTGAAAAATGCAATTGGGTTCTCTTTACCCTTTTCATCGTTTTGAGACAAACAAGCCCCGATTGCAGTCCCTGAAGCATCCGTGTATAGTTGGTAAGGTTTTGATAGATCAGGTGTGTACAAAGATGGTGCTTTTACCAGTTGTGCCTTTAATTTTGTAAAATCTTGTTCGGCAACTTCATTCCAAGGGATTATATTCGGAACTCGGTTCTTTGTCAGTTCTGTTAATGGCAAGACTAAAGAAGCAAAGTTTGGGATATATTCCCGATAGTAGCTAGTTAAACCCAGGAAACTTCGTATTTCTTTCTTCGTTGTTGGTACAGATATATTTTTGATTGATTCAATCTTTCCGGGATCTGGGGAATGTTGCCCTGAACCGACAACGTGCCCTAAAAACTTCACACGTCTTCTTGCGAAATTGCACTTTTTAAGGTTAATCGTGAATCCGACCCTTTGAATCGTTTGAAATACTACACACAGATGTATTATGTGCTGTTCCCATGTTTTGGAGAAAACTGCTACATCGTCGATATATGATCGACAATATGCCCGGTGTCTCACTAGCACCTGATCCATAACTTTTTGAAAAGTACTCCCGGCGTTCTTCATCCCGAAAGGCATAACACAAAATTGGTAATGACCATGATGAGTCACAAAGGCCGTGTAAGGCTTTGCCTCCTCTGCCATTGGAATCTGCCAGTAGCCCTTTGTTAGGTCTAGAACGGTTATATAATTAGCTTGGCCCACTTCAAACAGAAGATCCTTTGCATTTTGCATAGGGTATGCGTCTGCAATAGTGAAACTATTGAAATGTCTGTAGTCAACATATAGTCTGATACTTCCGTTCTTTTTGGATACACAAACAATTGGATGCGCCCATTCACTTTCACTCGGTTCGATGAGTTTGAGGTGCAGTAACTCATTGTTCTGACGATCGACTTCTTGCTGCAAAGCAATAGGTATGCGGTAAGGGTGCATCTTTTTGGGGTGAAATCCGGTTTCAGTTTCAAATTATGTCCCTTTACTTTTGCTAAGCCAGGAAGTGAACTAAACAAACTGGAGAATTTTTTGAGAGTATTCAATACTTCTAGTCGCTGAACATCTTCTAATTCTTGGCAATCACTGCTTATGTGATCTGTAACATCCCCCATAAATCTTACAGCCATATCTGTTGGAGCATAATGAAGGTCCCCGAAATCTGAGTCTTGATCGAAGATCAACCCAACTTGTCTCACTCTTGCTATGTAAGGACGTAATTTATTGAAGTGTAACTCTCTTATGCCCCCATCATCTAATTCAACTTTCGCGGAATACGGTCTAGTTATTTCAATTATCGTAGCTGGACCTATCCATGTTTTTATCAATTTATGAGTAGAAGACGGAAGTAGTACCAGAACTTTATCTCCTACCTTGAATTGCTTTTCCCTGGATCGTAAGTTTTAGTATGACGCGTAATTATTTTGAGTCGCTTCCGCCGTCTCAGCTGCTATTTCATGAGCCTTTCTTAGCTTTTCTATTAAGTCTTCCAGATACTTTTCCACTGAACGGGAGAGTAGTTGGGATGTTTCTTTCTCCACCCACACTTCTTTGAGAAGAGATATGGGTCCCGAAGGCAAACGTCCGTATACTAATTGGAATGGCGACATGCCTGTTGTACTGTGGGGTATTTCCCTATATGCGAATAACAAGAAAGGAAGATGGAGATCCCAATCGGACCCATGTTCTTGAACATTCTTACTTAACATGTCCTTCAACGTGCGGTTCCACCTTTCCACGGCACCCATACTTTCAGGATGCCCTGGAGTGGAAAAACGTGGTGAAACCCCCATAACACTCGGAAACGCTTCAGAAAGTTTTGAGGTGAAATTAGTTCCTTGGTCAGAACAGATCATTTTCGGAAAACCTGTTTGTGTGAAAATTTTCAGAAGGACGTTGCACGTAGTCTTGGCGCTTATTTCCTTGACAGGTATGGCCTCTGCCCATCTCGTGCATAAATCAACTGCGTAAATAATAAAATGATGGTTCCTTCTCGAAGGAGGTTCTAACGGCCCAATACAGTCCACACTCCATACTTCAAAGGGTATTTCGGGTCTGACCAATGGTTGTATTGGAACCCGATCTCTGTAAGTGATAGGCCAGATCTTACAACTTTCACAAAATCGTTTGACATCCTGTTTTATTTTCGACCAATAAAATAAGTACTTTATTCTTTGCCTAGTTTTCTGCTCCCCCAGATGTCCACCAAGAGGGACGTCATGCCTCATTTTGAGTACTTCTTCTCTTTTACATTGTGGTAGTACTACCTGATCGATGTTCTCTCCACAAATATATTCCGAGTGTATCAATATTCCATTATGTATTTTTACTGAGTTCTTTTGTTTTTCTGCAAGACTCCAGAGTTTCTTTAATGTGTCATCTTCCCTTTGCATTTTTATGAATGTGTACTACACGTTTCCCTTCCCTCCGGAAGTTGTTCTTCCTCATTTGCTTTGCTCAAAGACTGTATGTAAATTTCAGAGGGGTAAGTTTCTCGGGTCATTTCTTGGCTGGAAATTGATTTTGGATCATCTGCAGTAATACCTTCAACTGCCCTTGAAGATACATAGGAGTTTGCGGGGTTGTGAATAAACTGCACGCGTTTTCTAACAGCGCTTCATAAGCAGACGAACAGACTAACATGTCGTTAACTAGCCTTTTAGAAACTGCACACATAATGGGTACTACCCCGTGTCTGGAGTCGTCGATTTTCAGGTTGAAAATCTTCAATTTGGTTACTTCACGTTCCCCAAACGCCGACATTATTTGGATTGTCCCTCCACTCTCGACGCTCTGTCCCTCGACGACATCTGCTCTTACCACGGATATCTGTGCACCTGTGTCGATGACAGCCTTCAGAATTTCATTCCCACACTTAATGTGGACAAACTGTAACTCGTCTATTTTCTCGTCCTCCTTGGTAGGGGAATATACCGGAATCGCAACCTTAGCCGTTAAAATTGCAGAGGATTGTTCTTGAAAACGTTCATTGGTCTCCACAGCATTGATCTGGCGATTAGGGGAGGTTTTCTTATGATTTTTAGCATGACACACCCTCGAGGTATGCCCAACTCTTCCACACGAATAGCAAGTAGGTTTAAATGTTGGCTGTTTAGGATCTTGTTTGAGAGGCAATTTATACCTTTTACTCTGAAAATCATTTTTAATTATTGCATGTTCTTTTTTAATATTAGATCGTGAATCTGACGTATTGCTGAGGGACATTTCAGGTTGACTCGTTTTCTTGACACTCGACCGAACATTTTCGTAGCCGTCCAATTTGTCTGCCAAAACAGATGGTTCATAAAATTTGGCCCATTCATCCACGAAATGCTCTCTTATCTCCCCCGGCACGCGTTTTTTGAGCTGATCAGTTATTATTAAATCCTTCAATGATTTGAAATCCCTTACTTTCATTCCATCGAGCCATTCTTCGAAGTAACTCGTAATTTCGAACACAAAATCACGCCAAGATCTAGCAGGTATGCGCTGATGTTTCATGAATTTTTGCCTGAAGGTCTCTGGGCTCATCTTGAACCTTTTTAATAACACTCCTTTTATGTAGTCATAGTTGTCAAATTTATCTTCTGGCTCTCTGGCTATTAGCTGAGTAATATCGGGCGGCATGCGTGCCAAAAGAGCCGATACCCAATTCGTTTTCTCTACTCCAATACGTTTCGCTTGACTCTCAAACAGGGTAAGGAAAAGAACGATATCTCCATCCCTTATGTCGAAATTCAGAATGATTTTAATTAAATCACTAACACTTGTTTTAAGCGGGCTTAAATTTTCAAAATCGAATCGCGATCTTTTTCGATTTCAAGCGCATTTTCTCTAACTCAATTCGCGTTGTTGCTGCTCGATTGCGAGCTGCCTGGCGATTTTTTCCTCACTTTCCCTTTCAAAGCGTTCCTCTAAAATAACAGATAACTGAGCTCTAACGAACTCTTCTTAATCTTTGCTACCGATTATGATATTCCTTAAATCTATATTCGTCATTTTATCTGATACCCTCTGACCGAACTCCTCAGCCAACAAGATTAAATCTTGCTTTTTAGCTTTCCCCAAAAATGCCATTTGAAAATTTTTTTTTCTCCTCTCTAAATATACTGAAACTAACCAATAATAGGACGAAAATAACACTAAAAGGAATTGCAAAAATTAAGTACCACACATATATCTTTCATTAAAACACACACAAACAACGTCCGCTATGCTAACTCAATACTCGATGAACTGGGAAGAAATCAAAATAATAGTCATATATTTCACAATATACCAAGTGTACTTAAATACTCTAATAATATAAAAAAAAAATGCACACTTCAGCTTATGGCCTTGAGCAATCACTCACTTCCCCCCCTACTCAGCAATGGTTAAAATCGTATTTTCATAATGAGTCATACGCGTACAGAAAAGGAAATGAATAAATGATCAATTATCTTCTTTTTTTTTAAATATTATGCAATCTAGTGAAATAATGAATAAATCTTTCAACAATTAATGTACATTTCACATTAAAAAAAACAATATATATATATATCCTTTACTTAGATATTCTGCTTAAACGACATTTGATTTATATATATAATTCAGCAATTTTTTTTTATTCCATAAATCATTCATCAAGTTGAGGTATATGAATTAAAACATACATTCTTTTCTAGTCATTAATATACTTAAAACTTAACAAAATTTTATACTTTTCACAACAATTATATAAACTGATGTTCAATTAAAATATAGTTGTATTCTAATACTTTACAAAGTTTCAGATTTGTCACAAACAATACATGAACTGATGTTCAATAAAAAAAAATATGTACCAATATTTCGTAACGTTTCTGTGTGTGGTGAAACACACTAATTATTTGAACTGGTGTTCAATAGAATTATATATCTAATTATTTTTTAAATGTTTCTGATGAAACACAATAATTATCTGAACTGATGTTCAATAAAAAAAATATATCCAATATGCAATAATGTTTCTGATGAAACCCAAATATATTTTTACCTTTTGGAATAGATGATACCATTAATTAGAAAAATGTTTTCTATGACAGAAAACTCATTTTTTTCCACAGTGACCATTTAATGATTCTAATGAGTCACGCCGAACAACGTCTTCTCTGACGGAAAACTAGTGGCCGCGGTAGCCGAGTGGTATAGGTATCGGACCGTGGCTTGCCTTGTCACGAGTTCGAGCCCAGTACCACTAAAGACCCGCCGTGTAGGGCAGCGATGCACGTTAAATCTGTCGAGAGCTGAAACGTCCTCCCGTTGGTGTGTGGTGTGGTAGTTAGGAGAGGGGGGTGCCAGCTCAGGTGTCGTCCACGTCACTTGACCATGGTTCAAAATTACGTGGTCCGCCGCCAAAAGCCCTCGTGTAGCTAAACAGTGCGACGTTAATCATAAATCAAATCAAATCTGACGGAAAACTAAAATATTTCTCGCGGTGATCATTTAATGATTATAATGACTCACCCGACTAATCTTTCTTACCCTGGGGTTTCTAATGAATCAACATACATAAGTTAAACTGTAACTTATTTTACTTTTACTACAATAACATATCATCTATTCCAAACAACTACAGCTATTGATAATGCACTCTTTACATTACAATACATACAATAATAACTTTAATTTGTGAGTGTGGACCACCCTTTCTTACCTGGAGCTTCGATGAAATCTTTAAAATTTTGCCGACTGCGCCAATAAGGAATTTTGTAGGTTCTTTTTGTTTCAATAAGATTCCAACATTTATCCAAAATCCAGGTACAATAACGTCACTACTTCTTTAATGGCTAAAGAGTTTTATTCCAAAGACAGCCACACACAACACAAAACATAAAAAGAAAACTAACTATGTACATTTGATTTTAAGTTATTAACATTTTTGTTACTATCTTCGCCAAGTATTCCGTTCATTTTCCCATGTCCTATCGCTCCGCCATGTTGGTCCCCCTCTCCTCCTCCTCGTTCAGCTCCAAGTCTCTCTCTTCTCGATGGCCGCGCCACCTATAAAGAATTTTAAACTTCCGGGCGAATCTTACAAATAGTTTCTAAGAATCTAAAATAATAAAATAGATTTCAGATTTTCATGAATCATTCAATCTTTACATGCTTAAAAAAGTCTCTAAAATGTATTTTGATCCAAAATAATAGACGATGTACTTTTTAATGAACAAAGAATTAATTTAGTAATGAAATAATAAAAATAATCCTTTTAAAAAAACATATATTTATAAAATCAAATTTCTATAAATAACTAGCTGGATGGCCCGGCGTTGCACGGGCTTCAAGTGCACAGCTTTATGCCTTGGAAGGTTCCCTTTCAGTGTCAGCACTTCTGTGGTTTCTATATTAATGTCATTGAAATATTCTTTTACAAAGTTTCTTCCATCTCTCTGTCCTGTCAGGCGGGTCTGTTTTCTCGCCACTTAGCTCGACGTTGCAAAAGCTTTTTCCGTGGGTACAATGTTATCCCCATGGAAATTTTCCCGTTCTCTCTGGACACCAGTATTTCTGTATGTTACTGAGCGATGTGAGTGATTTCTACAGTTATGTCATTTAAATCCTCTTTTCAGAAATTTCTTCCACTTCTCTTTGTTGTGCACAGATTTCTTTTTCCCCTCCGTTCAGCCCAGCGTTGCGTGGGTTTTTTTCAAGTATAAAACCCCCTTTTTTCACCGAGGGAAAAGATTTTTTTTCTTTCAAATTTCTATTTTTGATTAAAAATTTACAAAGCTAATTCTGTTTTGTTCTCAAGAAAACAGACAATGTACAAATTTATTATTAAATAAATAATTTAGTAATAAATAATAAAAGACAATATATAACTTGAATTCTTAAAAAAAATTATTTATATCAATTTTCGTTAAATAAGGAGTCAAAAAATGTCTACCGTTAGCTATGAAACGACTGCTTTTATCTGGATGTTTGATTTTTCGATTAAATATATGTAACTGAAAAAAGAGCTATGGGGGAAGTCTAAAAATTTGTTTACATTCCTTGTATAAAAAAGGTTTTAAAAGGAAATAGTGCTATTTAATAAAAGCAGGGCAGCATTTTCCTATATATTTTAAGGTTTTTCAGTAAATTATTTCTCTAAAAGAAAACTATCAGTTGTGATGTATTATTAAAAACTAAGATTGTATTATAATTATATTATACATGAAACAATAAATACCTTCTTAAAATGCAAACCAATAAATTGGATTTGGAAAATTCATTATTTACCATCATTCAAAAAGAAAACATCTTTTTTTATCTAACAGAAAGATCTTTTATCTGCTTACGTACTCTCCGTAAGTTGTTTTCCCGCACATCGTTATAAGCGCTCAAACTCGTGTGTTCTGAGGTAGCTTTTCCATAGTTAACTATTACTGGCATTTGGCGATTTTTCCAATTTTTTTCGTTGTATTTTTACGGCTCCCCAAGACGGAAAAAATGCATCTTTTTAAAAATATTTTATGCATAAAGAAATAATTTTTTTTTTCATTAAATAATTCCAAATTTTTTTTGAAGTTTTACAATATTTTGTTTCAAATTAATTTGGCAGTGTTGGAAAAGGTTAAAAAAATGTACCAAACTGCTTGAAAAATAGTCCCTACCTTTCTTTTGGGAATTTAAATTAGAAAATTTTAAAACATTGTAGAAATTGAGATTTTAAAAATACATTTCAAGTTAATCACATGTTAAAAGCATTTATTTTTTAAACAAAGTTCATTGATACAGTCAATGGAGCAACGTCATGAATTTCCATTTTGGCTGAAAACTGATTTTCGACGCCAACTTTTTTTTTGTTGTTGTTGTAACAATAACAGTGTTACAACAATGCAGACAAATCAAAGTTGGCGCCAAAAACTGGCTTTAATTAATATCTTTTTAACTAATTGTTATATTGAACCGAATTGTGAATCTAAACCATTCTCGAATCCACTTCAAGCCCCACAAAAAATGACGTCAAAATCGCTCCATCCGTCTAGGAGCTCAGTCACATATACGCACAGATTTATCTAAAGGAGAAAAGCGACTCACTCACTCACTCATTCACTGACTAATCACGATATCTCCGGAACTATTGAACCTACAGACTTGAAATTTGGTTGGTAGGTTCCTTTCATGGAGTAGACATCAGCTAAGAACGGATTTTGCAAAGTTCGAAACCCAAGGGGCGTTACGGGGGTTTAAGGGGCGTTATAGATAATTATTTCCATTAATAAACTATTAGATGTACAGTCGTGAAACTTGGTACACAGATTTTTCTTTCATAAAGTAGAGATTCCCTACAAAATGATTTTTACGAAAATCTACCTCCAAGGGGCGTTGTGAGCGCTTAAGGGGTGTTATACATAATTATTTCCATTTTTAACCTATTAGACGTACAGTCTTGAAATTTGGGGGGTAAACGGATTCCTTTCATAGAGTACAGATCCCCTAAAGAATGGGTTTTGTGAAAATCGACCCCAAGTGGCGTTGTGGAGAATTAAATGGTGTTATAAGGGAATTAACTCCTTTTTTAAACTATTAGGCGTGAAATCTCGAAATTTAGCAAGCTGATTCCATTCATTAAGTAGAGATCCTCTATAAGATGGGTTTTGTGAAAATAGTTTCCTAAGTGGCGTTGCGGGGGCGTTATAGATAATTATTTCCATTTTTAAACTATTAGACGTACAGTCTAGAAATTTGATAAGCGGATTCCTTTCATAGAGTACAGATCCCCTACATAATGGGTTTTTTGAAAATCGTCCGCAATTGGCGTTGTGGAGAATTAAGGGGCGTTATATAGGCAATTACCTCTTTTTTTAAACTATTAGACGTAAAATCTTGAAATTGAGTAAGCAGATTCCATTCATTGAGTAGATAGATATGCCGTAAGATGGCTTTTGTGTATATCGTTTCCTAAGTGGCGTTGCGGGGGCTTAAGGGGCGTTATAGATAATTATTTCCATTTTTAAACTATTAGACGTACAGTCTTAAAATTTGGTAAGCGAATTCCTTTCATGGTGTAGAGATCCGCTACAAATTGTTTTGGGGGAAATTGATCCCCAAGGGTCACTCAGGGGGATTAAGGGGCGTATATATATAATAGATAAATATTTCCGCATTTCAACTAATAGAAACACCTGCTTGAAAATTAGAAGGTATGTTCCGTTCATGGAATAAAGTTCCTTTTACAAAGATTTTTGTGAAAACGGACCCCCAAAGGAGTGGGGTTGCGAGGGATTAAGGCGTGTTATAGAAAATTTCCTGTTTTTGAATTTTAACTCATTTACTTGAAATTTGTTGAGCACTTTTCTTTAGTTGAATAGAGTTCCACTAAGAATGGATTTTACGGAAATCAACTCCAGGGGGAAGCGGGGAGAGTTATTGGGGCGTATTGATAGACAAAATTCCAGTTTTCGAACTGCTAAAACTACAATAATAAAATTTGGTTTGCATGCTTCTTTTGTTGAATTGGAATCCGCTAAGAGTGCTCTCAACGAGGTATTGATGATAAAAATTCCGTTTTTGCTCTGTTAGATTTAGCCTTGAAATGTAGCACGCATGTTTATTTTATGAAGTAGAGATCCACTGAAAGTTGCTTTGGTGGAAATCCACTCGATTATTAGGTTAAGTGAGCGAAAAAAATCTTTCTCCTTCTATTTTAGATATAAATAGAAATTAGATATTATAATTTATGTTCTTTTTATATCAAGGGGTGAGAGTGTAACAGCTATAAATATATTTTTCAATACAATCGAATTCTTAATGCTAGATATCAATAATTAATATATATGTAAACAGTATACATATATACACAACACCCAGTGAATACCCAGTGAAGCGGGTGGGTAACGGCTAGTATATATATATATATAAATGTTGTTTTGGTTTGTGTATGCGCGCATAACTCAAAAAGCTCTGCATGGATTAATCTGACATATTTACACAACGTTGCATTTGTCTCTGGTCAGGATCTTATGTACTTTTTATTTCGAAATTCTCTCTGAATTTTTTTAAATTTAATTTTTAAGTGATTTTTTGGTGTTATGACGTCATACGACGTCACGAATCGCTCTGAATGCGAAAATTTAAACTTTACGCTTAGATTTTTCGAAATTATTGTATAACTCTTTTATGGTTATGTTTATGCGTTGTCATATTTATCTATTTATTGTCCTTTGATACGTAATTGGGATTATTTTTCGAATAAATCTTTTTAAAAATGATTCTTTCAAGAACTCAAATTTTGTTTTGTAGGTTTGGCAACAGTTGCATAGCATTATCGCGGGATGTTTACGACTTTGATTAAATTCTGCATCGTGTTTCTTCTGTAATTTTAAGCTAAATTTATTTCTCTTTATTAAGCGAAAATGAAACTAACATAATTGACTTCTGTACGCTACTTATTTTTCTACCAAATAGTTTCCGTCAACCATTTACCTGAAATAAACAGACGTAGCCAAATGCCGCGATATAACACACACACACACACACACATTCAATGTTTGGAAACAATATTTTTTTCCCACTTGGAGATATTTTAAAGTGACGAAATTAATCGACGGAGTTTTTAATAGGAATGTTTTTTTTCTTTTTTAGACAACCTTTTAAACTTCATTTGATTCTTACGTATTATCGCAACAATCGCCAACTTTTCGCAAAGTTGGCCATTCCATTTTCGCAGATGTTGTACGCGCGGAATTGGCAATCGTGCTTCGTTTTATACAATATCGTTAATAGGTTGCGATAATACGTAAGTACCTTTCATTTGATGTTAGTATTGAAATACAAATGTTAAAACTAAGATTTTCTGATTTTGAGTCATCAAAATATTGCACCTTATTTTGTTTTTCATTGCTTTATAAGATTATTACCTTCTTAAACAGATTCCATTAGTAATTTGTTAAAAAAAATACTGGAAGTTATTATGGTTTGTTTTTGTCAGGGACGTAGAGCTACCGCTGTATCAATGATGCAGGAGCCCCAACGAATGTTATTACAATTCCACTTACATGGTGCTCATATCTGGAAAAAGGGCCACAAAGGAATTCGGATGCAAGGCCCACTCAGAGCTGTTTTGTAATTTCATATATGTTTTTCTTTAAACCTTCACTATAACTGCAGTTAATCGACTTGAGTACATAAAATTGTATTGCAAAAACTCGAACTTAGGTCATCATACTGTCCAAGCAAACGCGTGCGAGGGATAAATGCTGATCAAATTAGAGTAAGCATCAGTGAATGAGCAAAACAGACAGAGGGCTCAAATACATGTCGAGGAAGCAGGTTGTCATAAGATTGTAATTATTTTTTCAAATTTTACTTTCGCGTTGATAAAGATAGTTCAGCTCTTTTTATGTCAATTACTGTTCGTATTGTATATCATTTTTCAATTTATTTTTAAGCACAGAATATTTACTTTGGATAATTTTTATATATAAAATACTAAATTTAATTCTGTACACTATGTATGTGTTTACGAGTAGTATACCGATTAAAATCTTCCACCTACCGTAAAATCCGGCTTATAACGCGCACTTTGAACACAAAAAATAAGATCAAAATTTACAGGTGTGAGTTATACGCTGGGTATAAAAATGAGGGCTTTAAAAATTTAAAAATAAATGAGCATAAAAAAGTTAAACTTCTAAATATTTCGAAATACTATTTATTTAAAAGACATGGCATTCTTATTGAACTTAAAAGGTGGTAGTTCTAAAAGTATACTATTTTTGCAATTGCTTAGATAAACACCTTGAATAAATCGCTACTAAACGTAACAGCATTGCATTTGTACATTTCAGGTTTCTTCGTAAAAAAGAGGTGCACATTATATAGCGAATATACCTAAAATTTAAAACTTGCAGCTTGAAAGTATGGGTGTGCGTTATATGCCGGACTTTACGGTATTTTATCTTTCTCCAATGAATCTAAATTAAATTAATATATAATTTTTATGGTACTTATATTTTTTCTTCAGTCGGCCATTTACCTAAAATCAAAAGACATCGACAAATACTGCAATATGCATTCAATAAGGAAGAACATTCTATGCCTGTTTGTGCACAATAATAATACTTTTTTGCACTTGGTAGTGAATTTTTCCACGAAATAGTTATTGTAGTTTTTAATAGTTGGGGCAATAACTTTAGACTCACGAAATATCTATTTTGTGTAATTTCAAAATTTTATTTGGTGTTACTGTGAAATATAAATGGAAAATTTAAGATTTTCTGATGTATATTTTGTGTTTGTTTTGATATTTATGTATTATCGCAACCATATTGGCAACATTAGCACTTAATTGCCAATTCACCGTGTATGATGCGAACAAAATCGGGGTTGATATAGTTGCAACGGTACCCAAGAATCTTTGTTTGCAACTTTTTTTGGTGATTTTATCAAAATGATAACTTGTTAATAATTGGTTTTTGATAGCTTTTTATCATTTAAGTTTGTTATAGCTAGCTAGTTGTACCCAATCATGTTTTCCTGTGGCTCAGTCTGGTTAAAAAGAAAGAAAAGAGAAAGCACACATTTCTAATATCTTTATCTGCTTGCACTTGAGGTATGATTTTTTTTTATAAAAAATGTGGAAATATACATTAACAAATTACTTTTCTAAACAGATTTATTTCATTTGTAATTTGTTAACAGAATACTCCCAAGTTATTATGGTATGAATCTAAAATTATTTGCATTGTCTCCATAGAAGAGGTGCCAAGTTTGAAAACAAATTAAATGACTCTTCTTGAGGTGAAAGGGTTAATTTTACAATGCTTATGAGTAGACATTTTGTGTTGCTTCATTGTCTGTATATATACAGAAATTGTCTGCTGTGCCTGCTTTAGAGCAGTAGTTGCCATTTTTCAACACTTCATGAACCACTTAATGTATAACTTTATAATTAGCGTTTCACTAATAGGATTGACCTCTATGTGGTGGAGCACTATAGCTATATTTACGTCTTTATTTAATCTTCTATGTTCTGAAAATAAGCGGTAAAATCCTAGGAGGGCTCACACCCTTGGCGACAAACCAAAAAAAGCGCCAAGCCAGAACAAGATGGTGCCAAGCGAAAGCGACAATGGTGGCAAGGAAATATAGCGGGATAAGGTGGATGCATAATGAAAATATATGTCAGCAATACAGAAATTAAACATTTGAGATAAAAAATATAAAAACAGCACTTACTTTCTTACTGCTGATCTCTTCCGAGTGGAGGGGACAGTGTAACAACAGATTTTAAAAAAGTCTTAAAGGTCTCATCGCTAAGCGAATGATCGTGTGAACGCCGCCATATTTATTCTGCGAGGTAATGGTCGAACATACTTTCGGCGTGGCTGGCAGGATTTTGAAGAAAGTTTTTATTGCCGACCATGTTACTGTTTACCACACTTATGTGGTAAGCAGAGTTGCACAGTAAATAATGTAGAGTTTATCAACTCCTCATAAGTTTTTCATTACGATCTGTGCGTGCGCAGGATCTAGAGCAATTGCGGGCAGTGCTTACTCGCGCAAGCACCTTTAATGCAATCTGCGCATGCGTTAGATTTTCTACAAAAGCGACCCGCGCTTTCGTTCCCTCTCTTTTCCGGACTCAGACTTCCTTGTTAGCGCACGTATCCCTCCGAGAGCAGATGATAGAACTCTAACAATAAACTGAGTTTTACATCCAAATGCATCGCCTCGTATAATAACTCTCCTATTTCCTACATTGTGGTGACCCGAACAATTCACGAAAATCAACCTTTATTTGAATATTTATTTTACTGAAGAAATGGCGGAAATAACTGCAGTTAAAATCCCCTCCCTTTAATTTCAATGACCCTCAACTCTGGTTCTCCACGTGCGAACGAACTTTTGCCCTCGGAGTACCGAAGGCGATTACGGACACTTTCACAAAATTTAATTATATTGTGTCCAACCTGCCACCGGAAGCCGCCGCAATTGTAAGAGATTTAATAACTCCTGATGAAACGGATCCCTACACGGCGCCATTAAAGCTCAACTGATCCAGCGAACCGGCGAGTCGTCCCAACAAGAAATTCGGAAGCTGTTAACCGGCGAAGAGCTAGAGACAGGAAGCCTTCAGAACTCCTCAGGGACAATGAATAGGCGTGCAGCTTCGCACAACGTTCGGAGGAGCTTATGTTGGAACTTTTCTTCAGCAGCTACCGACCGCAGTGCAAACTATCTTGGCATCCATCACGCCAATAACCGTCGAGAAAGCCGCAGAAGTCGCCGACAGAATCCTTGAAGTGAGTACTCCCACCGTTTCACTTTCGACAAACGCCATCGTTTCATCCAGCGAAAATCGTATCCTCAAGAAATCGAGAGACTGCATAAAAGGATAGACGATCTTACAATGAAAGAAAGAAAGAACTCCAGAACGAAGAAATAGTTCTCGCCCACGAAATCGTTCCCGAAATCGATCATTTTCACGTTCCAGGGAATCTTGTTGTTGGTATCACAAAAGTTTCAAGAACGAGCTAAGAAATGCATTCCACCATGCAGCTATAAAGAAAAAAACGAATCAGCGAGGAGTAAATGCGACTACCTTCTCGCAGCCACATATTTCACGTCGCCTTTTCATTAAAGACAAATCATCCAACACCGCTTTCCTCATCGATACCGGATCTGACGTCAGCGTTCTCCCAGCTTCACTTTCCGAGAAAAGGAAAGGCAACAGTATTCAGCAACTGTCAGCCGCTAATACATCTCCTATCAACGTTTACGGTAAGAGACTTTTTAACCCTCGATTTAAATCTGCGAAGGGTATTTAGATGGCCTTTCTTAATAGCTTCTGTTTCTGTACCAATCATTGGAGCTGATTTTTGTACAATTTTAATATTTCACCTGACCTTCGCAATAGAAAATTAATCGATAATGCAACTAAAATTAGTACAAATTGTAAACTCGTTTCTCCTGAAGTGCATTCCATTAAACTCGTTTCTGGTGAAAGCATTTTCATGATGTTTTGAGAGAATTCCCAGAAATTGTCAAACCGCCTTCTTTCTCACAAGAGGTTAAGCATAATATTAAGCATTTTATCGAGACATCTGGTCCACCTGTTTTTGCTAAGGCAAGACGTTTAGCTCCCGATCGTTTAAAAATTGCCAAATCTGAATTCCAGCACATGTTGAATTTAGGTCATGTTAGACCATCTAAAAGTAATTACGCATCACCTCTTCACATAGTACCTAAAAAAGATTCTAATGATTGGAGGCCAGTGGTGACTATCGTGCATTAAACGCCCAAACTAAAAGATAAATATTCTATTCCAAACATTTTAGATTTCACTTCAGAGCTGCAGGGCAAAAATATTTTTTCACACATAGATTTAGTTAAAGCCTATCATCAAATTCCTATAAATGAAGAGGATATACATAAAACTGCAATAATAACCCCATTCGGATTGTATGAGAGCACTCGAATGCAATTCGGCCTTTGTAATGCTGCCTCTACTTTTCAACGCTTTGTTGATGAGGTTTTAAGGGGATTAAATTTTGTTTATGCTTTTATTGATGACATTTTAGTTGCATCATCATCTGAAGCCGAGCATATCCAACATCTTCGGTTGGATCAATATGGACTCTCTATAAACCCTTCTAAATGTACTTTTGGAGTACCCACCTTAAATTTCCTTGTTTTTCAAGTTTGCAGTTCTGGAATTAAGCCTTTAGAGGATAGAGTAGAAGCAATCTTCAAATTTCCTAAACCAACCACCATCACTCAATTGCGTCGTTTTCTTGGAATGCTGAATTACTACAGACGTTTCATTAGACAGGCTGCCCATATCCTTGCACCTTTAGTAAAATTTTTAAAAGGCATCAGAAATAAAAAACGTCCAAAGCGAAAGGTCAAAATCAAGCCTGAAGAAGCGCTAGAATGGACGGACGAAGCTACTACAGCTTTTTGAACTGGTGAAGCAAGCCCTAGCACATGCTACTCTGTTACATCACCCCATGCCAAATGCACCTCTTAGCATTTGGGTTGATGCTTCAGATTTTGCTGTCGGTGGTGCATTAGCACAATTTCATGACAATGTCTGGCAACCACTTGCTTTCTTATCCATGAAATTATCTGCATCCCAAAAGAACTGGTCTACTTACGACCGAGAACTCCTGGCCATATACACAATGGTCAAAAGGTTTCGGCACATGTTGGAAGGAAGAGAGTTTGTGATTTACACTGATCAGAAACCTCTCATTTATGCCTTTCAACAGAAAGCTGACAAAATGTAGTCCACGTCAACTTAGACACCTGGATTTTATCTCCCAGTTCTCTACGAACATACAACATGTTCCTGGAACTCGGAATTTGGTAGCAGATGCATTATCTCGTATCGAAATTGATTCCATTTCCCAAGCAAGTTGTCTCGATTACAAGGACATTGCTGCAGCCCAATTGGTAGATGAGGAACTTAAACAACTCCTGGAAACCAACTCAACATCTTTAACATAAGCAACAATATTTTTTTTTCCTTTGGAAGATATTACTCTTACTTGTGATGTTTCCACCAACGTTTTTCGACCTTTCATTCCCAAGGATTATCGCAAAATTGTTTTCCAACATCTCCATGGTCTTTCACATCCTGGAATTGCTGCCTCTACCAAATTAGCAACTCAACGTTTTGTATGGCCAAATATTAGGCGTGATATTAAAACATGGGTTAACTCTTGTCATCCTTGCCAAAGATCCAAGATCTATAGGCACACTAAAGCACCAATCGGTACATTTGCTTTACCTGATGCCAGATTTTCCCAAATTCACGTTGATTTCATTGGTCCCTCACCTTCCAATGGTCAAAGTTACTGCCTGACAGTAGTTGACCGCTTTACGAGATGGATGGAAGTAATCCCAACTGCTGATATGACTGCGGAAACAGTATGTCGAGCATTGTTATCTGTTTGGATATCACGTTTTGGTTGTCCGCTATTATAACAACAGACCAAGGTACAAACTTTGAATCAAGCCTTTTCAGAGAGCTGAGTAATATTCTCGGCACAAATAGAATACGATGCTGTGCCTATCATCAAAAGCCAATGGTCTTGTTGAAAGACTGCATCGCCATCTCAAAAGTGCCATCAAAGCACATGAGAATTCAAAGTGGAGCGAAATCATTCCAATTGTACTTCTCGGCATGCGTTCTGCTGTGAAGAAAGACATCAATGCTACTTGTGCAGAACTTGTCTATGGAACTACTCTCAGATTGCCATCTGATCTTTTCTCCACAGACAAGATTACTACTACCTGCAACCAAACTTATGTATCATTTTTACGTGAAAAATGAGAGCATTACAACCCCGACACCTACATCTGCTCATTCAAATAGCTCTATTTTTGTGCCAACTAAATTAAAGAGCTGTTCACATGTTTTCTTAAGAATTGATAGTGTCCAGCCACCACTCTCGCAAAATTATACGGGACCTCATAAAAATCCGTCGAACAGACAAAGTGTTCACCATCCTCATAAATGGAAAAAGGAAGACAGTTTCATTGATCGTGTAAAACCAGCTTATGTCTGGGGATGACACCGATGATATTCCTCTTACTGGAATATCAAAGCAACAAACAGATGAAACTGATCATCATTCAAAAGACAAAACTATGTCTCACATAAATAAAAGCTGAACCTCAACCAAATGAGAAAACTGTAAACAAGACTAGAAGTGGAAGACATGTCAGATTTCCCAAAGATCTGGAACAGTATATAACATAATATGTATGTAATTTTTTATTTACATTTACAGTAAATTGCCTTTTGTATAAATTTCAAACACTTAAGATAATTATATTTCAGATATTAATTGGTGAATTGTGTATTTTCAAGCATTTTAGTATGTATATATATATTTTTATTCAATTGTTTATTTCTGTGTTTACAAATCTAAAACTATATAAGTTCAGACTACTACAATTAATAGCACATATGAATTAATATTACAAATACCTTTTGATAAATGGTATATCAATAATATTTGTCTAATTATTTTCTTTTTTTCCCAAACTTTAAAAGAAAATGTACTATGTATCAAATCTTTGTGTTAAACAAAAGGAAATTCAACATTGTGTATATATATTAGATAGATTTATTTTTCATTGTGATTGATAGTGGAAAATTTTATATTTCTAAACTAGTGTTATACGTGTATATATATATATACAAAATTTTTATTTATTAATTACTTTTATTACTGATACTACTAATACTTTACTGCTAATAATTCTGTATTAACAATGTTATGCCTTGTGTGTGTATTATATGTAAGTGTGCGAGAAGTTAACTCTTGAAAATTCAAGTTATTTTCAACTTCTTTAAAATACTTGTCAGAAATATTGTGTACATTTTGTGTATTTCAGTGTTGTCAACAATATAGAAATTGCCTGTGTTCAGCCAGTATTTGTAAATATCCATTAATTCCTATGCCTTCTATGAGTCTATTACTAGTGATTGAGTACATTTTGATTGCTTATATTTTAAATAATAAACTGTAAAGGTTATTAATTCTGGTCTTAGTAAGAATCCCAATTGTTTGTTTACATTAGGATTAACTTTTGATTCTTAACTTTCACAACCCCAAAGAATTTATCTTGCTGCTGAAATAATGTAATATTTCAATTGTTATTGTAAAGTTGAATTAGTGAGTACATTTTACATTTAATATGCATAGTTAAATAATTCTACATGTGAATAATCTGCAACATATACCTTGATTTCATATGTATATTACTATTGAAACCTATAATGCTACTGTCATTTCATATAAAATGCAATTTCTAAATGTACATATTTTCAAAATCTTGTTAAGTATTTTTGCGCAAATCATTGGTTTTTTTGTATTGTGTAGACCATGATATTTTCATTCATATTTATTTTAACATTATGTAAATTTTCAACCCTTACAAATTGTATTATCCATTTCCCATGTATATAATGTTTGTATATTGTTTATGTACCATTTGTTGTATTTCAGTAATTGTATTCTGTATGTATTTATCGTTCGCATACTCTCTGGGGATACTCTGTAGGAGTTTATCAACTCCTCATAAGTTTTCATTACGATCTGTGCGTGCGCAGGATCTAGAGCAATTGCGGGCAGTGCTTACTCGCGCAAGCACCTTTAATGCAATCTGCGCATGCGTTAGATTTTCTACAAAAGCGACCAGCGCTTTCGTTCCCTCTCTTTTCCGGACTCAGACTTCCTTGTTAGCGCACGTATCCCTCCGAGAGCAGATGATAGAACTCTAACAATAAACTGAGTTTTACATCCAAATGCATCGCCTCGTATAATAAATCTCCTATTTCCTACAATAACCTGAATATCAATAATGACCAAATATGTCCTTGGAAATTCTTTATTAATCATTAACAATTCAATAATGCACACTCATAATTCAGAATTCATGAAAAGTAACTTCGGAACATAATGGCAAAGAAAAAAATATTTCCTATAATAAGATAGCGAGTACCGAAAAAGATTGAAATGTTTGGAGGTGTTGAATCGATGGGGCTGGAGCGCCTGATCTCATTTCGAGATCTTTATCTCCTATCATTGGAAATTGGTTTGCTACTTTCAAAAATTGGTTAATTGCCCTTTTTTTAAATTTAAGTATTAAAATATATAAAGAAAAACAGTGATTGCCATAAATTTTAATTAATAAGAAAAAATGCAAAGGTGTGGTAAGTACTGGAAGTAGATGTTTGCGTTTGGCTGTCGTGTTGTGTGAGAAAAATATCACGGGAGCGCCTGTCGACTCGTCCTCCGAAGAGGGGGTCGGCGGCAATAAATCAGGAGTGCTGGGCGGCTAGGGGAGGGAGAGACCGGCGAACCGATTTCTTTCCTTCCTTTCGCCGTCCGCTTCAGTGAAGTGGCCGCAAGAGCGGTCGGATTTAAAATCGTTCGTGTAACTTACGCTCGACCAATGGGGAGGCAGCTACTGAGAAGGGGGTGGAGTCGGTTGAGAAAAAGTTAGTTTGAGATCGGGGTGGGAGACGAGTCTCCCTGTTAGAATTAATGTTAAAGTAAAAATATTGCGTGGGTCTGTTAAATTTAGGATCAGGAGTATAAATTTCAATTTTTTCTTAAAGTTCATATTGTCTATAAGTTCTAAGTTAGTGAAAAATTTAGTTGCAATTTTTCTTGATGGTTTCCCGCACGGTTGTGAAAGGTTTAACGCGAATCTAAGATCCTCGTTTCTCACAAACCATGGGGAGTTTGTTAGTTTTCTAATCATGATATTTTGAGAAAATTCTAGTCTGTCGATATTAGATTTGGTAGCATGCCCCCAGACGGGTGAAGCGTAAAGGAGTACTGGTCTGAGTATGGAAGTATAGATAAGCAACCTATTTTTAATTGACAACGGAGAATTCAGTGAAGTAGGGAGTAATAAAGACAGGCTAAAAGCTCGGAATTTATTATTAATTTTAATTAAATGATCTTTAAAAGAGAGATGCTCGTCCAACGTGACACCTAGGTAATTAACTGATCTTGACCATGGAACCGGGTGGTTCTGGACGTGTATGGGCGGTGGTTTACGAGTGCTGTTCCCGAGAGAGAAGAAGACTGCTTCAGTTTTTCCAGGATTGATGGAAATTTTCCATTTTTATACCAGTCTTCTAGCTCTGCCAGGTGTTTGTGGAGGAAGTGCGTGATGCAGTTTTTGTTCGTGCTTTGCGTGAGGATCGCAGTATCGTCTGCGTAAAAAGGCAGACTGTCGTTTGTCGTGTTTTTGGAATGTCGTTAACGTAGATGTTGAATAAGGTGGGGGAGAGGAGTGCGCCCTGCGGCGCCCCCGCCCTTATTTGTTTTTGTCGAGGAGTGAGTGTCGTTGACTCTGACGGCGAAGGGATCTGTTATTTAGGAAAGATTTTATAATAAGTATTAGTTGTGGAGGAGCGTTAATTTTAATGAGCTTATAAAGTAAGCCCGTATGCCATACACGATCGAAGGCCTTCTGGATGTCCAGAAAAACGGCCCCGGTGCATTTTTTCTCTTTGAATCCAGACTTGGCATATTCAACTACCCGGAGCAACTGGTGCGATGTGGATAGTTGAGGCCTGAATCCGTGCTGTTGAGAGATTAGTATTTTGTTAGTTGCGAGAATCGTTCAGTCTGGAGAGAATAAGTCTCTCTGCTAGCTTGGAAAGCACGGGTAGCAAACTGATCGGCCTATAGCTGTCAGCAGCGCCACGGGGCTTTCCAGGTTTTAGTATTGGGATCACCGAAGCATGTTTCCAGGATTCTGGAAAATGTCCGGTGATGAAAATGTTAGAGATAATATTAGTAATTTGAAAAATCACCGGGAGGGTGAGATTTCGGAGAATTTTTGTTAGTTATCCCTTCCCTGCCTGGGCGCGCCTAATTTGCGCTTTCTTAATATAATTAAGAACCTCCGAGGGCATGGGAGGGGGAGAGAGGGGGCATTGAAATTATTCTCGTTCAAGAAATAATTTTCGACGACCCTGTTAATCAGGTATTCAGAAGTGTGAGTAATATTATTTTTCTTGGAATTGTTTTCCAAGGAGCATGCAATCACCTCGGCTTTGTCAGAGTCCGTGTGTGATCCCGCCCTGGCCATTAAGGGCGTACACTGGGGACTTCTTCTTTCTCAATTCCTTCGACATTTCCCAGAGGGATCCGTCGTCGGGGTCGAGAGCTCGAAGTTCGTCCTCCCAGATCTTGTTTTGAAAGGCTTTGACCTTCCTGTGTATTCTGTTCTGAATGTTATTCAACACTCTCTTAGCTCGCTCGGATCTCGCGTGAACTGCCAGGTTTTCCTGGCTCTGTTCCGCTCGATCATGAGCTGTCGAATTCCGTCCGACACGTAGTAGGAGTTCCTACCCCGAATCGGCTTGGAAGAGAGTGCGTGTGTGTTTATGATCGCGTCGGTGAGGTCGGCAACTTGTGTTTCGACGTCTTCCCCGTGCGCGCAGTGATTGGGTGAAAAGTGTAATGGGCGGGGCTTAGGAGCTCGAAAGGCCGCCCAGTCTGTAGTCACGATTCGCCTCCGAAAGGCGAAACGTCTGTTTGTGTCGAAAGAAATGATTAATGGGTTGTGATCTGAACTTAACTCTGCGATCGATTCCACTTGGCTGAGCCAGTGGATATTTCTCGTCAGAGCAAAGTCTATGATGGATGCGGAGTTGTGGCCAAAGCGTGTAGGTGTGGTTGGGGGCAACAATTTGCGTATCTGTGCTGTCAATTAGATTTTTGATAATGTTGCCTCGGTTGTCGTTTCTCCGACAACCCCAGGAAGTGTGGTGGGCGTTGAAATCTCCGCAGATGATGGAAGCGCCGCCAAGGCTGAAAAGTGCTTCCACGTCAGTGTGGATGTGCTGATAACTCACGCTGGGTGAGATATACAGTGAAGTGATGACTAGTGGGTCGCCTCCGGGCGGGGTGAGATTGACCGAGGTCGCTTCCACCGTACCCATCGGCGGTGTCGGTGTGTGGTGATGGGGGAGGGAAGACTTGAGTAATATTGCCGTGCCGCCTTGCGGTCTGGTGTTAGTGGTGTGCGGTCTATCGGTACGGTAGACCGTGTAATTTGGAAATGAATTGTATCGCCCGGTCCCAGGTGGGATTCTTGAATTAGGAAAACATCGGGATGGTGCTTATCTATGAAGTCACGTACCTCGACACTGCGTGACTTTATTCCGTTCGCATTCCAGGATGCTAATCTAAACCCGAAGCAACTTGGGTCCATTAATTTAGGCTGATGAGGTGGCGGTAGAAAACGTCTACCCTTTCATTTCCTTGAGCTTTTCTCAACTGCTTACCCAACTCTAAGAGAGATGGGTAGTCAGTAAAGAATTTTTTGAGCTCTAATATCGCGTCCATAAAACCGAAGTTTTCGGACTCGACATTCTTTTGGCTATTTTTATTTCTATTTTCTTTAGGGGGTTGGGGGGTTGCCTCGGGTTTCGATTTGGCCGGCTCGGACTGGTCGAGGGGTGGCGCCATCTTCTTGTCGTTTTTAACAATATTTGCAAAAGAGAGAGAGAACCCAAATCATAACTTCTCCTTTTTATATTTATCATGTCGGAAGTTACCGCCTCCCCGATACTTCCGATCACGTGATCAAACGTCACGGAAACACGTGACCAAACGTCAATCAGGAATGATCGTTAACCGACCATTCAGCGACCAGTATCAAAAGGGGATGAGACTATTTACCTTTTTGGTAACAAATGCCCCTCCTCTCATCACCTGAAAACATGCAATATCCACTCAGAGTTCACAAGTTAATTATTTAAAACTATACATGTCGAGAACAAACACTTTCTACCTTGAATTTAATACCAAATACCTTGAACAATATATAAATATATATACGAACATAGATTAAATATATACATTTGAACAGTTTGAAGAACAATTGTTATACCACCATTTTATAACACGTATTCCCATATCTATATTCAAAAGTTCATAAATAGATAAGTGAGAACTGTGTGATCTGGATCACTATGTTATCAATATCAAATATTGTACACTTATTCTGTACAAAACATGAATAATGCAATATTTACACATAAGAATTATACATTTATCAATACATTTAATTCCTTCATTCACAATTCTTTACAAACATGCATGCATGGCGCCATGACTTGACATTCATTTATCCCAAATACTTTCATTACAATAAAAACATGAACATGAATTAACTCTATACACTAATGATCATCAAGAAAACTATCATTTTTAAATGATGGTACAAAACAAGCAACGTCAATATTTACATGCAAAATTGAAAAAAACACTTGAACCATGAACAATTATTCAAGAAAAACTCCTGAAGTTAATATCTCAAAAATTCACAAGAGTTCTAAACAAAAATAAGTTAATACACAAAAACATTTTCAACAAAATTATTTAGTTCGTTTTGTGTTAAGGGCTTCGTAAATATATCTGCCAAATTTGCTTTTACTTTTTTAACATATTTCACCTCAAATAAACCCTTATAGAATAAATCTCTTACATAATGATATCTCACCTCTATGCGGTAATTTTCAATTGGAGATTTGAGGAAATCTATAGCTGCTTGATTATCTGCCAATAAAACGGGTTTACTCCTCCCTACTAGCGCATTCATTCATTATATTATCTAACCATGTTATTTCCTTTATACATTCCACCATGCTCATAAACTCTGCTTCCATAGTCGACAAACTTACTGATTACTCCTTAAATGTTCGTCATGTAATGGGAGCGTTCCCTAAACAAATCAATTGGCCACCCATCGAAACTCTGTCATCTCTATTGGCTGCATCCGAAAAACCCACTATATCAATATACCTACAGTTTAACCTTAATTTATATTGTTTAGTTTTGTTAACATACCCAAATAGTTTTAACAAACCATACCAATGGTCAAGACCCGGATCATTTTGAAACTGTGAAAAAATGTTTACTGCGTATGATATGTCGGGCCTCATTCGACCTGCAAGAAAAGACAAACAGCCAAGAACATTTCTATATGGGATTTCCTTCATTTCTATTTTTTCATCATTTGACTGTGGACATTGGCGTTTACTATATTGAATTCCCTTGGCTATCGGTAAAGAGGAAATTGGGATATTCAAATGTTCGTATTTTTGTATATCTCATCAATATATGGTATTTGATGGATTAGCATGCATTCATCCATTTCTTCGAATTCAACTCCTAACAGCCTTTTTAGTCTTACCCATAATTTTAAATTAAACTTTCCCTTTAATTTAATTAAAACATCGTCAATACCTTTTTCTGTCTGTCCAAAAATAACAATATCGTCTACAAGGAAAACAATAGAATTTCCATAAAAGTAAGTGCAATTACACCAGTTTAGTTTCTGTAAACCAATTTCATTTAAAACATTATTTAATTCAAAATACCAAGCTCTACCGCTCTGATGAAGTCCGTATAAAGCTTGTTTTAGTTTGCATACTAAACCCTCTTTTCCTTTTTCTATATACCCTTGAGGTTGCTTCATATATACCTCCTCATTTAATGGTGCATAGAGATAGGCTCCAGTGACATCACACTGAAAGTGTTTCCACTTCAGCCACACTACCAATAGAGAAAAAATAATCTTATCACTGAAAAATTAACGACAGGAGAAAAAGTCTCGTCGTAGTTTTCACCTTTAATCTGTGAATAACCTTGAGCTACTAGCCTAGCTTTTTATATCTGATTACTTTTCCATTTTCATCCGTTTCAAATTATAGACCCACCTACAACCTAATAATTGCTTATCAGGGGGTAATTTCGTTAATTTCCATACATTTTTTAATTTAAGATCATTAAATTCTTCATCCATTGCCCTTCTCCATGATTCCTGTTGAGGGGATTTTTCCATCTGTTTAAAAGTTCTAGGGATTAAAATGTCTAGTCATGCATTATTTTTAACTTTTACACTCTGGACACCTGACACACTGGGTTGTGGATTAACTATTCCTTCGAAGGTATCCTTCCCTTTAAAACTAAAAATATTTTCATCAAATTCTAAATTTCTATCCTTGCAATATTTTTTTTTAATTTCATTGCAGGATCTTAATCTTTGTGATTTTCCCACTTCATAGAAATAAATGTCATTTCTAGAACCATCAGCTCGTGGAACCACTACACGTTTCCATGTAGTTTTTACAGGAACTGTGGAATTTTCGGTTCTACTTAAATTTTCACCCTCAGTTTCTGAATCTGAATCTTGTGGTAAGGAGATAGGTATACTATTTACTCTTTCATCTTCATCGGTATCATCATCGCCGTTCTCAAACACTTCGTAATCAGAAAACTTTAAATTTGGGGACGCCAGCACCGCTCCACCGTTACTCTGTTGAGGTTTCTGGAAACGAACATTAGAGGTTTCAATAACCTTTGAATCTTCAGGTATCCACACTCTGTATCCTCTAGTTCCTAGAGCGAAGCCAACTAATATACCCTTTTTAGCTTTCGGGTCCAGTTTTCCCCTTAAAGGTCTAGGTGTTCCCACATACAAGGTAGAACCAAAAGGTCTTAGATGTCTAATTGAGGGTTTGATACCTATATAAAGTTCAATTGGAGTAAGAGTTTGACCAGAGTGACATAACCTGTTCCAAACATGTACAAAATATAATACAGCTTCAGGCCAGAAACTCTTATCTAGTCCACTTTCTGATAGCACTGTCCTAGCTCCGTTAATTACCGTTCTGTTAAGACGTTCTGAAGCGCCATTTTGTTGTGGCGTATAAATGTTAGTTTTTTCTTGTTTTATACCTCTTTCTACAAAAAAATCACTTAAAATACTAGCGATGAACTCTCCACCAAAATCCGTTCGAACAGCTTTAACCTTTAAATCCAGCTGTCTTTCAGCCCTTATAATAAATTTGGCTAGAATATCATAAGTGTCCGATTTATGACACATAGGAAAGATAAACATTCTACGAGAATAATCATCAAGTACTGACAAATAATATTTTTCTCCTCTCTTACCAATTACGTTAGCTGGTCCCCAAACATCGCAATGCAGTAAGTTTAAAGGCGCTTTGGATCTTGTGCATTCTATAGATTGAAAAGAAACCCTTTTGTATTTATTTAACCTGCATGGTTCGCATTCAAAATTAAACGGCTTTTTAATCTTCGGTAAACCTCTCACAGCATTTAAACGACTAGTTTTTAGAATATAATCAACATTTGCATAGACCAAATCTCTCATGCCAGATCATTAAGTCATTTGGTTTTCCCTTAATTTTAACAGATTTTTCAATATTAGATGCATATTCTGGCTCAATATCTGGATATGCATAATACAATCCCTGTTCAAGATTAGCCTTAAAAATTTGTTTATTTCCTGCATATACTTTAATTTGCCCATTTTCACCAATAAATTTTAACCCATTCAGGTCAAGCATGGGGCCACAGACACACACACACACACACACACACACACACACACACACACGCACGCACACACACACACACACACACACACACACACACACACACACACACACACACACACACACACACACACACACACACACACACACACACACACACACACACACACACACACACACACACACACACACACACACACACACACACACACACACACACACACATTAAATTTTTCTTTAATTTACTAGAGAAGAACACATTTTTAAGTAAGCATTCATTATCATTAAACCAAATTTTTACATCACCCTTTCCTTCTATGGGAAATTCGACACCATTTATAGCTAGCACCATATTTTCATTAACAACATTTACAAAATTAATAAATAAGTCCCTATTGTTTGTAAAATGATTACTAGCAGCTGTATCCACAATCCAAGCGTCTTTGCTAACATTACAGCTCAAATTAGCCTCAGAAAGAAAAAAAGACAATTTACTCTTACCCTGATTTTGATGTACTACAGAATTTGCTGAACCATGGTACCTGCTTAGGTCATTTCGGTCCTTGAATGAATAGTTTCTGTCCCGTCTACCACCTCGAAAGGCGTTATAATTGAATTCATCACTTGTCACAGAAGACCCAATTGGTGAAGACACACTTGGATGTTGACGCAATTCCGGACCTTTTCTATACGTTCTGGATCGTCGATTAGATGTACCAGATGATGCAGCAGTACCATTGCGACATTCCCTCCTAAAATGTCCAAATTTGCCACAATAGTGGCACTTTATCTTCGACTTCTGCACACTAAACATTTCATGTTGATTCCTTTGTAGACTCAAACCATCTCGGAAATCGATTCTGGTTTCTTCCGCAATCACCTCCAACAAAACATCTTTATATTTAAAGGTTTCATCAGTCCACCGGAGAATATTTTGTACTATAGAATCAAATTTTGATGGCAGACATTTTAGTAATTGGTAGCATTGGTACGTTTCCTCCATGGGTTTACCCATTTCCTCTAATTGGTCGCATATTCTTTTTATTCGTGAAGAAAATATGTTCAATTTTTCATTAGGCTGGATTCTGCACTGAAAAAATTCCCCAAAAAGCTTCAGATGATAGGATCTGTTGTCGGGTCGGAAGTTATCCCTCAACAATTTCCAGGCTTCTACAGGATCTGTTACGTTTTCAATAATACTGCGATACTCAGTGCTGATATTCAGATACAGAATAGATAAAGCTAACCTTTGTCTTATATTAAAATCCTTTAATTCTCGCCTATTTTCTTCTTTACTATCGGGAGCAGTTTCTTTGCCAGCTACAATTTCAAAACAGTTCTTTTCATGCAACAAAAACCGAACATCCTTTGACCACGTAGCGTAGTTGGAACTCTCTAACGGTTTTATCTGATAACTCGAAACAGCCATTTCAAAAAGTGACACAGTGACCAAAAAAAAAAAAAATATTCTAAGCGGCGAAATCTGCAGCCCCTCCAGCTCAGCAAAAGTCCGCAATTCACTACGGCAAAAAAAATCTTCAGGTTATATAGCATGTCAGCCCATAACCACTTGTTTACCACACTTATGTGGTAAGCAGAGTTGCACAGTAAATAACCTGAATATCAATAATGACCAAATATGTCCTTGGAAATTCTTTATATTAATCATTAACAATTCAATAATGCACACTCATAATTCAGAATTCATGAAAAGTAACTTCGGAGCATAATGGCAAAGAAAAAAATATTTCCTAGCCGACAGTGCATGATTCCAGTAAAATCCGCTAATAAGATAGCGAGTACCGAAAAAGGTTGAAATGTTTGGAGAGAGAACCCAAATCATAACTTCTCCTTTTTATATTTATCATGTCGGAAGTTACCGCCTCCCCGATACTTCCGATCCCGTGATCAAACGTCACGGAAGCACGTGACCAAACGTCAATCAGGAATGATCGTTAACCGACCATTCAGAGACCAGTATCCAAAAGGAGATGAGACTATTTACCTTTTTGGTAACAGTTACATCATGCTGATCATTACATTTAGGACATTTATAACTCGAAGCAATCAATCCTTCCTTCATACACCATTCAATCAATTCTTTCTTACCTTTCGCATTTAATAAAGTAAAAAATTCTAAAGTAGATTCCCTCACACACGCAACCAGCCCGGAGACCAACAACAAAATGAAATTCGAAATGCGCGCCCACAAAATACGAAAATGTTAGAAATAGTTAGGGTTGTCGTATGTAGTGTTTAAAAAAGTAGGGTTACCAAGATGACGCAATTATCGTCAACCAAAGTAATTCGCGCCAAGGGTGTGGGCTCTTCTAGGAGTGAACCAAATAAGCTTCATGAAAATCAACAATCAACAAACTGAAGTGTTTTGCCTACAATTTTCCAAAAAATGGTTGAGGTTAGCAAAAATCGCTAACCTCAGGAATTATGTTTTTTTGTTTAGTTATTTCAGTAACTAAAAGCTTTTAGTAAAGAATAATTCGTGTTCCGTAATATGTTGTTTTGTTCATCTTTTTTTAAACTGAATATTCATAAAAGTATAAATAATTTCCCAACTTTTCTGCATACCATCTAAAATTTTTCATGCATCACCAATTGGTGACTGCTGCTCTGTAACACACATCAGTAATTATGTATTAGCATCACTGTAACAAAATTGGTGCCATGTATATCGTACCTTAATATCTAAACAATAAAGATTCTAACATTTTTTTATGAAAAAAGAAATGGAGGGAAAATGTTGCGATTTGCATGGCGGTAATTTGGCTGTGGTGATGCTAATATTTAAGTACACAGATATAACAAATAATTTGCCATGTGAAAAGCTGTCTGTGTCTAGATATAAGCCACTCTGTTTTTAAGATAGGCCCTTAACTTTGTTGATAACAATTGCTAATACTAATCGAATTGTGAATTGCAAAAATACTCCCATCATTATCAACACTTTGTCGTAGTTTTCTGTTGCAAAATCCGTGTTTATATTGGAATTTTCCTGGCGTATTCGATTAAAAATACCTTCAGCCTCTCATTGCATTGAATTTCAGCTGTGTCAATTGATGCACGTTTAAAGTTAAATATTTCATTAGCATTTTTTCTTTTTGTTTCTTTTTTTTTCATGTTTTGAAATTTTATATGTTTTTGTTTTAATTTTCTTTTATTTTTAAGTGTAGTTTTGAGTTTTTAAGAAATTTTATATGCGTTGTTTGAATTTTTTTTCTTTTTAAGTGCAGTCAATTGGCTTCACTAGATAGAAATAATGCCTTGCAGGAAATCAAACTTAGGTTGTCATACTTGCAAGGCAAAAGTACTACAATGAGTGTAATTGCACATCAAACTGAGAAAGAATGGATATCAGCAAACGAGAAAAGCAGACAAAGAATGTCACAAACACAGGCTGAGGGCGTAGCAAAGCAACATGCAGCCAGACTTGAGGAGGCTCATTTGCGAGCACATCATTCGTGTTTTACATCAGAAAGATGTTAACCAAAAACAGCACATCTGCGTCAAACATGACTTTGTGGTGAGCAATCACACAATAAGTCAACTTGCATTCCGGTACAACCCAGTGGAAGATTCTAGGTTCAGGCAGCATGTTCTCATTTACACAATGATGGAAGTGTATCCTTATTGCAATGTTCTGGAATTTAAGGGAGAAACCAAAGGAATGTTTTGTACCACTGAAAAAATTAAACTGCCTCAACTCAGAGAACAGAGCCATTACAAATTTTGCTTGCTAGATATACTGCGGAATCAAAACATTTCCTTTATGACATCAGGAAATACAATTCATGTTTCCAAGTGACATTGTTTGGATAAATGTGCATTTGTGAACACACCTCTGATTTAATAAAAATATCCATAAGCATTGTAAAACTAACCCAATTCCCTCAATGAATCCAGAGTGGAGCCATTTAAAATTTATCTTCAAACTTGAGGTTGCCACTTTAAAGACAATCTAAATAAATTTAGGTTCATAACATGACATAAGGACAAAAATAAGCTGTAATAACTTCAAGCATTTGGTTAACAAATTATAAATATCAGTTTAGGAAAGTTTTTCGTATATATATTTATACATTTTTTTTAATAAAAGATCATACGTGCAATGCAAATTATTTAACATACTGAAAATATGTCTTTTCTGTTAAACAAGACTGAGCCACAGCAACGCGTGGCAGGGTACAGCTAGTATTTATATATAATTAAAAAAAAGATACATTGTTCACATGATACACAATTATAAAACTTGAATAATTCTTGCGAACAAAAAGGCAGCATAATATTAATAATAAAATAATATAATATACGAGTGGCATGGCCTGGCGTTGCAAGGGCTTTCTCTTCCAGTAAAATATTCTTTATCGGAATTTCTTTGGCTTATTTACCCCGTCTTAGGGTTTCTGAGTAAAATATAAGAGAAGGAATCACCCATTTCAGCAGGCCAAATTCTTCTAAAAAGAGTCTAATGACGGTGGGGATCCAAAGCGTTTATTTTAACTTATAGTAACTACACTCAAGGCTAAAATAAAATAAAGCATCTCCTGCGGCTCTCTATCAAGCAAAAACTCTTATTAACCCTGTTCCCTGATAGCTGACATCGGACATCGTATGGGTGACAGGAATGTCCGTTGTGACCCCACTCCGGGATGAGGAGAAAGTTATTAGTGAAAGATGTGTAAACATATCCAATTAAAAGAATTAACATATACTCCCACCTCGAACCCTTCACAAGTTTCAACATAAAATTAAACTGACTTTAAACATACAGAGTACAAAATAAGGAAATAAGATACGTTAAACGAAATACCAAATTTATCTACACGTAGAAATAAAAATGAAGTGTCTGTTTGTAATTTGAAATTAAAAGCTTTTTACTAAATGCATTTAAAAGTATATACGGTACTTATATGAAAAAATCAATTTTTTAAATTTTTGTCTGTCTGTCTTTCGGTCAGTCTGTTTGTTCCGGCTAATCTCTGAAACGGCTGGACCAATTTTGACGAAACCTTCACTGGCAGATAGCTAATGTTATAAGGAATAACTTAAGCTACTTTAATAATAGAAAAAAAAAATTAGGGTTCCGCGAAAATAAAATTAAAACGAATGAAATGGTGGACAATATCTGTTTCAAATAGGGATTATTTTTATTCATTAAGGATTATTTCTAGTCAATAGGGATTTTTTTTATTTCGCGAGCCTTCTGTCTCAACGTTTCTAGCAGTTATATCAAACTTTTTTGTTTAATTAGGTTACTGACACTCGCGATTTTTCCCGTTCATGTCTGATACTAATGAATTTAACAGTCTTCACACCATAGACAGTGTCATAGGTCACGCAACCCTCTCCCCTCCCCCCTGCTTGCAGATTCATTTCCCCCTACTGCTACTTAGATCTGTTTTGAACTGTTGCATTCAATGCTTATAATCATTCCAAAAAATGATTTCATTCTTTCTCAAAAACACTGAGCAACATCTATTTTTCCATAACATATAGACAGCATTTAAACTTAAATTAGGAAGTTTTGGGGTTTTAAGTCATATGACTTCTCACAAGGCTCCGCTTTTAAATAGAGGTAAGCCAATTTCATACCTCTATTGTTTATTTCATTTCCAAACACTGCACACAAACACTGCAATGATTTTACAGTCTTCACCCCATCGACAGTATTCAAAGGTCATGCGTCCCTCTCGCACTTTGCTCAGCAAAAAACAAGGAAAACAAAAAAGAAACATTGATTCACAAAGTAGGAGAATGACATTATACGTATAGCATAGGTATTTCTTTTACGATGAATATATAATTATTAAGTTTTTTGCTTTTAATTTAAGCTTTTTTGTTAAATTCCACGTGGACGAAGTCTCGGGTAACAGCTATTTAACATAAAATAAATGCATCAGAAAGTAATATTAACGTATTACACATCCAGATACAAATTATTTACATAATTTTAATGTGTTTATTACACAAAATTTGTAACAATTTTGCTGAGCAGAAGGAAGGTGTTTTCAAAAATCGATCCTTAAGAGAGTTACGGGGCATTATAAGTAAAAAAAAGCCTTTTTTTATCAGCTATTATATCTACAGACTTAAAATTTAGCAAACATGTTTTTTTTGTTCAGCTGAGATACGCAAAAAGCTTTTTTCTTTTTGTTTAATTTACAATTCACGTAAAATTAACTCATTAAAAACTTTTTTATCCTTCAGTCTGTATTGCTTAAATTTTCAATTCACCAGTGCGAAGAATGGGTATACCAGCTAGTACCCAATAATATTTCAGAAAATATATAAAATTTGTATAACAATTTTTTTTTAATTCGATCCAAATGCCACCCCGGGCAGGGGTCCGGCCCTAGAGTCACCCTTGATGCTAAACTATATAATGTGAGAAGTATTAATAGTTTTTGTTTCCTTTAAAATCTAATTTGGTTAAACATGTATAAAAGACATTTAATGGTATAATTTGTATTTGGAGATAGTCTACTACCGCCATGCAGAGCAGCTGTCGATCGTCGCGCTCTGACGTCACCTTCCGTCGTCCACTGCCAGTTTTTCGAATTGTTCGGTGCTCGTCGGTCCACTGCTTCCAAACTCGCATCACTGTGGAACTGTTCCGCTGCACACGAGCTCCTATTGCGCGATTGGAAAATCCTTCTCGAAGGCCGATAATCCTCCCCCGTTCAAACTCCGCCACTAAGAAATAATCATTAACTATTTTCAACCGGGGGCGCCACAGCTCTCTATTTATACACTTTCAGCATCAGTTCAGAGGGCGCTACGCATGTGTGGTGGCTCTAGAACTTTACTATTTTACGTAACATCCTATAATTGATATTTGCTGCAAAGTTCATTTAATTTCACGGTGTTGCATTTTTTACATACAGCAGTGTATTTAGACAGTGTTAAATAACTCTTCCATTCTGATATAATTATCAAGAATATTTCTGATATCTTTCTTTTGTATTTTAACTGAATTAACTTTATACAAAATGTAACTTGTTTTAGTACAAATCGGCTAGCTATTTGATCTAAATTGTATTGATTTGAGATGGACTTTTGTAATACTTTTTTAAGAATAATTAAATACTTTTCTTTAGGAAAAGGAGAAAAATTTATTGAAGAACTCAAATCAGTAATATTTATTATTAGGTATCTTTGAGAACGAAGAATAAATTAAAGAACTATGTGATAATAATTTAATGATAAAGAGGCTGCACCGCAGGGTGAAAAATATTAGTCATTTGCAAGGCCGGATCTACGTATGGGCTGCAGCCCAGTTTCTAGGGGGCCCCGTTCTCCGTTGAAGATAACGATAACAAACAGAAAAAATGTAACAAAACAATAAATTTCAAAATTGTTATAAAATAATAAACCCCAGTAAAAGAATAAAAATCCAAAATAAACTACCAGAAATATCATCAAATTTATTTTCATTTTCAAGAGCAGTTTACCCTTTTGTTCGTCCACCCCCCTACTAACGAATACGCGGAAATTAATAATTAATAGACAGAGGCTCTTATCATAGAGCGGCGTCTGCGAGCATCAACCATTAATACAAATGTAGTGGCACTATTTCTGTAGCCATTTATTTTTGTGCAATAATTCTAATTTACAATAATATACTGATTTGGTGCTGTGTCTTGTGCATACTACATGCAATTAAAAGATATTTATGTACCTTTTTATTCAAGTAAAAAGTAAGTGCCAAAAAAAATACACATTTCTAAATTATTTAAGTAGGAAGATATTGAAGTAGTGTTTAAGTATTTTCAAAGATTGGAAACATCAGAATTTCCCATAAATATGTATGTTGTCTTAAAATTTGTGTTAAGTAACTGAATTACTTCTATAGGATATAAAAAATAACAATCAGTTTATGTAGAGTATGGAGATTCACCGCGAATATTATGGATAAATGTAATAGTTTTGATTTTCGTATTAAGTCGGTTTTTTAAGTATAGGTAGCAACAGCAAATAATGGATGACAACGGGAAAACAATATTTATTTAAAGTGGGGCAAATAATTCTAAAGTTTATTTTTATAAAATCCCCTTTAAACTGATGGGCTAATAAATAATAATAATCAGCGTTTTAGGTTTTAGTGAGTATAGACAAGGATTTTTTAAATTAACTATAGGTATCTTTTTTCAATTATCTCAGAAATATACTGTATTGTTTAATATTTGTTAGAATATTTTTAGTTTATATTAAGCACTTTGGCTGTGTTATCGTAGTTTTATGACCTAAACTTTTAATTTGATGTTCACGAAAATCAAGTACTTAATTAACAATATAAATATGTCTGGCAGAAAATAGAAAAGTGTAGCGGAAAAACGAAAGCTACTGTTAAATCGAGAAAAAGAAAAAATTAAATGTGTCAAAAATTCGACTTTTTTTTTACATTGGAACACAGTAACAAGAATATAATAAACGCAGAGACATTAACAAGCGAAAGGGAAAGGAACTTAGCCAAATAAAATGAAGAAACTAAACAAGCAAATATTAATGATGGAAATATGCAAGATTGCGATGACCAGCAGCCTTCTGAAAAAGATATTGTTCAGCCAGAGGACATCAGTAATGCCCCGACCGAAAAGGGTTTAGAAAATGTTGGGTATGAGTTTGAGAATTATACGTTGACGTGGCCTAAATCTCTAAGTAATAATTTTATTGAAATGAGTTATTTTCAAAATAAAGATCCAAACAATATATATTCTGTTTCGGTAAGAGAATACAAAGAACAAAAGAGACCATTTTCGAATAACCATTTAATTAAAAATGGTCAAGTGCTGGAAAAATCTTGGTTAGGTTATTCAACTAGCATTGGTAGTGTTTTTTGTTTGACCTGCAAACTTTTTTCTGAAACAAATTCTCAATACACAGCCGGCTTTTCTGACTCCAAACACGTAACAGTGATTGGAAACAGTTGTTAAGAAAATCACAAAAATTCTATTGAACACAAAAATTCAATGTTAGTCTGGTTGACTCGAAAAGAAAATATACTAACAGGAGCAGAATATACTAACAAGATACAGAATATTACCACAATATCCTCAAACGGTTTGTTTCGGTAGTCAAGTACCTGGCTATAAGAGGTTTATCAATTAGAGGGGTACAGAGGAAGTTTTTGGTTCTCCTCATAGTGGTAATGTGCCCTGGAACTGCTAGCAGAGTTCGACCCATTCATTCGTTCGTGAACAGCGGGAATTACGACCGAAATCGTTAATATCGTACGCATCAAAAACAATATAAGAGCAAATAATTGAGATCATGGGCAAGCAAGTTATTAAAAGATTTACAACTCAAATAAATAACGATGACACAAAGTACTATTCAATTGTGATGGATTAAACACCAGATTCGTTCCATTATGATTAACTTGCTATTGTACTACGATATTGTTTTCAGGGAAAAGTGTATAAAAGATGAGTCTCATTAATTAAGATTAGCAGTCACACAGGCTATAATGCTTACTTAATTCTCTACAAGAATTTTTAGAAAGAAATGGACTGCTGTTGAATAATTGTAGGGGACAGTCATTTGACAACGCTGCTAATATGTGCGGTAGATATAATGGTGTGCACTCTTTTAAAAGAAAAAAAATAAATTCACTAATTATGCGCCGTGTGCTGCACATTCTCTTAATCTGGTTGGTGCAGAATCAGTTAAATTTGCAACTGAAATCATGAACTTCTTTGGTTTAACGCAACACGTATGTTTTCTTTTCTGCTTCGACCCATAAGTGGGAACTTCTAAATCGTGAAATTAAATTGAAATTTACCTTAAAAAGTTTAAGTCAAATCAGATGGTCTTGTCACTACGATGTTGTTGAAGCCTAAAAAAGTAATTATGGTAATGTGGCAGTGGTGTCTATATAAGCCAGTAACAGCCTCTAGACTGAAGTGTGTGATCATTTTAGTCTAGTGGTTAAGTTGGGAGCTTACGGAACCGAAGGTGCCAAGTTCTAATCTCCTTCATTGGTGACCCTGGCTGAACTTTGAAAAAAAAGCAACCTTCATGCAGTTGTCGTGGCGCCATCTACCCACCGCAAAAGCCGTTAGACACGCATGACGCAAGCTGTTAGATCCACAAGACGTACCACTCAAGTCGTTAAATCCACGTGATGCAACACTCGAGCCGTCAGATCTACATGGCGCAGCATTCAAGTCATCAGTCACATATGACGCAGCAGCAACAACTCATACGCTCACCATAACTATATTGTTCGCTCGCCTATCCACCGACTCACTGGTAGGGAAAAGTGTGGCGGTGGTGTCTATATAAGCCCGTAACTGCCTCCAGACTGAAGTGATCATTTTAGTCTAGTGGTTAATTTACGTGCTCACGGAACTCAATTCTAATCTCCTTCAGTAATATGAATATTCTTAACACATTTAGTGACAATGAAAATGAGAAAATTGATTTTCGAAAAGAGGCAGTAAATTTATTTAATAAATTAACAAAACTCGAAACTGCCATTTTAATTATATATTTTGGGAAGAAATTTTAGAAAGATTTTTAATTCAATTAACAAAAAATTACCGACTCCTGGTTTGGACATCTGTGAAGGGAATAAGTTATAACTATGGCATTTAAATTTTTTAAAAGCAATGTATGATATGAGTCAGATCAAAAACTAAAGAAGTATCAAGATGCAGCCAAAAAATTTAGTCCTAGAGTAGGAATAGAATATAGCGATGTGGCCAAGAGAGACTACTTATTTCAAAATTTGCAGATAAATCCACAGAAAAAGCTGTGTATGGGACAGAAAAATTTAAAAGAGACACACTTATTGTTGCATTAGATAAAAAAAAGCTAACCCTTGATTTTAATAGAAGAAACCAAGTATATATAGCAGGAGTATATATAGTACTGGCTTATAAGCAGGATATAGTAAGAAATTTAAATTTGTGATGGATTTGCAAGATCAAAGTAAGAAGAATGTTGGCCTGGAGAGTGTACGCGCTATTGATTACTATTCAGATGATGTAGACCAACATTTAGTAAGTGAAGGTGTTCAGTTCAAAGTTTATCTAACAATAATAATAATAATAAAAAAAACTGAGCTAGAGTCCTATACTTGTAGTGATATGTTCAATTTAATTTTTGAAAACAAACTTGTTGACGTTTTTGCAAATTTGTATACCATTTTAAAGATTTTTCTAACACTCCCTATTACTAGTTGTGAAGTGGAGTGTGCGTTCTCTAAAATGTCCTATAAAGAAAACAAATATAAAACAACAATGGCAAATACTAGGCTTAATTAATTGTCACTTCTTTCTATTAATACTGATCTCACCAAAGACTTAAAATATGATGAGCAAATGAAAGAATTTGCCGCACAAAAGTGTAGAAAAGTTTTTTTGTAAATTATGTAATTGTTTATAACGTATTTAGATTGTATGAAATAAAAAAACCCCTTAAGTTTCATATATTTTAAATTTTCTTGCACAAAATTTTTTTTTAGTAAAATGGAAATTTTTTAATTAATTAGGGGACCCCCAAAGGTCACGGTCCTGGTCATTTGGTGGGGACAAGGGACACATTGAGAAAGTGACTAATATCTCTATGTCAGTGATGGTAACTTTTGATACACCATAAAACACCTATACAGATTTGGTTTAATAGATTCCCCAACTTGGCTTTTACGTAATTCGAAAGACACGAGGGGACCATTTGGTGTCTTGTTCTGGATTTGGCAATGTAGCAGCATAGCTAATGCTGTTAAAAATCATTTATGCTATTCTTGTGTTTCTAAACTGTATTGGGCTGGCCATCATAGATTGATAGCAGTCATGCATATAAGTCTGGTGGCCACTATTTCAAAATTTTATTTATTCTGAAATGAAACTACACAGTTTTATAATACATGTTATTTAAATTCATCAATACTACATTGATGAAAGATACCTGAAATATGATATGCATTAAAGCAAATTTTTAATATAAATGTAATGTTTCAGAATATTCAAAATTTGTGCAGCAAGTACAGTGATTCAAAGAAGTTTGGCTTTTACATAGAAAAAAAATGTTAAATGAACTTAGTGCAAGTAATATAATTCAGTGCTCTCCAACCTTTTTATGTGGCTGCGGTAGCCGAATGGTATAGGTATCGGATCGCGGCTGGCTTTGTCACGAGTTCGAGCCCAGTACCACTAAAGACCTGCAGTGTAGGGCAACAATGCACGCTAAATCTGTCGAGAGCTGAAACGTCCTCCCGTTGATGTGGTGTGGTAGTTAGGAAAGGGGGTGCCATCCACGTTACTTGACCATGGTCTGTGGCCAAAAGCCCTTGTGTAGCTGAACATTGCAACGTTAATATTCACTCACTCACCCAACCCTTTTATTGCTGTGGACCAGCCAATGTTAGAAATTTTACAGCTGAAGGCAGGGAGGGGATGTTGATTCAATAATTTTAAATGAATTGTATAAATACAATGCCTTCAAAACAAAATAATTACACCAGAAATTAATCTAAAGTGATTTAAAATTTTAAGTCGCTACAATGCTGCACAATACCACACAGTAAATAAAACAGAAGTAATTTAATGTGTTTTGTGTGGCCCAATATCATTTGATCCAAGGACTGATCTGAGGAGTAATAATATAATTATTTGAAAAATAAACATTCTTATTCACAGCATATATGCTTATAGTAACAAAATTAAACTTAATATGGTTGTGCCTATAAATAATTACTAAAAACTACAGGTGTTAATATTATTTATCTTCAACCTGTAGCCATTTAATCTTTGATATGAACTATGGTGTTCTGAGCAAATATTGCTTGGTGCTCTTATGTGTGCATGATATTCATGTATACTTAAAGTATGAAAGTACATTCAGTATAGTAAAAACATGCAATATTGTGTGTCTTCTTTAGCATATTCAAATCGAGACACACCAATGTAGTATAGTTTGATAGAGAGATTTTTTAACAAATATAATTTACAGCATAGCATAACAAGAGCAAGATGTAGTTACAAGGAAAGTTCAATTGATTTTTCAAAAATCAAAATTGTTAGATATCTTTCCAGAAGACTGGACCAGATGTGTGGATACTTATAAATCAAGTTTAGAATCTTATTATAAAATAATTACTGAATTTTTGTGACAACTCTTGTCTCTTTAAAAGTGAGGTTTAAAAAAAGGTTTGCAATGAATTTTGAATTTAAATAAGGTGCAACAGTTTATGAAAAAGGAATAAAACAGCCCCAAAATGAAATTACATTGGAAAAGACATTAAACAGAAATGAAAAAGTTAGAATTTTATTAAATTTACTATACAGGCTTGTATATTACACCTCAGGAGGTACTTTACCTCTCGTATTTACAGAGTTTGAGATTTTTCTTCAACACATGGTTTATTCAAATGGGTTTTCTTGTTATATTGCTGTGTCACATCCAAACTTTGAAAATAAATAATTTATCAAAAAAAAAAATAATATTTGCATTCTACTCTAATAAATTACAAAAAATTCAATCGTTTCTTCTAGCAAAAACAAAATTGAGTACATGCAAAAATTAATTTTAGCAAAACTATAATAGAAAAGATTAACTATGATTAAGTTTCTAAAATTTCTGAACTCATTTCGCCTTCTTTGGTTTTTAAAGATTTTATTGCCCACTTTTGTTTTTCAATACTTTGTACAAGTAGCCGATATTCTTCCACAAGTTCTTCATAATGTGGGCCTAAAAATTTATATTGCAGAAGTTTATCATTTAATTTGTTCAACTCTTTTTCTGTATTTTCAGCCTTGACATCTAATTGTTTACTGCAAAGAAAATAAAAATTTAGAATTGAAAGAACTTTTACTGTAGTAATCAACATAAAACCATTATTTCACTGAAATATAAAAAGTAATTATGAGATTGGATTCATATATAAATGAAATATTATTCAACTTAAAAAAATATCAGATTTTTCCACTACTTGTTTTAATTCTTTCTAATTTTCACGTATATATGTCAGAAGAGTAAAAAGATTTAAATGAAAGCTTTGAATTAAAAAGGCATGAATAAATGTTTAAATTAATTTAGTAAGTAAAAATTTATTTTTATTTTTAAGAGTTGCAACAATCCAATCTAAAAAACTGAATTTCATCAAAGATATACTATAAGGTGAAGAGTGCTATACATTATATTTATCTGAGTTCTTGCCTTGTTGTAAGTATGGAATTTAGAAAGTGATATTACAGTACATATAATTTTTTCATTTTCAAAAGATTTGAATCTTCTAAAGTAGTCTTAATCTTTCAAATCTGGAGAGAATACATTAGATCACATTTAAATGGCAAAAAATGCATACATGTGTATTTTATCTGGCCGAAGAATTTTCAACCATAAACTGATCAGTTAAGATTACTGACATCAAACATTTTGCTTTAACAAAGATTTTAATCTTGGCCTTGTTTTGGAGCCAATACAACTTTGATTAGATCACTTAAACAATGAAATAATTTACATTAAATTAAATTAAAATTATAGTACTTTTAGAGATGGATTTACTTAGAGGTTTTGAGACATGTTTAAAAACTGAAATGAGCAGTGCTTTTACAATAAATCACAAATGAAGACCCTTGATTTATATATTAACATATAATGTATATGTTATAAAATTTCAAAAAGCATATTTTTTAAATATTTGTGTATTATACAAATTGATAGATAAATTAAGCTCATTGAAAGAAAAAATTTCTTTGTTTTTGCTGTTAGATATTTAAAAAACACTATACCAACTTCATTTATATGAATAGTTGTCTTCAAAATACATAAAAGGCCAGCTGGGTGGTGTAGTTGGTTTGTAGCTGGCCTTCTGCACCTAAGGTTGCAGGTTCAACCCTGGCCCAAGTCAGTGGCTTATCATGATGCAGAAAATTGACAGCGGCTATGCTGTATGATTATGCAGCATGTAAAAAATCCCTTCAGTGTCAGTTTGGCTTGGGTGCACTCAGCAAAATTAAATCCCACCAAAGCTTAGGTGCCTCCCTCTGGGGAGGAAATTGGGCATAAAAATTACTAGTAGCAATTGGTTATCGCCTATATGGTGCCTCACTAAAAAGTGATACCAACTTCTGGGGAATGTACTAGGTCTGCAAAGGTAAAAAATACCAATTTGCAGCCCCATTAGAGAGAAAAAAAGAATAGATAAAAGAAGTTAATATTTATTCTCATAAAAACAAGTCATTAAAGGGAACAAAATAAAAAATAATTAATTGTGTACATGTTTAAAATTTCCTTAATATTTTGAAAAAAGTTTTAAATGAGAATTGAATAGTGGAAGTTAAATGGTATCTGTTTAATGAAGTGTCGCGACAACTCACGAAAGCCAAAGGCCTATTGTGCCTATCTCAGTTTACGTCCTGTGCAGTCTCAGTCCTGTGCAGATGTTTCAGACAAGTGATCAGTCTGACACGAAACCCCCAGTGTTCAGTTCCAAGCAAGTTTGGTACTCATTTATTGATCCACTGAAGGGATGAAAGACTTTGTTTAATGACTTTTGAGTAATTTCATCAACAAAGGAAAATTTTTTAATGCTAAAAACAAATTATTTTCATTGTTTTTCTAACCTGATTATTCTCAGAGCTTTCAAAGAATCGTTAGTATAGGTAGCAGCCTTTGCCTCCAATTCTAAGCATCTGAAATATGTAAGACAATTGGGCCATTAATGCTTATTGAAATTAGTAAAAAGAATATTAATTTCAATTTCAAAATTCAGCAAAAGAATATAATACTATTAATTTTAAAATTATAATAAAATGAAATCAAAGAAAACAAACATATTCACCTGAATTTGTTTTCAACATATGAAGCATTTATTTATATGGTATTTGTCACTTCCAAGATTTACATTATTTCCTTTGTAATGTATTAATAAGACATATACATTTGTATAATAAATAATAATGCACTTAAAAAAACCAATGCATAGTAATGGAGAAAACAATTCTTTAAGTATTGAATAAAAAAAAGAGGTTTTTGTCTCACAAATATTAAATATCTTCAAATTTTTTAACACCAAAATTTACAAAAGTCCTGTTCAATTTTGTTGCATTAATAATGGATACAATACACATATTACGAAACCTGGAAGGATCTTGCAAGTGTTTCGTCAAAATACCATCAATGACTTTCACCATACAACTACAATTAAAAATGGCTTAGAAATTGTCAAGGACTCAAAGGACAAATTAATTTTTATATGCATGATTTTGACTTTTCGAGAATTTCTTCAACTCAATTGGTATTAATGATATAATTAGAGTTCTTTTGCCGATATGATAAATATAAGCATATAATTCAATAAAAATGGTGAACTTTAATGTTCTTGTCGAAATTGTATTACTAGAGAATTGCATTACTTTTTTTTGATCAGGATCTTTATAAGCAGATTAAGGGCTGCTTTAAGGTGGTCTTGCTAGTTATTGTTAGGCCAACCCTCTATTTACACTTTTTTTAAAAATGGACCCATATTGATAATGAATCCCACTTTCTTTACTCTTATGGGTTGATGACTGAATTGTTTTAGGTAGAAGTAGTGAATTTATAACAAATATTACATTCTATCCTGATTATCTTAACTTGTTAAAAACTATTTTTTACCATTATAAGGTTGAATTTTTGGATTTGGATGCATCTAATTAAAAATAAAATAGTCATATTTATGACACAAAAGATAATTTTTTAAATTCCATATAATTAAAATTCCTGTTTGGAACAGTAGTTTGCATGTATAAATTTGTACAAATATTATATTGAATTTTTACTTCAAAATAACTACATACGAAATAAGTATGTTCAATTATTATATTGAAAAATTCTACTATTGTTTGGATTATGATTATCCCATAAACTCCTAAGGACATGTATACATTGGTCATCTAGTAACTTTAAATTCCAAAATCCCTACACAACACTAATATCATTAAGTCAGCTTGTTTTTGAAGATTAAAAATGATTCTAACAATTTACACTTTATACACATCATATACATTTACAAATTTCTACAATTTAACAAACAACCAACTTACTAAATTTCATTAGCATGCCTCTATTTTGACTGCTGGTATAGGTGACATGTTTTTATATACTCTTTGGATGTTTATCTAGATAACAGTGGCTATACAATCATTTCAAGAATTTTCATTTCTTTGTAAAACACTATAAGTAAAACCTTTTAAAATTCTTTTCTTGAGAATTTATAACATATTGCAAACCTTAATTGGTTAACTTCTTTCATTTATTTGTAAATTTTTGCTCAATGTGCTCTTTTTCTGTTTGGAATTTTTCTTATTGACCTACAGGGTCTCTAAGGAGAAAGAATGTAACCATCAAACTAGTTTAACCCTACTTATTCAGTCCTACGTCTGAAAATTGCATTTTGACTTGATAGGTTCCATTTTAAATTTTTATTTGAATTTTATTCTTTTAAATACACTCAGGAACATTGAAAATAGCGACCCAAGAAGAAAGCATCGGATTGAAATGAAATTTAATACACATAATGACACATATGAGAGATTAACTTGATCTCAAAAACAAGACAATTAAACGAATACAGGGTGTGCAATGACACAAATACTGGGCAACTTCAATAGCGCGTTGGACCACCACCAGCTGCAATACATGCCGCCACACGGTCCGGCATTGAGTTGATTAGACACCTTATGTTGTCCTGAGGCAGATAGGCCCACAAATCTTGAACAGCCAACTCTAAATCATGTACAGAGTGACAGGATGGCATCTGCCGTTTTAGCTGATCCCACACGTGCTCTACAGGGGACAAATCGTGGGAGCGGGCCGGCCATGGAAGAGTCTGAAAATGACGTAGGAAGTCTTGAGCAATTCTTGTTGTATGCGGACGAGCATTATCTTGCTGGAAAATTGGCCCTGGGAGACCATTTAGGAAAGGTCCTACATGGGGTCGAAGAATATCATCAACGTAACGTTGGCCCCTTAAGGTTCCACACATCACAATTAAAGTGGACCGGTTATCATAGGCTACGGCCCCCCAGACCATTACAGTGCAGGCAGTGTGAGGTAGAACAGTGTGGGGGGGAATTGTACCGCTCACCAGGGCACCTCCACACCCATACACGGTTATCATCTGTCCCCAAAACAAACTGGGATTCATCACTAAACACAACCTTTTGCCAATCTGTGACATTCCACATTGATCTGGCTTTGCACCACTGTAGACGCAGTTGCTGATGTTCCGGTGTTAAGGGAAGTGCACGGAAAGGGCGCTTGAATTTAAGATTTGCTTCTGCAAGGTGTCTGGAAATTGTTTGTGGAACAATTGCTATGCCTATGTCTGCTCGTATTGTTGAACGAGTCACTGTGGGGTCTACAAGTGCTTGCCGCACGATCCTTCGATCCTCTCTCCTCGTAGTCTTTCTGGTCGCTCCAGACCTGGTTTTCCGTGCGTGGATTCCTTCTCCTGTCCACTGCCTCCCAACAATTTCTAACCACACACTCCGAACGATCCACCTGGCCAGCAACACGGCGCGTCGACCAGCCTACAGTTTTCATCCCGATGATCAGGCCTCTCTCAAACTCGCTTAACTGTGAGAAATGTCTTCTAGCACGTTTACCTGTGGCATGTTTCGCTTACCAAAGTCTTCCTACAATCGGCGGGTAATCATCACGTTTATGAATCTTCGAATTTACGCTGGCTTATATAGCACCCTCTTCCTGATTGTAGCGCCACCTCAGCGTTTATGAGCATGCGTATATGCACAAAACTTGGATCATTTGCATATCACATTACGCTGTACTTATTTGCAAAGTTTCGCGATTGTACTTAGCTTCCTTCTTGGGTCGCTATTTTCAATGTTCCTGAGTGTATTTATTATGTTTTGTTGAATTTTGCATTTATATTTTTTCCTGCTTCTAGATGTAGTTTACATCTTTCATCCATTCATATATCTATATGATAATATTCATATTGCCCTATAAATTTGTTTCAAGGCATTTTCTTTTACTGCAAATACAATGAATATTTTTGAAATAAGATGCTAAAATCAATATTTATATGTTAAAAAAATCCTTACCAAACTAACAGTAGTACCCAGCTGTTTAAGGTTAAATGCATGTTTTTTGGAACTTCAGAATTGTTAAAGGGAAAAAAAGTCACCTATGAAATTTTAACATCTTACTTTCCCCTTATATTCCAAGATATTTAAAAAAAAATCAAAAGAAACACAGTAAAAGGAATAGAAAACAACTTATCTTTTACTAATACATATATTTATAAGATTTATTTATTTATTATTTCACTTCAGAACAATATGAGGATTATTAGTAAGCTTCCATAAGTCATGATGTTACCTTCCAATTAATTAATTATAAGTAAAATTTTTCAGTGAGAAAACATACTTTTCCACACACAAATTACCACATTTATTCAAAAATGCAGAGAGATAAAATATATTTTATACTATTTATTATATATAATTTAAAATAATTAGTAATTTGTAACAAATTAAAATTTTTATTTATAATCCAATGAGTTTCATAGTTCAATGTTTTCAGGAATTTTATTAAAACTAAATTTTTATGTCTTACATTTAATAAAATTTCATTTTCTGATGAAAATATATTAGATTGCTTCATTTACCAAAATAGTTTATAAAAATCAACATTAGGATTATTAAGAAAAAAAAATTCTAAAACAAGAATGAATTTTACACAATACAGACCTAAATTCTTTTTCTAAGAAAATATCAACTTGTCAATATTTTGAAAAAGTTTTAAGCCACTGTTTCTTTTTAAATTGCATTAAAATATTTATGCTACATAAGTTGAAAAAGAGTTCCTTGAAAATATAATTATTTTAGAAACACTCCCTAAAATAAATAATGGTCTATAGAATAAATGAATAGTTAAACATTAGTTAATTAAATACTTTCCAACCAAAATAAATGAATATTATGATTATAAATCACATTAAATTAATTTTAGAAACAAAATTAGAATAGATTTAAAATGTCAAAAACTTATATCTGTATGGTTATGAATATATTTTACAATTAAAGAGAAAGGCTTCTTTAAATATATACAACTAAAAATTTAATAAAATATTTTTAAAATTCTATAGACTGAATAAGATAATAAAATATTGGTACAAGCTAAAAATAGGAATAACAAATCTTAGTGAATGTTTCTAAAAATCATCAGTTGAATCCCTAACATCTGTATGTACCTATGTAACAACTTCTGCAGTGTTTCTCTGTGTTTTTTTTGTGAACATCTAAAATGTTTTTCTTAGTACATCTTAATGTTTTACTAAAATTTCGAGTCTTATTAAAACATCTTAAATTTCTCGATGTTATATTTTTGGCCTCTCTAACTGCTTTTTACAACATGAGATTTTAAAGAAAATTGAGCATCATACATTTAAAGAACATTTGCAAAAAGAAAAATAATTTTTTAAAATTTTTTATAGAGTAACATTTAAACATGAGATTTATTTAAATACAAGAACAGAACTTTTAAAAATGCACAACTTTGGTAACGAATTAAAATTATACATTACTTCATTTTTAATTGAAGACCTCTGCTTTCCTCAGTCAATAGCAACGCTGATGTTAATTGAAAATGTAATTTTTGATGATACATGTTCAGTAGTTTTCGAAGAGTATCCATTCCTTCTACAAGTTCCTACAAATATACATAGGCCAATTACTTTTAAATTATATATAATATACAGGGTGTCCCCAAACTCAATGAGAAGCAGGTACAGAGTGAAAGGAGGGGTCAATTAATCAGTTGTGGGGAAAAAAAAGTTAATATCACTTTGTTAAGGGATGACTAGTATAATTTTGAAAATTAAAAAATCGACTTCCTCCATAAAATCAATACATACTGTGACAAGTTTATAGTAATTTTCCCCTAATGTGAACTTACATAATCATGCTATTAATCCCAGTTCCACAAACCGAACAAGAAACTTTGCTGGTTTAGCTAAAATTAACATAGTTTGAGAAAAGGATGTTGCCTAACCTTCGACTCTTCATAAAAAGAAAAATATTACATATTACTCTAGAAAAGCTATTTCAACAGATGATCCATTTAGTTAAGATTTCAAAATGGTACAATACTTGCTACTTATCTATTCATAACAATTACTGCCTTTTTTTTACAAAATGACTTCATTTAAAAAACAATTTTATGTGTGTGTAACTAATCAATACATTGAAAATAAATTTCTGTAATACTTTAACGAATTAGAGGTTCAAAGTGTTTAAATTATAATTTCTTTTAAACTGGTTGAAAATGTAACCAAACTGCTGCAAAAAATAATTTTAGCTTGTTACTCAATCAAGCAATCACTATTAAAAAGATGTAGAACCGGTATTTGTGTAAAAATATTTAAAGTATTATTTCAAGATTTCTAAAATATTCTTCATATATATAAATATTACTGCATTAATAAAATTTCAGCCCTTTATAATTTTTAATACATAGCAAACAGAAAATTTTAGAGAAACCAAACATAATTATATTATGAAAATGAATGAAATGAATTCACACATTTTTATAAATTTAGAGTTTAAAACATGCATAAAAATATAAGGCTCACCAAATGAAATATAATCAATTATGAATTTTTCTGCTCAGTTCTAAACAAGCAATTTAGGGATATTTATAAAGAAAAATGAATCAAAGATATAAAAATAACTTCAAATGAAAAATATTTTATAATGAAATGAATTTGCAAAATACAATAAGATACTTAGAAGTAATATGAAAAACTGACATATATACTTATTTGTACTTTATTTTACTACATTTGAAGTATTGAAAAAAAAAAAAAAAAAACAACTGAATATTTATATGGAAAAAAGGAAATGTTTAAAACTTCTTAAACTGTTGACTTTCAGGAGACATGGTATGATTTATGCAAAACTTTTTAATTTAAAGATTTTCAAAATTTTTTTGATTGCCTCCTATGTGTATATACTATCTAAAACAGATTATGTGCTCAAAATTTCATAAAAAACTAGCCATTTCATTTTTTAAGGAAAAAAACTTACAATTTGCGACACGATTTTAAAATGCTACTCCTCCTACAAAACTTTACCTACACGTAAGAAATTTGTGTGATTTACAAGTACATTAAAATATGTACAGTAAAAGTTGGTATGGGTTTTGCGATAACAACATTGGTATTCAAACGATATTTCTTTTTATGAATGTTTATTGAAAATTCCTTAAAAAATGTATAAATTCTGAGTTCAATTATTTTTTAAAAAAATAAGTATTGCTTTGATTCAAAAATGCATACCAACTTTTGTTACAGGAACTGTTCACAATAGGTTAAAAAAAAAACCAAAGCATTAGGCAAAATAAAAAAAAAAAAGCCTTAACATTTTAAATGAGGACAAACTAGTTATTTTATCTCTCTGAGATAAGTAAGTTTAAAGTTTTGATTTGCCATAGGGATGTGAATAAAAACGAACGTAAAAGCTATCTTAATTCTGCGTTTTTTAAGTTTAGAGCTTTCAAATTTTGTGAGGTTATAAAAAAGCATATAAAGAATAATTTAGGTTAAAAAAATTAATTTGATTTTTTAACAGATTTTTGCCAATTGAGTTGTACTGAGTCCTCTTAAAATGTCCTAAATATCATCCAGTTTATTAATCTATTTTAGGAATTTTCATACAAAAAACTTGAAATGCACAATACTTAAAGTAACATATATCAGTTTAATTTTTGTTTGGTTACATTTAATCAGCTTTCCAAGATCTTAACAATGAATTATTGGAGAGATACCTTTTCATTTAAAAGTATGCAATGATAAGAATGACATCTGCATTGATATCTTTAATTTTTATATTAAGTAGAGATTTCAAAATTCTGTTTTAAGTAGCAACAGTTACAGTTTCACAATGTCTTCTGAAGAAATAAAAATGGAATTCACAAATAAATTATCACAGAGCTAGGTAATTTGTTACCTAGTTCGCTCCTTCTAACTTATTTCTTGCAAATAATTAGAAGTGCAATACCTGATAATAGGTTGAAACCAGATTTTGTAGAAGGGTTGAATGTTGCTTGAAATGTATAGATATGGAATCTAGAAAAGTGGCTTTTCGTGATAATTCTTTCATTGTAATATTAAACTGCACTTTCCAATTCCGAGCATGAAGTTCTTCTGTTTTAAAGAATTCAAACATAAGCAAAAATAAATAGCTAAACATAATATAGTACATTATCATACTTATAAAAAATATACGAGTAGCCATAAAAACAATATAAATTACACACATTTAAAATTAATAATTAATTCTGAAAATGGGTATTAAGTAGAATGAGAAAAATTCTTAGTTTAAGATATTTTAAATTCCTCGGTTAACTAACAAATAGTTTATGTGTAATTTTTTCAAAATATAGAATTTATTTTAGAGATGAATAAAAAAGTTATAACTGAAATGTGAAAAAGATTACAAAATTTTCTATAGGAATACATTAAAATGCAAAAATATGAAAAAGGTAGTTGAAGAATTTATTTCAGAAAAAAATTAAAAACAGTTCTAAATGTAACATGCATATAATATGAATAAAAAAGATAGTACTTGCCTAAAATTTCACTTTTAAAAAAGTTATTTAAAAAAAAAGGACAATAAATAAATGTTTCATTAGAAAAGAGAGACAGGGTTCTGAAAGATAACAAATCTAATACATTAAATATTTTATATATTTGTTTCATTTTATGTATTGGTTCCACAATTTGTCTCCGTTTCTTTTCCCACCCTTTGGATATTTTGTTACAATGAAAATTAGGAATCATTTTTAAATGCATAAATTGAAGTAAATTCTTGCTTAACTGTCAAAAAAGGATTTTCCTTTTAAAAAAAGTCTTGCTGCAGATTTCCATAGTTTATGCAATGACAATACAAACTTGAAGGAAAATTATATAAAAGATTTGAAATAAAAGGTTTAAGAGTTATGCTTGATAAAAACATATTATACTGTAAAACCTGGCATATAATGCACACCTATACTTTTAAGCTGCATTTTTTAATTTTTAGGTATATTGGTCATATAATGTACACCCTCTCTTTTAGGAACAGACTTGAAATGTACATATGTAATGCTATCATGTTTTGAAGTCATTTATTCAAGGTATCATCTGTCTTTTGAAAAAATAGCATACTACTAAATCTACAACCCTTTTAAGTTGATAAGGTATGCTATTTCTTTTAAATAAACAGTATTTTGATATTTATAGAAGTCTAATTCTTTTTATATTCTTCTCTTTTCATTTTTAAAGCGAACACTTTTATACCTGGCACATAATGCACACTCGTAAATTTTGATCTTATTTTTTGTGTGTTAAAAGTGCTCATTTTAAGATGAATTTTACAGTAGTGGAACATTGTTTTATTAAAAAAAGAAAAGTAAAAGATGCATTAATTTACAAGTGAGATTCATTCACAATATGATTTGGAATTTTCGAAACCAAACTGCTCTTTGATGTAGTACTTGCAACAAAGGGCATTAAATCTACACTTAGATAATTGATGAAAAATTTCCATTATAGTTACAAATTTATATTTATTACTGTTTCAACAGATTTCTCATATCACCATTACAAGCTACAAACAATATTTTTAAAAACTAAATTTAACAATTGGATACATTCATTTTAATAAATGCAATAATTTCAATAAACTGAACTCATAACTAATATCTGCCACAAAAACTTGTAAATAAATTTTTACGAGAGAAAATAGCTATATATATTAAAGACCTAAATAATATTTTAATGCAACTTAATGAAAACTTTTGAATTCTAGGAAAAACTGTGTGATCTATAATTTTTTTAATATATTAACCTGTGTGTAACATATTTTGCGCATCTTAAAGATATTAAATATAGATCGATTCTAAAATATAAACTGATTTAATAGTTTGTACTTGGATGGACTGATAAATAAATGCATGTTACCATTCCTTGAGTAAAATTATGTGCAGCTTTAGTTAAAAATCTCTTTCACATAAACTTTTGCATACACTAAAATTTTATTTTCTAGCTTTTAATTTCAAAATTTGCTTATGAAATTTAAATTTTTTAAAATTCTGTAACATAAATCTTATGTTTACATTTTAAATTCCAAACCCGTAACAAGGTATATGCCACAAAGGCAAGGGAACTACTCCCTAGCCTTTTTGATTTAAGATAGAAAAATGAACAACATTGAGACAAACTATATTTAAAAAAAAATGACTACTGTAAAATCTGGCATTTAATGCACACTTTTAACACAAAAATTTACTGGTGCTCATTACACACCAGGTACAAAAATGATAGCTTTAAAAGTAAAAAAAGAAAAAGATGAATATAAAAATTTAGACTTCTACATAAATGAAAATACTGTTTATTTAAAAGAAATGACATGCTTTATGAACTTAAAGGGTTGTAGTTCTAGAATACACTATTTTTTCAAAACCCTGGCATAACACCTTGAATAAATGACTTCAGAATAATAAAAGCATTGCATATGCACATTTCAGATCTCTTTGTAAAAAAGGATATGTGTGTGTGTGTTAAATCCCAAATATACCTAAAAATTAAAAAAAAAAAAAAAAAAGCAGCTTGAAAGTATGGGTGTGCATTATATACAAGATTTTATGGTAAGCTGAATTAAAAATTATTTTATGTTTCATGCTTTGAACACTTTTTCTTGGAAGATGAAATTTTATTATTTGATGAAATAAAACATAATTTAAAGCATCTCTTTTAATGTTTTGAAGAACTTAAATAATGATGCAATACTTAAGATTAGAAACTGTATCTTTGACAATATTGACTGAATGTTAAAGGGAGGGATATTGCCTTACAGATTGAAAAGTTTATATTTTTATAGCAACATTAATGAAGCATGAGCTTATATAATATCCACTCCTATTTTACTTGAATACACACATATTTAAGTAAAATAAGAGTTTACTTCAAAAGTAGTAAGCAATTTACTTCAAAAATCTAAAAAAATAATTTTAATAAAAAACAATTGTAAATCTATTAGACAAATAAACAAAAGGTTAAACTTACAAGGAGAAATGACTTTCACATTTGTTTTTTAATTTAAAAATGAAATGTTTAAGTATTTACTAGTAAATGACACATGTACATGTAACATTTGACATTAAATTGAATTACAGCAGCCCTATGTTTCCTCTAAGTGTGTTAACTTCTTAAATTTTTCAAATATATTTTCATTAAAATGTGAAAAAATATTTCACATTTAAATGAAAATACTTTTCATTTGAACTCTCTCTTGGCCAGCGTGGCATCTCAAATATTCAGTTTTTTTGCGCTTGTATTGTCGATGTTGCATGCTATGGGACAAAGAGAAAGTTTTCCTCCTTGAAACTGATTTTGTTACTATTTACATGTCGGTTTGAATTTTACAATATTTTTTTCAATCTCAACATTTTTAAGAGATGACACAAGTAATATTACTATCTTCACAATTTTTTCATTTCAAAATGTCTTTTATGAAGGATTCAAAGATTGATTTCAAGAGCTAAAGAACCATTCAAAATATTTTTGATATTCATAGCCAGAATTTTGTTTGGCAAAGTAAAATGATTTCGACTTGTAATTGCAATAAATCATTTTAACAAGGTTGATTTGCCCTGATGTCTCAGTCAGATTGAAAACCTGTTTTAATGGTAAGGTTTACAAAGCATTTTAGATAATTTTAATAATTATTTTTATGCAGATACTGATATTAAATGCATTAATATATATATATTATCAGAGTGTATTTTTTAAATTTAAAACTTAGATGCACTGCAGGGAAACTGAAGATTAACGGATGGGACATCACATATTTGATCCCCAGTAGGCGAAGCAAAAAACTGTCTACTGATAAAAATATTTTGTATTTTTGAATTTAGGATAGAATGTGTATTTATTTTTGTAATATATATATAAAGCTGTTATGGGTCAGAAATTTGAAAAAAAAATTTGATCCAAATAATTTGATAGCTATGAAATATTCCACAAAACCTGCATAAACAGAACCTTTAACACATATACAATGGAGTAAATTTTTCTGTAACATCCAAGGGAAACTGTACATTATTGTAAAATCCGGCGTATAACATGCACCAGTGTATATCGTGCACCTATACTTTCAAGCTGAATTTTTTAATTTTTAGATATATTTGTCGTATAACGCACACCCTCTTTTTTAAAAAGAAATCTGAAATATTTGTATACATTGCTTTTATGTTTTAGTCATTTATTCAAGGTATTACCCCAGACTTTTGAAAAATGGTATACTTCTAGAACTGCAACTTGTAGTAACAGGAGTTGATGGACGAAGGAAGGCAGATGAGCTTCGATATGATATTATTCTTTCAAGGAGAACTTCATTGGGAGTAGTGTATTCAGTTTTATTTGTCAGAGAAATAATTTATGTCTATATTTTTAAGTTCAGATTAGTAGTCTTATACCCTGTTGTATCTGGCAATGAAAAAAAATATATGATAGATTTAATGAGTTGCCTTAAAACTGTAGAACCAGCTAGAGAAATAAAAATATAATAATGGAGTGAGTGGAATAAAGATGTTCAGTACTTTCACCAACTGAAATGGATGTAAATTTACTTCATTTTTAATATAAATTTTAATCATCGTATTATAATTAACACCGTAAACGCTGTTAGTTCATAAGGCAAGTCGTTTATTTTAAATAAACAGTGTTTCAATACATGTAGAAGTAAATTTATTTTTATGATCATCTCTTTTGTTATTTTTAAAGCTATCGTTTTTATACCCATCGTATAACGTGCACCCTTAAGTTTCAATCTTATTTTTTGTGTTCAAAGTGCGCATTATACGTCGGATTTTACAGCAATTTGATTTAGAATCAAAAATGTTTTCAAGCTAAAAATTACTCAAGAATGATATGAAACTAAATAAAGACTTAAAGAATCTAATTGTTTATTAAAAAAAAAAAAAGTTCAACTTATTTTTGAATTGCTGAAACAACACATTGTACTAATCCTCATATAAAAATTTAAAAGAAGGTACTGCCAATGATATTGTAAAATATCTGACATTTATTTCCTATTAAATGCATCATTTTTAAAGAAAATGACAAGAAAAAGATCAGCAATAAGAAGAAAAAAAAGCCATTATTTTTTAATTAGCTTTTATAAACAAACATTAAAACTTTCTTTATATTTGTAAACAAGTACTTTTACATAAAACATTAACTTGTTAAACAGTAATTTTCTTAATATATTTATAGATTGTGAATTCCTAATTTAGAACTTTTGCATTATATGTTTCAGCAAAAAAAGATGTTATTTTAGTAATAGCATTTATATGATAAAACAAAATTTCTTAATAAATACAAAGTATATTAATTAAATCAATAATAGTAGCATATTACCTATTCCAAGCCTCACCTCAAACTCTCAAAAAGTTTTTGCGAAAAAGGAAAAATAGCTTATAGACACACAATTCAATTATACGAAACTAAAATAATGAGTTATTTTACCAGTATTATTAACATTTTAAATACATACATGAATTTGCAATTGCTCTCATTGCCTCATCCCACAACTTTTTTCCCTTTGATTCTAAGCCATACCCAATTTTTGGTAGCATTAACGTTGGGAAAAAAAAAGTGCGGCTTAGATTCAAATAGATACAGTAATTAAAATCAATATCTAAATGAATATTTTCACGTTTTCAATTAAACGCAAGGAAAAAAACACCGCTACATGGTATGGGGCATAAAAATCATACATTTTTTTAAGTCTAAAAAGAGAAAATGGCAATTTACTTTTTGTAGAATATTCTGCAAGTTGGATGCAAAACTCTGTGATGTTATTTTCAACCAATTTTGTAAGCAGATTTGAAAATTCTGGCTGAAAAACAAAAATTAAATTTAAAACCAAAACAAATATAAATTTTTTAAAACACAAGATTTTTAATAAAAGATCTAAATTTCTTTTTAAAATTTCTAACCTAATATGACTTAAGTATGCTTAATATTTCAAATATTAATTTTAGATAAGTAGTTCTGTAAAGTATAACATCTTATTTCCTAAAAAATACATAAAGAATCATGAAGAAAAGTAAGCATATTTATTTTATAATACAAAAGCAAAAATTTTATTAATAACTTAGTTTCTTTGTCAAGAAAAGCCATAAAAAGTATTTTTCATGTGATTACTTCATTTTTGAATTTTCATCCTTTTTACTAATTTGAACTGAATATTTGATAATGGTAAAAATAATACATAATTCTACTATATTACATTTCTAATTCAATGACAATCATATTTATCATTGAATTGTGAAAAGTCAATCAATAAATTTACTTTTACAAACAGTCATTAAGCACCCATTTAAAAATATAGAGGGGAGAAGGAATTAAATTGGAACATTTAAATAAATTTATAAAATGAGTATTTTATTTTACAAATGCCGCACAATACAAATAGCACCTATGCTATTAGTGCATGTACTCGTCAATATTTTTCGAAAATACAATTAAAACTTTTTAGTGTAGGGTATATGTCCAAATGTTCAGCAGTCATATGCTGACCAGAGTAACAGAGTCGGTGATACCAATTTGGTAGACCTAATACAGTCATACCCAGTCAAAAGTCTAAAATGAATTACATCAGCTTTCCTAGGAGATTTAGGGGAGCCCAGGACGGGTTTTCATTTAAGATTGCCCATCTTTTGCCCTTTGACATCTCCACAGCTTCTATTTTAAAATTACACTTAAAGGTCATATTATAAATTGAGTTTATAATGGACAGTGAATTTGGTCATTGCTATTACTACTATTCATCACAAGGTCTTAAAACTCAGAAAAAAAATACTTTAAAAATATTTTAACAAGATTGTTTATAGCAATGATTCCCAAAATATGCATTACCATGGAATATACCCCAAAATTTCATAAAATATTTTCTCTTTTTAATACATAGTGGTAAGATGAGATATGAGAGCAGGTATAAAACATTAGATTTCTTTATTACCCAACAGCATTTCAGAAAAATTAAAGGCAGTTTTTGTAGACAATATTATGATCCATAAAAAATATTTTTATGGTGTTTGACAATAAATCCAGGTAGTTTCGATAACTTTTAGAATTTTGTTGGTGATATATATATATACTTGTTTCATTCAAAATGCATGAAACAACTGCTTTATTATCTAAGATTAAGTTTTTCAATTCTTATCTATTTAATAATGAGTTGATTTTTATTGAACAATAATAAATATTACAAGAGTCCAAATCTTGACCAGTGGCACAACTGTGGAAGAGCAAAAATATTTACACAATTACAGTTCTTTAAAGTTTAGTTTTATATCAGAGTGCTTGCTTCTAAGTAAATTGAAACAACATGGTTAGAAAATATAACTCCAGAATGTATACCAAACAATGCTTTGCCAGCATTTTGTAAAGTGGCTTATAAACTGTGAAATGTAAGAAGCATCATTACATAGAACTAATTTAACCAACTGGAACAGGACATCCAAGACACAGATTACTAAAAGTACCTTTATTCAATAACATAATTAATTGCAGAATATAACATATGATGGAAGATTTCAATCACTAATAAATTGAAAAACTGAAAAGAAACAAGTTTAAGTAAGAACTGGATGAGGCTATGGGTAACAATGCTTATTTGAAATGCCATGCATAATTCATAGATGGTATTAATTTGTTTCACAAAAATATCACTGCACCTGTGAAGCCACAAGACCTGGTATTTTTATACTTGGAAATAATTTAAGTAAGACTAAGCACTTTGGCATCTGTGATGGCAGTGCTCATTCCACAACAGATTGCCATGCAAGATTACAGGCATTTATTTCAAGCAAAGTTTTGGATACTTATTGTACTATTCACAAAGAAGTATCTATATCTAAATCCTAAAGCGAACCAGATCATTTAATATATAATGAATACAGTCAATTTTATATAAAATTGTTTTACAACACACATATTTAAAAAAATGTCTTCTCCCTTCATGTAATTCTTTTATTTTTATCAACTTTATAGTTTACTAATTGAAATATCTTAATAAATTTAAATGAATGCAATTAAATGTTTGCTCCAACAGAAATAAATTTTACTGTTAGCAGAGAGTAAAATATACATAAATTCTATTTAATTAGTGTATTTATATTATATTATTATTTTTTTAACACAAAGGCGTCAAGCCTTTTACATCTAATTTCAGAATTTAATTGAGATTAAAAAGCAGGTTTGTCAATTTAAAGGTATAATATAAAATAACCCTTAAGTAAGAAAATTTGAATTCTAAAGACCACAGATGGAACACAATTAACAAGGGGGAAAGGAACCGATGATAATGTCAATGGAATAAAATTTTAAGTAATAAAGTTATTAAAAAAACAGGATATATATATATATATGCATAGTAGTCAATACTGTAGCAGTTAAAACATTTAACGTTTTTGTATAACAAACCAATTTATTATCAAGTTCAAATTTGCTTTAGAAGATAAATTTTTCATGTATGCTTCTCCTTGGATATTTAAAATTTTTAGAATTTGAAATTTAATTATTTTTTTAATACACTAATTTTTGAAGCTCTAAATTTTTTTCCTTTGAAGAAAAAACTTAATATGAAATAAAAAAACAATATAATTTTGACTGAATTACTTGCTGTCGTCTTTTGTTTTCCAGCACTCCAGGAAGAAATGTTCGAATCTTTTCAAAGAACTTTAATTCACTCAAGGCATTATCAGGATGTAAATATGTTTTCAACAGATTCAAATAGAATAATTCAATATTTTTCACATCAGATTCCTAAAATAAACAGTAAAAATTATGAAAAAGGTTGCTAAATATACATGCAAAAATTAAAATATTTTTAGCAGTAATTTTAGCCTGCACAAGTAATTCAATATTTTTAGGGAGACATTCTGCATACATAACATGTGTACAATACCATTTAACATATATATAAAAGATAATCATCAAATAAATTTTTTTATAATTTACTGATATTTTCAGATACTCATTTTTAGCTGACTCAAAGTGTTATTTTGAGTCCCAATCAAATGATGACTTTAGCTGGCGATTTACTATCCTCTTTCGTACCATGATAACATGCAACTTCGAGATCGTAGTTTGATGTTGCTAATGGCACCTGATCGGCAGTGCCAGACTGTGGCCGCAATTTTCATCATGGCAAGGGGCTAGTTTTTACAACTGTTGTTAGCAGTATCTTTGAGTATCATGAAGGTGACAGTACAATTTGGCTTGGTTCCACCCCAATTTTGAGGGAGAACACCCTGGGGGGTCAAGGGGCCTCCCGCCTCTTTCACCAACCCAACAAGAGGACTTGCAGCTCGACGAATATTTAAAGTTCCTCCATGCTGTGCAGGTACTATACATTTAGAGACATGCCTATGACACAAACCCAGGCCCTATGGCACAGCAGTCAGTGCCACTAATCACTATACCAGATGGGTGGCTTGTTGAGTTATAATGCTTAACATAATTAAAAGTGTGATTACGTAAAGTTCAATTTTATTTTGCTATTTTGTAATTAAAATCGATTCAGTTAATTCTACTTTTCTTCTACCAAGCCTTCATTCATTCTCCAAAGTTCAAGTAAAATTAGTAAGAATATTAATGAACAATATCTTCTACTTTATTTCATATGAACTTGCCAGTTAGGCAATACAAGAAAGATATTTTATATTCTTGTTTCCTTACATGGAAGTAGATATTGTAATTTTATTCATTAGTTGTTATTAAACCTAAATATAAGCAGGAATTTTATTTTGTACTTACAACTTGTATTTCAATATCCTAAGCTATGATTAATGTATTCGATGCATTTAAATAAAAGCTTAATTCTTTTATTCATTTGAAGTGACAAAGTTTTAATATGCATAATGAAATTTTTTAAAAAAATCTGACCAATTTTTAAAGATTTTCTGTACAAACCTGTATATGGGAGATATTAATCATAGAGACATTAGACACTACAGGATTAAAATTTACATTCTTATAAATCCTTCATAGCTTCCAATAGAAATCAATAATTTCAAGATTTTATCATAATAATGCAGTTTTAAAAAACATTCATGGTTTTTAAAATGTTTAATTATAAAGAATATAGAAGATTTACTCACTTTGGGTGAAGTCTTGTAAGGAGTTGTCATAGTTTCCTTTTTTTGTAATTCTTCCTTTTCCAAGGCATTTAGAGCAGCATTACATATAATATGGTATTTAAAGTATCCACGAATAGATTCATTTAAAGAGGCAGAATTCTGAATAAAAGATTTAAATAATATTCAAATATTGACAAAATTATGCATAAAACATTGCTTAATACATTTCGAATAAATCGAAAAAAATATATTTACAGAAGAATGATTAAAAATGTCCCATTTATTGAAATTTATATTACAAAAATTTAATTTTAAAGCAAATAATACATAATTCCAAAAAACATTGAAATTTCATTACATGATAAGCAAAAATTGAAAATAAAATTTTAAAATGGGAGGTGGGGGGGGAGTGTGTCAAAGGTCACAATTTTTTTTTGTTATAGAACATGTAAAGATCAGAAGTTCAGTGCTGAGTCATAGATGTTTTTAAATGTGTTGAGCAACAACAATCTACAAGGAAATTTATAAACATGCAGATTATTTATACAATGTACTTAATTTAATTAGTAATGTTTTTAAAAGCTAAACTAATTGCTGTAAACTCTTTAATGTGATCCTTAGCATTGTATTATTTGAACATTATATGATTCAATTAGCATAACACTGAATTTATTCATAACTGCATAAAATTAAATGTAGTAAGAAATAAATTTATCTTGAAGTAAATAAAATCTGTTTTAAAAATTGTAATATATACATTTACATACTTCCAAAGACTTCATTACGCTCTATGCATTAGACCAGGGGTGCCCAACCCAAATCGATTGGTGGGCCACGTAAAAATTTACTAAACTGAGGTGGGTCGCACATATCAAAATAAAAAAAAATTATTCAAAATATTTTACTATCGTACAGCATTCAAAATATGATATGATCAACATTCAATTATTGATATGATAAAAAAACACCAAGTTTACCTTTTACTGGATCACAATCACAACAAAGTTGAAAGTCGACCGATTGCACTTGTTGGTGGAAGAATATCTCAACCTACAAGGTTCTTATCTACAGTAGATTTATGCTGCCATCTGAGGTTACGTAGTATAACAACTATGTGCATAACATCTTCACATTTTATACTTGTGTTACAGTATGTTTGAATAAAATTGATTTAGATTTTCAAAATTTTTATTTCAAATGCAAAAAAGCAATTAAGTAAAGAAGAACAGCTTTGTAATTATTACACTGTTTGACAAAAAAAGTTTTTTTTCTGCCCAATAACTAAATGTTTAGTTTCTTATTGTATGATATTAATTATTGCACAGTGATTAAATATATATCATAAAATGAAAAAGTTACATAACTTCACAAGGTTAAAATATTAAACATTTTTATTCTGCTGCCATAATTATCTTACATTTCTACTAGCTGGTCTGACAGTCCTGAGTCAACTTATTAAGTCCATCATCGGATTCTTACATTGCCAAATAAAACAAGAAAAATACTACTAATCTGAACTTAAGAATATAGACATAAATTATTTCTCTGACTAATAGAACTAAATACACTACTCACTCTTAACAAAGTTCTCGTTGAAAGAGGAATAACACACCCAAGCTCATCTCTGCTGTTATAACAATTGTGTGGAAGTCAAATGAAGGAAAAAAATTATTTCAGTAAAAACTGCACAGGGAGAGGTGGGGGTGGGTCAAAACACGATATTTTCGATTCAACCGCCTGTAGTCCAAATGTCTTAAAATAATATAGACAGAAACTTCAATTGGGCCGCGGGTTGGGCATGTCTGCATTAAACACTTAGCAACTACCATCATAACAGGTCTTACTCAGTTTTAACAATATACTAGGGCTTCATTAATCCCTTAACTGCTGATTTGGGTTGCCAACTTGGCGAGTTATATTGAATGTTGGCGATTGTTACAATAATATGCAAGTACCGCAAATTTGTTCTGGAATATGCAAATCCATCCCAAAAAATATCAAGGTCATCAGGTTTATACACACCAGGGTTTAATAAATCATTAATCTGAGTCAGTGGTTTTCAAACTATGTTCCAAGGAAACCCCAAGGTTCAGTAAGTCAAATTCAGGGGTTTGTTGTCAGACAAAATAAAAATTTGAAAAGAAAATTATAAAAGTTCTCTGTAGACTGTGTGACCATGTTTCCTAAAGGGATCAGACGTCTCACAGGTAGATTTTTTTAAAAAAAAGCAGTGCCAGACAGCTTTCCTTTGAAGTAATTTTCTACAACTTTTATTTCCTTGCATGTAAGAATTTGGAGAGATTAGCCTCAACAAAAGTGATGAAAAACATATTCAATACAGATATTAAAGTATCATAAAGCACAATTCATAAAGTACAGAAGTAATTTCAAACACAACAGGGCCAAGAAATATTATTAAAAAAATAATGGTATTTGTTTACTGTCGCAAGAATGCAAACATTCAAGATACCTTTCCAAGTTGGCAACCTCAATTTCGCATGTGTTGTTTGTGCTGAATTGGCAACCATGTGCTTAGTTTCATATAATGTCGCCAATACGGTTGTGATAATATGTACCAACATGATAAATTATTATAATCTAATGACTTTGTAAGAAAGTTTAGCAAATTCTTAAGAGAATAAGCACCTTCCTTAGTATTATATAATGCAAAGGAAGGTGACACCCAGAGCACAAATGAATACTATTAATGAGTAAATTACACTAATTTCATATAAATTTTTTTCGTTCAGTCCTAGGAGAGCCCACACCCTTGGCACGAATTATTTTGGTTGGCGATAATTGTGCCATCTTGGTAACCCTACTTTGATACACTAGATATGGTAACCCTAACAATTTGTGGAATTTTCGTATTTTGTCGGCAGGCATTTCGAATTTCATTTTGTTTTGGGGAACCAAGCTAGAATGGTTGCGTGTGTGAAGGAATATATCTTAGAATTTTTTACTTTGTTGAATGAGAAAGGTTAGGAAGAATTGATTGAATAGTGTATGAAGGAAGGATTGATTGCTTAGAGTTATGAATGTCCTAAATGTAACGATCGGCATGATGTAACATGGTCGACAATAAAACGCTTTCTTCGAAATTGCACCAGCCAGGCTGAAGGTATGTTCATGACCATTATCTCGCAGAATAAAAATGACGGCGTTCACATGATCATTCACTTAGCGATGAGACCTTCAAGACTTTTAAAATCTGTTGTTAGATCAGCAGTAAGAAAGTAAGTGCTGTTTTTATATTTTTTTTATCTTAAATGTTTAATTTATGTATTGTTTACATATATTTTCATTACGCATCCACCTTATCTCTCTGTATTCACTTGCCACCATTGTCGGTTTTGCTTGGCGCCATCTCATTCTGGCTTGGCGCTTTTTTCGTTTTGTTGCCAAGGGTGTGAGCTCTCCTAGGATTTTACCAAATTTTTTAATAAGAAATTTTTCTTCAATAGTTTTTACATAAAATATTTACAACATGTTGTACAGGATCAAACTCTTCTAGCCTGCTTTCAAAGTGGCCATATGAAATTTTCCCAAGGATGCAAGAGCTTTGAAATGTGTCTGCTCTTGTGTGCTACTTTTTATTAAATAGTTACAATTAATATAAATATGTATATACACGCCTGCTCACATCCTTGAGTGCCTAGGGCTCACCAAGCAGGACTTAGCAGATGTTCCCTTGCTGGTTTTGGACTATTTGAAAGTGTATGATGTCATGGACCTGGTCTAGCACTGCTGACCAATGGGGGCATGCAACAAACAAAAAACATGTTGTCTAACTTCAAATCTTGTTTTGGATTTATTCTTTTAAGGATGGGATGGGGTACCCTCAAAATACCTTAGAGTTCTAAGAGTTTTGTGAGTAGACAAAGTCTGAAAACCACTGATCAAATATCAAAATATTTTATCATAATTTTAGTAAAATTAATAAAAAATAGTCTTAAGAAAATATAAATGTTAATAAAAAAATTCTAAAATAGTTCACAACTTTAGTAATAGATAAAGAAAAATGGTGCTAAAATGCCTCAATAGCTCCTTTTTCAATTTGGTCTACTATCCAATATGCAGACAATAATTCACTGTTGGTGATAAACAAAGGTGTACACATTAAAATAAAGTTTAACCGAGGAAATTTTGAAACTTCAGATTTCAAGATAACAGTAGGACTTAATCACAATTGATAAGAGTGGAGAATATTTTGATACAAATATGTGGTATGAATTTCTCTTGAAATAACACGATCCATCTTTTTGCCTTGAGCAACTTGGATTCTTGTGTTCCACTGAAATAGTTAAAACTACAATGGTATTTCTAATATAATGATGTTTTGGTCACAAATATGTATCAGCATCTAAAGTGTTATCCATAAGTATGGTTAGTCAAATTATAAATAGGAAGATTTTAAAGTAATCTTTATAAATATTAAATTAATATTTAGGCTCAAGTGTGGTAAAAAGTTTTAAAACTTTATAAATATTAAAGTTCAAAAACTTTTTAATGTGTTCTACTAATTCAACTTTTAAGCACAGTGATATTAATATGAATCAGTAATTTTTTGTATGAAAAAGGAGAAACAATTGTGTTAACACCATAATGCATTGTTGAATCTTGAAGCCTAACTTGACCATTTCATAAATTATTGCTACTATTGTAAAAAATTAATCTCGGATCTTTCACAAAGATATCAAAAAGTAAAAGAAAAACATAAACAGACTGAAATAATTTGATACAAAGTAGCAAGTGATATTTAAAATAGCGTTTTCTATTATTACTATATTTTGAAAAATTTGAAGAAACAGATATTATTCAATAAATGTATAAGAAATAAGTAGCAACAACTGAATAACTATTCCAGCTGAATATTAATTGAATAAAAAGGTCAAAATGTATACCTCATTTACTTGTTTCCTAACAGAATCACGAAGAAAATCTGGCTCAATTTTCTTAAGTATCAAGTTAAAAAAAGTATGGTTCTTTGAACCACTAGAAAAATTGTCTATTTTGCTTTTAAAACACTCCATTGAATGCATGATGATTATCTGTAACATAGAAAGAAATATGAATAAAATATGAATGAAATAAACATTAGCAGTACACATTTATATATAAATATACATGTCGTAAAGAATATGGCATTAGAATATATCCAATCAAATAATGGATGAAGTATAAAATATACACTAGCAAGGAATAATAAAATATTTGGAATACCAAATGCGAACCTTTTTATTTGTTTATTACTTTTTCACTCGTAAAATATCACAATGGAAATTGCCCGTAATCTTTACCGTAACATACACATGGAGTTCCAATAAAAAAATAATCTGGAACAAATCTTTTTAACAAAGATAAAAAAGTGAAATAAAATTTGAACAAAAAGGTTTTAAGAATTTAAATTACCGCCAGCAGATTGTTGTTATTGTGCTGTTTCTGAGAGTTGAGATGTAGGCATACTGTACTTAAGCACTTGGGTTATTATTCATAGTAATGCAGTGTTATTTTAAGCAATTTGTAAGCAATGGACTAGTTTCACCTGACGTCAAAGTCACATGTCATCGGCAAGCGTGGATATCAACAAATAGCCATGTGCTTCATTCGACTGAGTATTTAGCCGCCATTTTCGGATTTGCACATCTTCTATCGAGCAGCAAAATGAGATACTGCAGCGCATTAAATTGTCGTAATGCAAAAGGAAAGTCTGACTGTAGGTCAAAAACCTTTTTTCGTTTCCGCTAAAGGATCCATGTTTATTAAAAAAGTGGTTACAAAACTTGGGCAGAAAAAATTTCAAACCGACTAAGTATTCCTCAGTATGTTCCGAACATTTTGAAGAAGCATGCTTTTTGTACCAGACTTTCACTAACAGAAGGCAATTGAAACCGAATTCAGTGCCCACAAAATTCTGTTTTTTCGAGCCAATATCTAATCAAATTTTGCAGAGAAGGAATAAATCTTCAATGTCACAGAAATTAAAAGATGTCCCAAAAGACATTTCGACTAAAATGTGTGATTACTTTTTAATTATTTCATTTTCAATATTTTTTGTTTTTATCAAATACGCCGACGATATTTCAAGTTTTAAAAAGAGTGATATACACTGCTGGACAATTGCTAAGGACGGATAACACTATCATCCATAGCAACCACAAAATGAAAGGAAGAAAAATGTGGAAAATTAGAATAAGTGCGGGATATTAGTAAGAAGAAGTATTAGTATGCAAATTTTTTTCCACGTCTGTTCATCACGTGATAGCGTTCATAAGAGCTTTAAAGGTTTTGACGCGTGTGGACAGTTGTTGTTTCCAGTCAAAGTTTTACAGGAAATATTTAATAGACGAACTTAAAATTTTTGGCATGTCTTCCCGACATCACATAGATGATTTTATGCGTGGCCGAATTATTGGAAAGATCGAAGAAAGGCGAAAAATAACAGATGTTGCCAGGGAGTTCGACATCGCTCACAACGTTGTTTCACGGCTGTGGAAGTCATTTAAAACTACTGGAATGTGTAGTAGACGGCACGGGGGAGGTCGTGTTAGAAGTACGACGCCTGCAGAAGACAGATATATCGTCCTATCGGCAAAAAGGAGCAGACGCACCACAGCTCAGCAGGTGGCAAATCAGTTTCTTGCTGCCTCAGGAAAGCAGATCTCCCGAAAAACTGTTGCCAGACGTTTGAGGGGAGGAGGACTATACGCACGCAGACCTGTTGTGTGTGTCCCATTGACCAGACAGCACCGTACTGCCCGTTTGCAATGGTATCGTGAGCATCACAATTGGACTGAACAGGACTGAGCATGCGTACTATTCTCAGATGAGAGTAGGTTCAGTCTGTCATCAGATTGTAGACGCCAACTGATCTGGCGTGAGAGTGGTACTGCTTATCGTCCAGAAAATATCCAGGAAAAGGACCGATATCCGACATGCAGTATCATGGTGTGGGCCGGCATCATGATCAATGGCCGCACGCGCCTACATGTGGTTGCGAATGGGACTTTGACGGGCCAACGATACATTGATGAAGTTCTACTTCCTTATGTTCGTCTTTTCCGTGGTGTTGTCGGTGATAAATTTGTTTTTATGGACGACAACGCAACATGTCATCGAACACTCGCTGTTCAGGATTGTCTAGACAGCGAGGGTATTCACTGTCTCGTATGGCCAGCGCGTTCTCCAGATCTAAACCCCATTGAAAATGTGTGGGATGCTTTGGGGAGGCAAGTTGCTGGTCGAAACTATCCTCCGACAAACAAGAACACCCTCATCCGTGCACTCACAGAGGAATGGGTTAAATTGCCTCAACAGCTGCTGGATAATGTTGTGCAAAGTATGGTACGACGTGTGGAATGTTGCATCACACTCCACGGTGGACATATCCCGTACTGATACCTTTCTTTAAGGTGCCTGCTGACTTTTAGATGCATTGTTCTATTTCTCCGTACGCAGATCAAATGAAAATTTTTTTTTCTTTCAGATGTTTCACAGCTTTTGTACTTTCCAGAACAATAAATATTCTTTATTCTAATGTCTGAACAGTGTGGCAACTATATTTTTGCCTACTAGGCCTCATGTCTCGCTTAATGTTATGCTACATAGCAATTTGTGATCCGTCCTTAGCAATTGTCCAGCAGTGTATTTTCTGAGCATTTCGAATTCGAAGAATTTTAATTTTGCAAACGTAAAGAAACACACAGATTAGGGTACCACTTCTGTGATCTATTCTGGATGCTCTGTAACTGGTGGGTAAGTATGCAGTTGATCAGCATTGTTTTTTTTGTCATTTTAAGATTATTTTCAATAATAACTATGGAGAAGTTCTACTTTGTAAACAACAACATTGACCTGGAGCCCAACAATACTTCCGGTGTAATGTTCAGTATCTTTGCAAAAATACCTTGTAAACTTTTTTGTTTCATTTAGAGCAAGGTTGACACAATTGCTTGCTTATCGCTGTTTTTGGCTACTAATAGAATGTTTAAAATGAGAACATCTATTATCATAACTGTATTGTTTTCTTTGATTTTTTTTGTTTATCAAATGAAAAGTAATGACAAGTATTTTGGAATTTTTTTTTAAATAATTGTATTTGTTAAATTTTATATTATTTAGAATATAATTAGATACACTGTATGTACTTATTTTTACATATAAAACTTCATTATAGAAATAGTATTACATTTTTTCCCTATTTAACTAAAGAAAAATAGCTATAAATATGTGAAAAGTACTTATTTTCATTTTGTCAATTTTTGGCTGGTTTAAAATTAATTAGTGTGTTTAATTTCTGAATTGCATGCACATATTTCACCTTAATAACTTTTTTATAGTGAAAAATATTGATAAATACATAGAAAATGCATTTAAGTATCTTCTTTATTCTTACTTTGCTGTTGAATTAGTTAGTGTATTTAATTGCTGAACTGTCTCACCCACATCAAATCCAAATTCTTTCTTGTACTTAAAAAACTAATGTTTGAAAAATTTTCATTTCAATTTTGTTTAATTTTATGCGAATAAAGATTAATTATGCTAAGTAAGATTAGCAATAATTTTTAATAGTTATTTAATCAGTATTCTAAATCTATAGTATGTATTGTATTTTATAAATTATATCATGTTTAGAAAAATAACAATATATGCATATTAATATCTTAATTTATATGATTTGTAGATAATGTCGAGTGATTATAAGGAATTGGAAACAATATCAAAGGCTAGATATGATGAAAAATCAACATGCAATGGGAACAAACTTTCCGATCCATTTGTTCAGAGAGACAACAAAACATGTATATAATGAAAAGCTATTGTTTCCAATCACTTTTGGAGACATTTATATGCACTTTGTGAAAAAAGAATGTACTTATACCAGGGGGAATGGACTAAAAAATTAAATTCATTCCTGTATATTGTAATTTAAATATGTATATAATTTTGTACAGTCAAAATTCCCTCACGAGGGACTGCTAAGAGAGGAAATCACTGCGAAGTAGCAAGTTTAGGTAGTGATTATGAGGAGAAGCACAGACTTAATAGTGTCAATGAGAACCTGCTCTCTTGTACTTTTAAAAAATATTAGTTGCATGTAATTAAATTCATTAGTTTTGTAATTCTGGCCTTAGTCATGGAATTCTGTCTCAATGACAGATTTTTTTATAAAAGATTTTTACAAACTGCTTAGAAAGTTTATATGTACATATAAATAGATTTCTAGACATAAAATGAAATAAAAACATTTTTAAATTTTATTTGGTCATCTTCATAAATAAGACAAAGATAAATACACTGTTAATTACAATAAATTAAGGTTATATAATATTAATTTACGACTATTTTGAACAATACAAATGACATTATTTGCATATATTGGAATAATATATTTTTTATTTGTAAGTATTTGAAGTATAAAGTGATTATTTGTCAAGTTTGAATATCCACTTAACAGTGGACCTTCCATTTTTGTGGTGAGTAGTCTTCTGCAATCTTGACCATTGGAAATTTAAAAAATTGAACTAATCAGTGTTTATTTACTATTTAAACTACATATTTTTCTATTTGTAATTGTTTGAATTACATACTGTTTACTTGTAATTATTTGAATTACACACTGCTTATTTTCAGTGGTAGGATTACACAAAGGTAGGATTTAGAAGCTCAAGTATCTCCCATAGAACCAAAGTTTTTTTAATTTTTAGCACAAATATCACACCTAGATGCTTTCCTCAACATTTTTTAGAAATATAACTTCTCCCATGAAAGAAGTGTGTGTACTCCACTGTTTATTTTCATTTATTTGAATTATACAATTCTTTGAATTGCACAAAGTTAATATGTGGTTACTTCAAGCAGTGCTTATTGTAACAATTTAAATAGCATTGTGTTGATCTGCATAAAGTTTTTATGTGCAATTATTTGAATAGCACATTAATTCTTACTTTGTAGCTAAGATGTAGTTTGCATTATGATATCACATTTCTATGTTGAAGTTTCTTTGTTTTGAAATATTCTAATTATATCAATGCTAATTATGTCAACCCATTGATATGTTTTTGGTAAAATTAAGGATTGGTATGTCTACACACATGCACGCAATAGATTATTAGAAATTTTATTTGAAATTTTCATCGTAACAGTATTTCGAATTTTTAATTTGGTTACAATAGTTTTTCAAGAAACATTTAAATTATTAGACACTTTTCCTTACAAAGAAAACTATTTTGGAAACAATGCCAAAACTTTTTTTTGTTTGAGAATAAAGGTTATAAAGTGATCATTGACTGTACAGAATTTCCAATTAAAAACCCAACCGTCCTTTACAGCAACAAAGAACATTTAGTCATTGTCACCATGAAGCGAGAAATGAGCTTCATCTGTCCACAAGATGTTAAAAACCCAGGTGGGATCCTGTTCCATTTTAGAGAAGGCCCACTTCGCAAATGCTTCCCTCTGTGCGGTATCTGCGGACAAAAGTTCATGGCACGATTGCAATTTGTATGGATACAGCTGGAGGATTCGACGAAGAATATTGCGGACAGATGATGGTGGTAAGCCCAATCGTCTGGCAGCTTCACGAGCACTTCTGGTCCCTGAAGCTGCTTCGGACGCAATCGCTTCCATTTCGACAGCAATGCAGGGTGCACGTGCTTCTTTCACGCATGGTCGTCCGGCTCGTGCTCGATCCTCCAACTTTCCAGTTTCCTCAAAACGTTTAACAAGCTTTAAGAGACCTGCAGGTGTTAAAGGGCCTTTTTCACTCTTCACATTTTTCTGAACTCTGAATTTACGCAAGGCAATGGTTGCTGATTCCTCGTTCATGTAAAATAACTTCACCAACAAAGCTTTATCCGGCGCACTCCTTGTTAACATTCACTGTTTGTAATGGTGAAATGAATGTGGATTCATTGAGAGCAAAGGTTTCTATAACCGTCTAATTTGCATATTTCCACCACAGACGCTTGCAACAGCGCAATCTACCGGATGATTTTCGAATTATTTTTTTTCTAGCTTAAAAAAATTCCCGTGACATACTAATGCTGATCCTGCAAACAGTTTTTTTCGTTCATTTCTCCGGATTTTATGAAATTTTAAAGTTTTTACGGACTTTTTGCCCACCCGGTACTTATACCCTACGTAAATAAAATAAAAAACTCAATTTTTTGAAACTGCGTTTAAAGACAAAAGCAAAATACAAACATAATAATAATAGCCACAAATATAATAAGATCTAATGATGCATTTATAATCAAGCAATTCAAAACACATTAAAAAATAAAACATTTTCTTCTAAAATTAGTTCTCGTAATTATACCTGTAGTCTAGAAGACTTAGTTGGCGTACTGTCAGCCAATCTTGAATATTTTCGAATATAATTACTGACTGCTAATCTTCAGGCGATCACCCCAAATTGTCTTGGCGGCCTACCGGTCGATCGCGATCGACGTAATGCCCACTTCGGCTTTAAACAAATGCAGAGATGTTTAATACAACTTATTTATCTTTTGGAGTGTGTTTGAATCAGTCTTAAAATTGAAGAACGCTGAAATGTCATACTTTTTTTTTTATCAAAGTAATTATAAAACGTCTTTCAGGGCAACTACTAAATTTTATTTGTAAAAGAAACACCAATAAATTTAGAATGTTACTGCAGTTATATATTTCCCGGAATATTGCAGGTAAGTGTCAGTTACATATAATTTTTGAATACGTTAGAAACATTATTCCGTTGAGCCTATTATGTATGATTGCAATTACAAGTTACAGTAGTGCTTCTCAAACTTTCAATATTGGCGACCCAATTTTCAATCATAATTTTCATCGAACTCCCCATACAATAACAATGTATTGAATACAATAATAATATATTTTGACGCTAAAGTTATAGTATGGCCTTAATTTTAAACCTTATAAATCCGGGGTAGAAATTACGTCGATCGCGATCGACCGGTGGACTGCCAAGACATTTTGAGGTGATCGACTGAAGATTTTAGCAATTAGTAATCATATACGGAAAATTCAAGATTGGCTGACAGTACGCAGAGTATAAGTCTTCGACTGAAAATAACAACAAAAACTAACTTTTTAAAAATGTTTTATTTTTTTAATGTATTATGAATTGTTTCATAATAAATGCATCATTTGATATAATTATATTTGTGGCTATTATTATTAAGTTTATGTCTTGCGCTTTGCTTTAAACGTGGTTTTAAATGTGTTTTTTTATTTTAGTTTTGTAGGTATAAAAGTACATATTCCGTATTTATTATTGTTATAAAAATAACCTTTTCCTTACCGCACTACACCTACGACATTAGGCAGTGGCACGAAAAATAATTTTTCGGTGGGGGGGAGGGTCGAAGGTTTACCATTCTCGTATTATACCCCAAAATGTAGTCAAACACAAGTTTTTTATTTTGTCGATTGTCGAGAACAAAAAACAACAAAAAATAAATTGCTGAATAAATAATTAGCATTAACTAATAAAAAAGTTGCTAATAACAAATACTTAATTACATTTTACGGATAATATGCATGGGATTATAATGGAACGAAAAAAAAATCAAGGACTATGAGGGAGGGTCTGTGCCCGTGGACCCACTCCCTTGTATGCGCCACTAACACTGGTGGACCACAACAGTTTGAACAATTTAGAAGTAGCTCGTACCCTGGAAAAGGTCTGCCCACCCCTGTTATAAATTATCAAGATAAGTATTATGTGTTACTTTTTCTTTCTAATTTTTAAATTGGAATATATTGCAATAAACTTACAACGTGCATTTTTATTGTGTGAGAATGTATTTTGTTTTGTTTCCTTTCAGTAAATTAATAATTTCTTAACGTAATTTTTGTTTCGATTTTTCGATATATTCGTGTCCCCCACGTTGATTTACCACGGCCCTCTGGGGGAGGGGGTGCACCTCACAGTTTGAAAATTCCTAGGTTACAGGTTTTGACGGATATGAAGCAACAAAGACTATTATCTCTTCGAAAACATGATTGCAATATTCCCTAGGAAATATTAATAATGTAAACTTATATAACGGGCAAAAACATTTGTATCTCTGCTTATTCCTGCTTTTAGAAACAGTAGACTTAATTTTTTCACAAAACTTTTTTCAGCTAAAGGCCATGTTATTAAAAGTATATGCATAACGTGATTGTGATAGTATCAGCATAACATAGAGGTCTTTATACAGTGATTAACCCAATAGCTTTCTTTCGATGGCTAAGTAAAGTTATTTTTGTTAATTCTTCTGCGATAGTTTCTGTGTTGATGTAAAAGAATTTTTTGTTGTCTTATTTGAGTTGAGTAATGATAACAGGGAAAAAATAGGCTTTTAAAATCCTATTTGTAATAAACAACAATAACAGCAAACTAGTTGCATATGTTTGTTTGAATGTGCTGTAAGTTTTCATATGACTGTGATTATTACTAAATGCGTGCAGTTTGAAACTGTAATTCATAAATATTGCATGCATTCATTTTCAAGATTTCTTTATTTGCATTTTCAGAATTTTATTTAATTGCTTTTTTTTCATATTCTTTTTCTTATAATTCCGATCCTTCGTTTGGCTTCATTGCTTTTTCTTTTCCGTTCGTTAAATTTTTTTTTAAAAAAAATCGTTTGGTTTTTTCGAATTATTATTTTTTTTGTCAGATTTTGAAAATTGTCTCCACTAGTCTAGATTAACAGCTTAAATTTGCACGTAATGTATATTTCTTAATTTACGTAGATTAATTAAATAATTTTTAAGTACATCTCCTATTTTTTTTATATACAATAGAATAATTAAATGATCATTCGAAAAGAGCCCTTGAAAAATCAGGCTTGAATTAGGCTTAATTAAATAATTCTCTATATTAAGATAACGGGTAATTTTATAAATATGCATTTAATTGGCAAGATAATTAAAATAGCTCGTAATTATGCTGTGCTCTTCTGCATCATGTAGTCTAATAGTGGCCTATACATTTTTTTTGCATTATTTCAGATTTATAAGAGTAATTTTAATAATCAACTGCATAATTATTCTCACATAAAGAAATACTATATATATATATATAGACAACACACACACGTACATATATTTAAACAACAACAACTTTATTATATTCATCCTTTAATACATACGTATGCAATTTCAAACATATAAATACACAATTCATAGCATTCATCATAATAAATGTATAAGTAAATATGTGATTATGAATAGTAAGGATATTGCTTTGATAACCATGGAAACGCCATACTTATAAAGCAGGATTAGGCATTATCAACGATATCCAACCATGAAACCTCTTGTGATTATATAACACATGACCCATTTGTTCAGTTTGTATAATTTACCATTCAAGAACGCCAGGAATATATTTATCAATGAGTGACTGATAGTAAGGTATAAGAGCATCAATGTCTGGCACTTTGTGGGATTTGGAGTATAAGTCAAACTTGCTGCAAGAGAACAAACAAAAACCTGTTAGTTGCAAATTAAAAGAAATCTCAATTATCTTCTTAATTTCCTTCAAATTTTAAGTTTAACAATTAACAGGAAAAAAAGCAAGGAAATAACACTAAGAACTGCTTTCATTGGAATAGAAAAGTGAAAAATTATTAAATTGGTTAATAGTTAAATATTAACTTGGAGTGAAATTAGTTAAATATTGAAAAGTTAAAACAAAATGACAGTTATAGAACAAAATTTTCGAAATAGTGTAAACGCTCTTCTTGTGATAACAGTAACTGACTGTCCCAAGTAGATGAAGCGCCCTCTAGCGACCACCGATTTTCAGTAAAGGCCGAGTAAGAAGAGAACGTGGTCACTATGAAAAGCCGTTTATGTGTGTGTTTCTTGCTCATTATTTTTTGTTAACGATAAGTATTGTCTTTGTGTAATCTAACTTAAATTAATAAATGTTACACTAAACGCGATTTCATTGAACCAAATCCAGAGTTTATCACATTTAGTTTAATCTTAAGCGCATCTGTTAAATAAAGTTTCGAATTTGTATGATATTAAAACTCAAAATCTTAAATTCTTTAGTTAAAATCAACTTATATATTTCCGTTAAATTTAAGTAAAAGTGTCAATATTAGATTTTTTAAAAATGATTAAACGTAGTCTCTTGTAACTAAATTTACTTCCTCAAAAAAAAAAAAAAAAAAAAGACACCAGAAAAGAATGATTCTGCTTAGTTATTATTTGTAACATTTCAAATAGAATTCAGTTAAACTAGCATTGAGATGTTTTATAAATTACAGTGAATGGTAATTATGTCAAAACATAATTAGGGGTAATAAGAGGGAACATACTTAAATTCTTTCACCCATTTCTTCATTTCATTGTCTTTGTTGCTGGCAAGGTGGTTGTAGTCTCCATTCAAGTGCCATGGGTAGAAGGAGTGGAAACGAATCATGTAAAGTGCTTCTTCTGGCAATTTAGATTTGTTGTGTTTCAGAACCTGGAAATAAAACAGAGATTAATTAAAAAAAATATATGTATGCAGATTTTTGTTGTTGTATAGAATGACTAAATGTTTGAGACTGAATTTTTCGAGTAATTACTCTGTTAGATTAGTGCACTACATTTTGGGTGACCTTATAGAATTAAAACTCAAACTCCCCGGCTTGGTTGAAGCATAATCGAACACGAAATTGATGATACCATGACCAATTCTTCTGCTGCGATCGGCATGATAATAGTTAACCGAACTCGACACATTTCAAAAAACTTTAATATAAGTTGCCAGCTTTAAATTCTGATAAGTAATTCTTTGGTAGCAAAAAAAGTCATTTGCGTGCTTGACTGAAATGCAACTAAAAGTAATTGTAATAATTTGTGTCTGATATTCTTAGGAACTTAATTCTCCATTTCATCATGCCTTGAAGTTAAATGTGGCTTCTAAATTTTTAATTAATTCTTTATCCCATGCTAATATTATTAAATGAAATGCAATTTAAACTGTACATGGTTACTTCATGAAACACCTGGACAGATTTTCTCCAGTAGTTATGATAAAGATATGCTCTGAAACTATTTGTTTTGAACTCGGTGACGTAGCAGGAGTTAATGCTGTTACAAATTAGTGTAACTTTTATTGTGCTCTGAGCTATAATGGATTGCCTGTCATTGGCTAATGAAGGACATGCCTAGGTCTAGCATAGAACAAAAAATAACAAAGGAAATACGAGGTCTTACCCGGTACATGTACTCGTCATGTCCCCAGGACATGATCACATTTTCAAGGCCGCAATTTTCCTCATAAATACCAAGTTTGGTATTGAATTTAGGGTTGTAGAGATCAGGATTGTCGACAAAGCTGGTGTTTCTGTATACGATGGATGGTGCAAATTCACATCCTACGGGGTAGGTGTCTCCAACTACACTCCATTGGGGCTCTCCGTGTAAGGCCATAACCTTCCCCAAGTCATGAATCAAACCAGTTAGATGGAACCAATCAAGATCAGGATGAGCTTCTCGGATTCGCTCAGCAGTTTGGAAAGCATGGACACTGTTTGGGATGTCCACGTCCGGGTCACTTTCGTCCACTAAGCAATTGAGCGTCTCAAGAGCTTCCATGATGGTCATGCGAGCTCTGTTGAATTTGGTCCATTGGGTTATCTAAAAGAGGAAAAAAAAGAATTAGCACTGGTTAACATAAAATCTCTATATTGGACCTTTTTTTTTGGATAAAATATTTCATTTAAAAGATGCATTTATGTTTAAGAGAAGCATAAAAATATTACATTTAACAAAAAAAGTAATTGATTGCTGATGGCCCATCAACCCAGATAGAATAACAAATACAGGTGAGTTAGATTAATGTGGTACAAAATTTGATCTATGCAATTTCATTGTTTAAACCATATTAGTTATTCAAGCCATGCACCCTAAAACTTTTTAAAAGGGGATTTTAAATAAAAGAATACTCTAATGTTTTTTAAAAAACTGTTTAGAGCAAAGTAAGAGAAAGTATTTATCAACAGAGAAATATGATTAAATTGAAAAACTATATATATTCTGAACTATTTCCACCCATATTAACTGGGAGGAATATTTTAAAGAGAAACAGAAGAGTTACAATACAATCAAAGAATAGAAATCGTTAAATGGGGGAGAATAATTGGTTATTTTGTACCCAATCATTGTTAGTTTTTAACGCTATTCTTTTTTTTAAATTTTTTTTATAACTTCAATGTTAAAGATTACACATAAGGGTTAAATTGTAATGAAAAATGGGCTGTGTAAGAAATTTCCAAAAAATAATAGATAAAAAAATATAAATAAATACGAACATATACATAAGAGTCCTACACATTTACCTTTTGTCACCATTCTTCTGAAACACTTACACCATCAACCCTCATTTTGTGCAGTCAAAATACAGGGCTTTAACGATATCCATGCAGGGACATTCACGCTACCCCACGCATTACTTTTACACTTGCAGGAAGCCGTCGTCGTATAACGTTAACTGCAAGACAGCGCGGCCTGGTTTGTAAACTGCATATCTAAGAATGTCACAAAAAGTAGAAAACGTATGTTTAGACTTTTTGGGGTTCAGGTACTGAAGATCGTTGCATTTCTCTTTTACTTTTTTCATGGCAATATATATGCAATAGACAAATTTTTCTAAATATGTATCCCATCCTTCATATACATATAATCATTCAGTTTGTTCAATTTATTTTGAAGAAAGTTATTATAGCCATAAAAATTCATTTTTTAAAATTAGTAACAAAATCTCATTGAGAGTTTAGCAATGGGCTCAATTCATGACGGTCACGTAATAAAGAGAAACACGTGTTCTCCATTGAATTCAAAACAGACATCAAGTTAATTGTACTTGTTGTTCTATTTGTAAAACTTGGGTAAAATTTAAAATTTTATAATTGGATGAAAATGTTCAAGTGTTATAAAAAATAAATTTCTTCAAAAGATTTTAAAATTAAAAAAATATCTCATTTTATGCATGTACTTTTAAATTAATGGACTAAATTCATGTGACGTCATAGTCACATGGTAACTGAGCCACGTGTTTTCGGCCAATCAGTTCATAAATTAATGCGACGTCATAATTATATCATAAATATAATCATGTGTTTCTAGCCAATTAGTTCATGTGTTTCACTGTTGCCAACTTTTGCTTTTTGCAGGAACTTTCTTTTAGAAAGTACATATTTGCCAACGATATAATAATGCACATAGTTAAACAAAATTCACTTAATTTAAAAGTATTCGTATAATGTAAGTATTTTTTTTTTTAATTTTGAAAACTGTTTGAAGAATTTTAGCACGTGAACTCTTTACCCAATCATCAAATTTTAAGTATTATCTAAACTTTAAAAGTTGAGCAACTTAGTATGTCAATTTTTAATCAATGGGAAACACGTGATTGCCGTTATCATGTGACCATCATGAATTTAGTCCATTGCATTTTGTCTACCTATGTGCATTATTGTTGTTAAAAAAATTGTATTTTTAAAGAGAAAGTTTTTGAAAAGATCAAAAGTTGGCAACAAAGAAGCGCATGAACTAAATAGCTGGAAACACATGATTTCTTTTATCCTGTGACTGTGACGTCACACGAGATTTTAAACTCATTGGATAAAAACAGTTGGTTATCATTATCATGTGACTATGACGTCGCATGAATTGAGCCCATTCAAGAATGCATTGCTTGCATAAAAATTTTATTGCTAAGATATTTGTTTTCTGACAATGCTTGAAAATAAAACTCTGTACTTATTTTTGAGGATGTTTAATTGGACAAAATCCAATGAAAAACAATTTTTAGAGAAACTTTTTAAAACTATTTTAATTTAAATATCTTTCCTAACATTTTCAAAACACTTTATTTACGAGAAGGCTATCAAAATTATTTTTAGAGCATTAAAATTGACTGAAAATTGAGATAAAATGGAAATATTTCTGTAATTTTTATGTATTGCAGATTTTTAGTCAAAAATAGAGATTTTTTCAGAAATCTTTTGGGGTAAAAATGGTATGAAAACCACGTGATAATTTATTTACCTTGTTTTTAACAAAATCCACTGTCTGGTGAGTGTGCATCTTTCTGTAGGTTTCTCGAACTCTTTGTTGAATAGGATCATCCTGAAATCGAAACCAAAATACTTTTAGAAAAAAGAGGTTTAAAAGCTACGATGTATATCAAATAATTGAAATGTTTCAACATATATTTTTATTTTATTCAGAGAGAGAGAGAGAAGGAGAGATAAAGAGAGAAAGATAGAGAGAAAGAGAGAGAAATAGGGAGAGAGAAACAGACAAAGAACGAGACAAATAGAGAGAGAGAGGGAAAGAGAGAGAGAGAAACAAAGAGAGAGAGAGAGAGAGAGATACGAAAAAGTACCATTATTATCAAACAGTTAATAAAAAAAATTAAAGGAAAAACCATCTACTTAAACTTTATTTCTTTAGAATCAAGGAAAATAAAAACTGAGAAATGAAAGAAGTTTAAACATAATTCTTTCCAAAATTAGTATATTTTTACTCTATAACTCATTATCATGAACTGACTTCTAGAAATATAATTATTTTCTCTTAAAAGTATTAACAGTTATTCAAATTTATTATAATGATACAAAAGTAAGATGAAATTCTGTGTGATTATAAGTTTTACAACGAATTCCAAAATTAAAAAAAACAACAACTCTCTGTTTAGATAACAGATAGAATTAAAGGATTGATGAAGATGGTAAATAAGTTAAGATACTTAAAGAGAATACTCATAGATACTCATAGAATAGATACTCATTTACTGTTTGAATTTTCTGAACAGAATATTTAAAGCAGCATATACAAGTTTACAAACACTTAAGTTTAACTTTGAAAGAAATCAAAAAACTAAACAATGAACTAATAATTAAAAAATGTAATAAGCAACTAAATGGGGCAAAATCTTTTAAAATTTGAGGCAAGGGGAAATTCTTAAAGGTTTAAGTTTCATCATACTACAAAATTTGAAAATGTGGAATAATAAATACATGTAAATTCAATATCTTTAACAATTTTATGCACTAAAATATCTAAGTTTCGCAGTAAAGTAAAATTTTAAAAATGAACAAAATATTCTTGAGTTAAAGCTGTAAAACTTTCTAAGTTCTGATGGGAGAATTATTCTCAGTTTTTTCAGAGTTAGATTGAATTAAAGTCTAAGTCTCAAACGTATAACACACTTAAATGAAAACCATCATAAATATGAAGGAATAATTCTTCCAAATCTTAAGTTTTCCAATTGATTAAAATAAAAATATATCCTTATTAAAATATATCCTCCTTCCAAATATATCCTTATGCATGAAACGCTACAAAGTAATAATACAATTTTTAAACTTAATAAATTCAAATACCAATTTCAGCAACATACAAAATTTTTATAAGTGTTAAACACTTACTACTAAGTTTTATGGAAAATTCAGAAACAATAAAAACTACTTAAACTGCGTAGAAAAGTATTACATTCAAAGAAGTTTTTAAGAAATTAAACTTGAAAGTTTTTTAAAGTGAATTTAACAGCGCTTATAATAAAATTCACAAATACATTTTCTGTTTGAAGCTAAATAAAACAAAGAATCAGGTTTCAAAAAAGAAACTATTTGCTAATTTCTCAAAGCCTTACAAGTTGGTTGATCGAAAATATTTTCTTAGTTCTATGGTTTTGTAAAAGAAAGAGAACAATATTTCAAGTCTTGGTTTAATATATCTTCCACGAAGAATTTTGTTTGAAATCTTAGAGGTAAAGTCTTTAAGGAGCAAGCATTTTCTAAGTCTTTTTTTACCATTAACTTTTATGAGAGCAAACATTATCTAGAGAGATTTTATATCTAACTTTTATGAGTGCCAACATATATTTTCTAAGTCTTGTAACTAACTTTGAAAGAAAGCCTATTTTCAAAGTTTTGACTCACTTACCTTTTCATCGGAATATTCTCTGAAGTCTTCCATTTTCTTGATTTCTGGTCTGTAGAGTTCTGAGGGGTCCAGGATCAGGATGGATTCGGGGTCCGCATGGTTGATAGGGTGGTTGACTGCAGTCAAGGCCATGTTAATTCTGAAACAAGGGAAGGTAACCTTACAGAAGAGAAATGCTTGATGTGGATCATGCCATCAAGGGGGTCTTTTATACAGGGGACCGATTGCGCACTTCAAATCCAGAAAATTTCGTGCGCAAAACGGAGCACGTCATTCGTCCGAAAATACACACCTCCGTCTTCCGATTGGTTTGCCGATCTACGAATTGCATTTCAGTGTCGACCGGGAGTTGAATGACGAAAGCTAAGTTTAGTCAGTTCGGATACAGCTGCCGATGTTTTCGGTCGATTCATTTCGTCCATGATACATGAAAAACGTTTTTTTCCCTAAAGAATTTCAAAATTTTGCTTAGAACAGTATAAAATAATGTCGTAGAAAATTAATAGATGTTATGTTATTAGATTTTTTAAATCGAAACGGGCAGGAAAGACGAGGTAATTAGGTTTTAAATCTTTTACCTCGTTATTGTTTATAGTTTTGAAATCGGTATTATTTCGTACATTTAGAAATTTTAAACAAAACTCGGAGATAATTTTTACATTATTTTCGATTATTTGAAACGGATTTTAAGTTATGATTTCGTTTGTTTATTTATTTTAAGTTCTTACACTCTGTGTTAGTAATTTTATTTTCAACGTTTTTAATGTCTAAGTGTTATAATATAAGTACAAACAAAATCACTGCAGATTTATTTTACTATCATTTATTAAAGTAACGTTTTGAAAAATGTCAAAAGTCATAGATTACGTAGTACTATAAACTGTATTATTAAAAACATAACTTTGAGAACCCAATAAAATATTGGTTATAATATTTTGAGAGAAAATATATTTGATTGTTAACATAAATAACAATATTGAATAGAAAATTAAATGACAAACATAATGAATATCTATATGAAACTCGATTTTGTTTTCTTTCAAGCTAACCCTATTTAATGCATAGTTCTGAAATTGTTTAAATTCATTGAGTTTTTACATACACACATCGATTATAATTTATAAGCATGCAATGTACATCAATCATATGGCTGTTACAATTTTGCCACAAATATAGAAAACGAATTCGATGCATTGTAAATATTAAAAAAGAATTCGGAAATGCATTAGAAATTTCGTAAAAATTTGAACTTCCACATGTTTTATTTTAAATGTTTCTTAGAGGAGAATATTCAAAGTAAGAAATATATTCGTTAATTATTTTAATAAATTAGCACCATATTTTCTTTTTAAAAACACGCATTTATAGAGTTTTATTTCAACATTTTTCATATGGAAGATCTTATTTTCACTTAAATCTATAAATTTTTTAGTTTATACACGCTTAACTTCCGAAAAACTGTCAAAAATAGAAAAGGTATAGCTTTAATGTTCGTATTTCAGTTATAAGTACATTCCCAATTTGCTTATGAATTCTCAGTGCTAAAAATCACACACACACACACACACACACACACACACACACACACACACACACACACACACACACACACACACACACACACACACACACACACACACACACACACACACACACACACACACACACACACACACACACACACACACACACACACACACACACACACACACACACATATACATGTATATATATATATATATATATATATATATATATATATATATATATATATATATATATATATTCTTTGTGTGTTCTTGTTTATATAAAAATATTATGCCAACTTCTGATTTTGTGCCTATAAAGTAATTGTGGATATGTTATCTATGAGTGGATTAGATTTTTAGAATTATTGCTCATTATTTCACTTTATATTAATGTGATTGTAAAAACTTTTGCTAGTGATATTTTATTTGGGTCACATTATACCTTTAACTTTTAAAATAACTATGAATTTGAAAAATAACAAGTTTTAAGCGACTGGCAATTTGTTATACCAGGGTATGACATTGCTCGGTGGTTCACACACACACACACACACACACACACACACACACACACACACACACACACACACACACACACACACACACACACACACACACACACACACACACACACACACACACACACACACACACACACACACACACACACACACACACACACACACACACACACACACACACACACACACACACACACACACACACACACACACACACACACACACACACACACACACACACACACACACACACACACACACACACACACACACACACACACACACACACACACACACACACACACACACACACACACACACACACACACACACACACACACACACACACACACACACACACACACACACACACACACACACACACACACACACACACACACACACACACACACACACACACACACACACATATATATGTATATATATATATATATATATATATATATATATATATATATATATATTGCGGTAAGATTAAAAAAAACTTCTTTAAAAATAAAGTATATTTATAAATCCATCCCCCAGTTTCGAAATTTTGGATGTAGTTATTGTGTGTGTGACACATAATTTTCAATCTATTTTTCTAAACAGTATTGCCTAGTTGAAACGATAAAAAACTTTTTTTATTCGTTGATGTGAATCGCGTAAATAACTTAAGATAAATAAAAAATAGCAAGTCCTTATTTATTTCAGATTTTATATTATTAATTGTATTGCCTTCTTTTTTTGTGGTGGATTCTTAAAAAATGTCCTATTATCCACTTCATCATGTTTCTAATTTCTGACTGCTCTGTCAAAGCAAAAGTAACAACTAGCTTGATTTTTTCATATGGACACCAGCACTTATATTATATTCATTTATATATTGACCATAATGTTGATGTATTTTGGTAGAGAATACAATTTCATAAATCTAAGATTATAAATGCTTAAAAAATATGTATAATGTATTTGTTCGAAACTCGTATAAAATTTTTCTAATATTTTTTATGCTAATTTGAATACACTTTTTCATTTAATTCTATGCAAACTTCCGAAAAATTAATAGTGTGATTTAGACAGTTAAATATAATAATATTTAATTAAAGAACAGTAAATTACTTAGCAATATGTATAAAAAAGTTTTAAAGGTAAAATTATAAAAAAAGAGAAAAGTATGAATTTTTTATATATAAGAAAGATTGTTGAAAAAAGTTAATGTAGTATTTATGTGTTTATGTTTACCTTAATTTTAATAGATATTTTGATTAATACCTTAATAATTTGTTTAATTTTAATAAAAATTTTTAACGCTATTTTCTGTCATTAATTTTAAGGCTTTCAATTGCTAAAACTTGCTAATTACGTGAAAAATGTGTGGATCATGGAAACTATTTCAACTGAATCTCTTAAGTCTCATTATTAGTTGCTGAAAAAAAATTTTAAGCTGAAATCAGTTGAGATAAAAGATTTAAAAATATGTGTATTGTATAGATAAATTAATTTTGAACAGGTGTGTACTATTAAATTTGAGTTGACTTGAGGATTTTCCAGATGCACCACAAACATATTTTTTAACACAGTTATTTTTTGCAAATATTGTAAGATAAATAATGGCTTAAGTAACTGGAATGATCTAATACCCTTATGTGATTATTATATATAACTCAAATCCTAACAGCTGCTGTCATTGAATCATTATTTAATAATAATAATGAAGAGTTTAATTACATTCAAATGAATAACAAAGTATTGAAATATATCAAGAATTTCGTATAAGAGTTCCCTTAAAAGCAGAAATAAATAATAATTTAGAATAAATTTTCTTAAAAAGTTATGAATAAGAAGAAAAGCTTATACAGTCTCTCACTTTAATTTAATTTTTTAGAACAAAATGCTATAGATATCTTTTATGTTAATAATGAAATGAAAAATTAACTTCACACACACACACACACACACACACACACACACACACACACACACACACACACACACACACACACACACACACACACACACACACACACACACACACACACACACACACACACACACACACACACACACACACACACACACACACACACACACACACACACACACACACACACACACACACACACACACACACACACACACACACACACACACACACACACACACACACACACACACACACACACACACACACACACACACACACACACACACACACACACACACACACACACACACTGTCATTAATTTTAAGGCTTTCACACAAAACACACACGTGAAAAATGTGTGGACATGGAAACTATTTCAACTGAATCACACACACACACACACACACACACAGGTGTACACACATTTGAGTTGACACACACACACAAACATATTTTTTAACACAGTTACAAACATTGTAAGATAAATAATGGCACAGACACAATGACACAGACACATATATAACAAATGCCTAACAGCACAGAATCATTATTTAATAGACAATAATGAAGACACACACAAATGCACAACACGTATTGACGCACGCACGCACGCACGCACGCACGCACACAAGAAGAAAAGCACACACACAATTTTTACAACAAAATGCACAGACACACACACACACACACACACACACACACACACACACACACACACACACACACACACACACACACACACACACACACACACACACACACACACACACACACACACACACACACACACACACACACAGACACACACACACACACACAGACACACACACGCACACACACACACACGCACGCACGCACGCACGCACGCACGCACGCACACACACACACACACACACACACACACACACACACACACACACACACACACACACACACACACACACACACACACACACACACACACACACACACACACACACACACACACACACACACACACACACACACACACACACACACACACACACACACACACACACACACATATATATAATTCTGGATAGTGAATTAATATATACATATAAAATCTTATTACAACACAAATAGAGAATTAAGTCCTTTATTTTGAATAATTTAACTGTCGTGCAAGTGCATAGATAATTTTATTATTTATTAAATGTATCTGCGTTTTCCCTAATATTCACTTATACTCATTATATTTGTTCTTCAATGAAGTTTTAAGATTTTTAGTTCAAAAATAAATAAATAAATACATAAAATAAAAAAACAACTATGACATATTTAAAGAAATGTTTAAAAAAAAACATAAATCTAACTGAGATTTTTTTTTCAAAATTAGTAAAAGCAAATAATTTTCGAATGTCGGACCATTCTGTATGTAGCCCTAGTGTCGCTTTTCGTAGTGCAATACTAATAAACAATCAATCAATCAACTAGCATACTATATATCAACAGATATAACAGTTTTAAAAATATACCATTTTGTTCTTTTACATATTTATTTAAAAACGCATTCAATTGTTAAGAGATTTATGTTTTTAATAATCTGTCTCAAATCAGTAAAAAAATGTGTAGAAGAATCCCAAGAAATTTGTCAGAACTTTTTTATTTTGGAAATAAAAATTATTTGTGGAGTTCAAATGATAAAAACTGGAGAACTATTTTGAATTACAACAATCAACAAATAAATTTTTTATACGAATGAAGATTAATAATAATAATAATAATAATAATAATAATAATAATAATAATAGAAAAAAAGAAAGCGTGTTTCAGTGTGAACACGCGTTAGAAGTTAACTTCTTTGGCTTATATGTATTGAATTGTATAATAAAGTTTTATTTTGAAGTAATCTTATATATAATTAACAAATTAATTATTGTCATTATTATTTCAAACTGTATTTAAAAAAAAGAAAGCGTGTATCAGTGTGAACACGCGTTAGAAGTTAACTTCTTTGGCTTATATGTATTGAATTGTATAATAAAGTTTTATTTTGAAGTAATCTTATATATAATTAACAAATTTATTATTGTCATTATTATTTCAAACTGTATTTTAAAAAAATAATTAGGATGGAAAAGGTATATGTGTAGACAAAATTTTCCTTTTCAATACATAATACTAAAAAAATTTTACTGTATGTATTTTGAGAAAAGTATCATCATTATTAGTCTATTTCCATTTTGCTTATGGGTGCTTCAGTACATACTTTTGTTATCAAAGGCTTGTGGTAACTAAAGTAAGAAATGTAGGTTTTGCACTCAATATCGCTTAAGTATCTCGAAAAGACTGCATCAATCATAGTATTTGATTTTGTCGTTGATATTATTCTGTTGTTTTGTAAAGATAAGGTTAAATTGTCTTTAAAAAATTCAATCAATTGTAGAGATTTGTCTAAAGCAAAATTGACATTAAAATCTACACTTAAAATCATAGGTATTTTATCACAATTTTATTAAGTAAAGCAGAACGTCTTGATGTATATGGTAATAATGATCGCTGAGAAGAAACTCGATAATGTCATCCAACTTTTTGTTCGGAGTAACATATATATATACTGCTACAATTATAATTTTTTGTCTATTATCTATTACGCATTCAGCCAAGCACAAATCTCCCACTGAAGATTGTATGGTACCATAAATATCGGATTGACTGACAGAACATTCCATGGATGGAGTTAACAGCATCGCTAGAATTTTGATATATCGCAACTCCTCCTGCTCTCGTATTTGGTCGTTTATTCTTCACAATGCAGTTGAAAAATTTGGAATAGATATATCACTTTCATTGCGCAGCCAAGTTTCTGATAAAACTAAAATATTTGAATTTCTTATTACTGAATCTTGTAAGTCTACAGTGTGAGCTGTAAGACTTTGGCAATTAAAAGTAAAAATCGATAAACCTTGTCTGTTCGTTATGAAATTAATCAAATCTTCATTGATAGTTTGTAGTTTGTTCAATGAAAGTCGTTTAAACTATATATGATTTAAAAACTCACTTTTTAAACTGGATTTAGAAATTCCATTCGATTGAAAATTTAGTAAACACAATCTTTTATTGCCAAACTATTGGAAGAAATGTTGTGTTGCTACTAAATTTTAAGACAATAAATTGTTTGTATTATTTCCTTAAAAGAATTTTAAAACTGTATATCCAACAAACTCACCTTAAACTAATTTTTGACAGATTTTGAACCATTTAAATGCCTACTTCGGGTAGATTAAAGACTCACTTCCGATTTTTTTTAATTCATAAAATTGATTATAATTTGACTTCCAGGTAAGGTAAAAACAAAACAAAGTATGTATCGCAAAGCTATAAGAGGAAAGGCTTGTTAAAGCTGCTGTTGAATGAGGAGAGGGGGATGGGTGCTAGCTCAGGGCTAATAGACGAAAAACACAAAAGAAATTTTAAAAGCCTTAATTTTAAAACTATTTTTTCAATCTATGAACAGATTACGGATAATACTATTATACATATGGAAAAAAAGTTTCGTTAGATTATTTTTATAAATAATGAAGTTATTAAATATTTAATTAAAATTTTGAGTATTTTGAAAAATCGCAAAAAAATAAAAAAGATTCCGTAATTTTTTTATTTTTTATGGCTGATTCTAAAAGAGAAAAGCAGGATCTTGTTTAGAATAAAATATCAATTCATTAACTCGAAAGGAAACTTAAAGGGAATGATTTAGAAATTATTTTTATAAAAGCGTATCAATTTTAACTTATTTTAAAAAAAATCGTAAAAAATAGAAAATATTATTTTGTTAAAAAAAAAATATACCGTATTGTGGCGAAAAAAATGATCTTTCCGATTCTGTAATTATTTTTTGTCTTAGATAGATAGTTTGAGTTAGATGGCGTTTTGTAAAACGGGGGAAAATTCGGAACTTCATTCATTTCTACCTTACGTTTATCGCTAACCGTAACTGGTAACGCGTAACGGAAGCCATAAGAAGTTAACTTCAAAAAACTTACAAAACTGCGTTAGTTAAAATTAAAAAACAACAACAACATTGCAGATTTAATTTTGTAATCATGAACTTATTTTCTACTGTGTATTGTATCTCAACGCTACGAAGTTATTTTCAATAAGATTTCACAAAATATGTTACTTATTGCGGGTGAGTTGAGCTTACGCAAGCATGTGCGGGCACATGTATTATTTTATAAATATTTTTATAAAAATTATTTAAAATAATTATAATTATTATTTATTTATTATTGTATTTATTATTATTTTATAATTTATTTATATTTATGTATTTATTAATTAATTTTATTTTTATAAATATAATGAACTAAAGCTTTTATAAGTCCGATATATGTTTTATTAAGTTTGTTTAAGCTTTCTCCCCTGATTTATTTCACATATTGTTATTTCTGTGAGAGAAAGATGGTTACTGATATTTTTTTTTGCATAGAATTTAATATACTTAAACTATACCATAAAATAAATTTTTTATTTTTATATTAGTGCTATTGAAATAAATATACTTTAAAGTGTAAGTGCTAGAAATATAGAGTGATGTATTCCGCTATGACAAATAAACATTGTCTCGGGAATATGTTACGTAAATTGCTGGTAAGAAGCGTTGTTGTTTAATAAATCTGAAAAATATGTTCTTGTTTACCGCCAGAGGGCGCTGAATGAGAGGAGAAAAATTCGTGCAAAGAAATGATTATGAAGAATATGATGCAATATCGCAAAATGAACTGATTAGTTTTTGTGGAAGGTCTGAAGAATGTTTATTAGATATATTCTTGAATAGTTCGTAGATATAATTTAAGTTGAATTTTTATTTTTTCAAAGAGAAATCTCAAAAAAAGTTTTCTACGAAGTTTGTAATTAAATAATATATAATTATATTGTATGTTAAACATGAAGAGATTATAAGGCCCATTTTTTGCTGATCGTTATTCAACCTTTTTTTTTATTAAAAAAAGGAAACAGTGTTAATTTCAGAGATTACTTGGGAATTTAAAATATTTTTATTCGTAAAATATATCTCCAAACAGCTTTAATTCGTGTATCAATATGGGAAAAAAAAAACAAAACCCGCGAGAAAATTATTTTTTCAGTGTGAGAAAATTATGCAAACTGTGATTTTGTTATTTTGTTTTAAATATGCTTATAATTAATATATTTCCTTTTATATATATCGCTGAATTAAACAACTGTTTTTTTGGGAGGGGGGGACTTATCTTGTGAAATATTTATGGTAATTTATTAAACTACTTAAGCTATACTAATCCTTGTGTGTGATCTATCTTTATCTTCAATTAAATTTTAAATATATAATGAATTTATTTGTAATCTTAAAATATTTCTAAACATTCGAAAAACCTCAAAGTAAACATTAAAAAGAAACATAAAAACATTTTCAGCAATCAGAGAAAAAAATAATTCTAGAGAAGTTGTTTTTATTTTGCGCTTTCAAATGCATTTTATTTTTATTGACGAAGTTATGCATTTGGCATCTTAGCATTATACATTTTTGTGGACTTAATCAGTGTAGTTATCAATGATAAATTCGAGTAAGTTTTTCAAAATACCTGCTCATGATATCGATTGAGAAAAATATCCCCTACTTATCTCTACAATCTTCACAAAGCATAATTATGATAATAAATAGGAGAACAATAGCAAAAGAAAACATCGATAAGAAGCCAAACTAAAACTTATCAATAAATAGAGTAGTCAGTATGATTTATGTTTCCATTGAATTTAGGATCTCAGCATTATTTATACGAGGAAAATCTTATCGTTAAAATTTAGAAACTCACTCAAAATATTTGTGAATGCTAGAAAATAAATAAGAGATAAACAAAATATATGAAAATGGGAACAATTCGCTTTAAAAGCAGCGCCTCATGTGACATGTAGAGCTGGCAAAGTAAAGAAAGCTTCAAAAGCCATGTTATATGTATTTATTTATCTTATCGAAAGCAAGTCGTTATGTGAGAGAAGTATTCTAAATTACAAAAAAACGTTCTATCTCTCAGGCATTCCTTAAATTTTAAAATGTTCATTTTAGTATTTTGAAGAATATTTCCTTGTAGATATTAATACTAATCATGTAGCTGCAAGCATGAAAATTATCATGAATTATTAAATCAAGCGATGTTTTCAGTATTTTAACTCTTCGTTTGGAGATAAAAAGTATTTTTCCTCTCTTTCTTATGTATATATTTCAGAATTATAATTAAAATTTTTTTTCAAAACTCATAAGTTTTATACAAATTTCGAGAATTTAAGATTAACCGTTTTGGGATTTTAAAAATATTTGTAATAATTTACCTATAAAAAATTAATTAAATATTAAGCTTAATATTTTTAAGAAAAAGATTCAGTTGCATTTAAACAAAATAAAACTGAAATAATAAACTCAATCGGCTAAGAGAATTAAGAATTAGAGGGTAAACAATAACCATGTTGCCAACAATAATTTAAAAATTATTTTACGAATTATTCCTCTACAATGGTATTCCATACAATTACCTAAACTTTCTGTTTAGACTAACGTTGTATAAAATAAATATTTTTTTAATGTGGTGCATCCTTCTGTAAATAAAAAAAAAAAAAATACATATTTTTAAATCCCCTTTTGAATAATATTTCAAAACAGCGAGTTTACTGTTATAAAATATTATGGAACATATGTTGTAAGCATTAAAGAAAGACATCAAGTCAATACTTCAAAATACACTTTATTCTATAACACACAAATGCAATCTCAATCTAAATAACATACGGTTAAAAATATAGATGATAAGAACTGCAGTCAATATTCCACAACTAATTTCTTTTCGAATTGTCGCTTGCCAAACGATATTTTAAATTACTTTCAAATTTCTCTTACTCATTTTTGTTGAACTCACTTATTAGTCAAAAATAAAAAAAAAAAGTAAATATAATGAAAAACGACCGTTTATAAAGTTGAATCTGATGTATAATGCACCTTTAAAACGTTGAAGTTTTGTTCGCTTTTCTGAATGAAAAAATTGGGTTTCCTAGTTGTTAAATACATTTCTTACTCATTAAAAAGAGAATTTAAGACTTTAAAATTATAAATTTTTTTAATTGCATATAAAAAAAGAACAAATAGAATTTAATAAAAAATCATATAAAAGAAAGCTGAAATATAAATATATGATGCCATTAATCATGTGCGAAATTCTTAACGCCAAACGACATTTAAAAAAATTCGGTTTTTGTTTTGCAACTCGTTGTGATGTAATTCTTTTCAACAGAGCGCTTCTTCTCCTTCAGTGCTTTTAATGATACTGAATTAGCTACTGAGGTGCAATCGTCTCTAAAAGCGTTCTCTATCTACCATGCAGTATTCCACGTGCGGCTGTTCAAAACGCACGTATAAACCGCATGGAGAATTTATTTATCGAGGCAGCAGACTTCTTCAGTGCATTCACGAGACTTGACTCGGCCGACTCGTAACTCGTGAATGGAAGAACTCAGTCAAAATAAAACTGCGCAAGTGTCTGACCTTAGTAGAAAAGTGAACAAAAACACAGAAAAAAAAATTAAATTTTTTGAACAATGATGTGAAGAAAATGTTATTCAGATTATATAGAGAATTACCCATTTTTATGAAAGTTCTTCATTTTGAGAACGTGAAACAAAAGGTATTCGCTTTTATTATTTTTAAAACTTGACGGGAAAGAGTTGTTTAATTTTTAGGACGTAAAAATTGAATTCTCAAGGTTTTATTTATACGTGAGCTGTATTGAAGTACACACGGTACATAAATATGAAATTTAGGGTTTTTCAACAAAATTTCTTTTATAGCATTTTTTTTAAAGAGAAGTGCATTAGAAATGTTACATAGAAAAATACAAGGCTGATTATTACGTATTACAGAGGTGGGGAACCTGCGGCCTCTGTGAGTTTCTTGTGCAGCCTTCATAAAAGCTAGCGCATGTTAATTATTATTCAATTATGTAGATTACAACAGTTTGTAAATCATTGAAATTAAATGAGGAGCGGCAAGAATGTGTATGTTTCAATGACTGCTCGAGGGAATAGCCAATTGTACATTTCAATTGTTAGAATGCCACCTAGTTCAACATGGTAACACTACCTACATGCTCATTTAGAGGATCCATTAACGCTTCACGTTATGGTGTTTGTGTGTGTGGTCTAAATATATTTTTTATATCTATCTATATCTATCTATATCTATCTATCTATCTATCTATCTATCTATCTATCTATCTATATGGCCGCAGTAGCCTAGTGGTCAAGGTATCGGATCGTGGCTGGCATGTCACGAGTTCGAGCCCAATACCACTAAAGACCCGCCGTGTAGAGGAGCGATGCACGTTTAATCTGTGGAGAGCTCAAACGTCCTCCCGTTGGTGTGGTGAGATGTGGTAGTTAGGAGAGGGGGTGCCAGCTCAGGAGTCGTCCTCGTCACTTGACCATGGTTCAAAAAGACGAGGTCCGTCGCCAAAAGCCCTCGTGTAGCTGAATTGTGCGACGTAAATATTCACTTATCTCTCTCTCTCTATATATAAATATATAAATAGATTATTTACGCAAAAAAAATAAAAATATTACGTGAAGTATAAAAAATTACAAAGGTATCTGTGAATTTAATAATTTTATAAACAAAATAATAATCAATTATAAATGTTATAACAAGTTTTTACCCTTACTTGAATTCAAAAATATTTTATATATATATATATATATATAAAACTTTTTTGTCTAATAATTAGGATTTAATTCTTTTTAATAATATTTATATATAATCACAAAATTGTTAAATCTATAAAAAAAAACTATAATTTCATAAAAGTCGCATTTATAGGTACATTAACCCATGCGGCCTCTTTTGATACTACTTAGTTTACATTTAGAAGCCCAGTAACTGTGTGGTTAGTGCATCGTGCTTCCACATCACATGTCCGAGGTTCAAACCCCGGGCTGGGTAAGGGCGGCTCAGCCTTTCATCCCTTCAGTGGGCCGATAAACGAGTACCAAGCTTGCTTGGGAACTTAACACTGGGAGTTTCACGTCAGACTGATCACCTGACCAGAACATCTTTTCAGGCAACTCAGCGCCCTAGGTCGCGTATACTGTGTTGAGCACAGTAGGCCTTGGCCCTCACGGGCGGTTTCGGCATTGAGTTAAGTTAATTAACATAATGGTAAAAAGAGGTTTCCCTCCTCTGACATATTATACATACACTTTAGCTTTGCGTTGAAGATTTACCACCCTGAACTAATATGTACGAAAAAAAATATCTGTAGGCATTGCTTGCGTCTACTAAATCGTATAAGTGAACTAGCTATTAAATTTAACTTGAATCTATGCAAAATATTTTAAGAAAAACGATTTTTTTACCACTCTATCGTTAAATATAGGAGTTGTCTATCCATCATTCACTGAGAGAACAAGCCATTTAGTTTTGTTCACACTACCGAGGAAAAAAATGATGAAGCTTTTACATGCTTAGAAGTTTGGATCCTGTATATTTCCGAGTTGTAAAAAAATCATTGTCAGGTATACTCTGTAATATTCGTTTTTATTAATAAGTTTAAAAGTGATGATACAATGATGTAATTAAGCAACAAAGTAAAATTCGTTAGATTGGATCAAAATCCCTTTAAAGCAGTGGCACACACATAAATGTTTCGTAGGGAAGGGGCTGTCCATGGTCGAAAGTCCACTATTCTGAATATACCCCAATACGCCACCAAACATATTCTTTTGATTTTATGTAGAATGTCGGGAACAATAAACAATAACAAATAAATTATTGAAAAAATAGTTAGCATTTATTATTTTTACCATTAAATTAACAACATAAATGATAAATAACAAATACTCAATTAAATTACAAAATTACCATTATTTTACTATATACATATGTCGCGATCCTTCAAATGTGAGAGGGTTCGAGTAAAGATCAGCCCTTTCTCAACGTAAACAATTTTATTGCCTTTTTCACTTTCTATATTTATTCAACTTAACTGAGAATACACTTAAATAACTAAACCCTAGGAGCACAATCAAACTTATTAATCTAACTATAATAGAAATAAGAACACTTATCTATTATCTTATCTCTTGCTTCAACACTTTTTTTAACCCTTCCTCTTGAAGAAACAATACTAAATACGACCACAGGTGACGCGATGCTTTCTTCTCATTCTCAATTTTCAACCAACATTTCACCTACTATACGACTAGCCCTTAAATAGAACGTCTCATTTACACAAGACCAAGTCTTCAAGAAAGCGGTTTTTAACAGAAATAACAGTTAAAAAGAGAGTATTTTACCCAAGAGGATTAGTAGGAAACGCGAATAAAATCCGTTACATGGCGCTCCCCTCGCCCTCCACACAATAACAATGTATTGAATTCAATAATAACGTACTTTGACGCTAAAGCTACAATTCGACATTAATTATAAACTGAGTAAATTATCAAGATAAGTACTAAATTTTGCATAGAATTTTGTATAAGTCAGTAGTGTTTATTATATTTGTTCGTAACTTAGTATTGTTAAATTAATTATCAAATACATTGTGCAGTATCGATACATTTAAAAGTATATTATATCAGTGTAAATGTGTATCTTTATAAATACACATTTGCACAATACACATTCGCACAAAAATACACATTTATTATTTTTTATACAATTAACTATTATCTCAGAATGTATTTTGTTTTGATTCAGTAAATTAATAATCTTTTTTAAATGTTTTATTTCCGACTTTTCGATATGCTCGCGTCTACCTGGGAGGATTATAGCGCCTCACAGTTTGAGCGAGTCAGTGAGTCAATATCAATATCACACGTTTCAGCAACACGAGGGCTTTTGGCGACGGACCCCGTAATTTTGAACCATTGTCAAGTGACGAGGACGACAACTGAGCTGACACTCCCTCTCCTAACTACCACACCACACCAACGGGGGGAGACGTTTGAGCTCTCGACAGCTTTAATGTGCATCGCTTCCCTACATGGTGGGTCTTTAGTGGTACTGGGCTCGAGTTCATTACATGCCAGCCACGATCCGATACCTTGACCACTAGGCTACTGCAGTCATCCCACAGTTTGACAGACGCTGCGTTACACATAGTATTATAATTAATCGAAAAAAAAGAGGGATGGGGGAAGGATCTTCTTGCCTTCCCTTACCCCAAGAGCTTTAAAATGAAGCAAAAGCTTTTTTACCAACAATTAGGGGCGTAGCTATCGCCGTATCAATGATACGGGACCCCCAAGCTGGAGGGACCCCGACATGTGTAACAACAGTTCCATTAACAAGGCTATCATATTTGAAAAATGACCCCAAAGGAATTTTGGTACAAGGCCTACTGAGAACTAGCTACGCCAGTGCCAACAATACTTATAATTTTGAAATATAGTTTAATAAAGTAATAATGAATTAAATACAAACAATTAATTAAACTTAAAAAAATGTTTTAATTTTTTGCATCACTACCTGAAATTTCACGGGGAAATTTTAGTTTCATAGCATTTGTAACTAAAGATAAGTGGTAATCTGTTATTTAAGATTCTATAAAAGCAGTATCTTATTTCTAAGATTAATCTAAGATAAAGGCTTATCTTTACAACCTAATATCATCACACTCTATTTATGTATCTAAATAAACAAATATGACATAGTTCGTATTTAATCTAGATCTATTTCTGTTGTACAAAGGCAGGAAAAATACCGTAGTAAAATAAATTCAAAGAATTGTTATTCGTTTATCATTGCTGTGTGAAAAATTGATGTTAGCTATTTAAAAAACACTGAACTATAATGTGAGAAAATGGCAGTTTGAAATTCAGTCCTTTCACAATTTCTTAGAGTAACAAAAAACAGAACTTCACATAGATTTTTAAAGGTCCCACCTGCCTTTTGTACTGAATCTGGAAGCAAAATTAATCTTTTTCTTTGACATTCATGTCATTAATTTGACCCTTTTTTACCTAAAATTCCACGTAAAATTCTATTTTGTTGATTATGACCCAAGTGCAACCTGTTTCACGCAGTAGTTGGTATGCAGTGCTGCGTTATAATTCGTCCTCCAAATGCTTTATCCTGGTTTTGCAGGTACGAAATATCGACCAGTAACACTGATGGATGTAGTGCAAGCTTAAATATTACGAAAAGAACCTGTTCCTCACATTACTAGATAAATAACTTCGTTTAAAAACAATACTGTCTTACTAAGAATTTTTTAATTTGTAGAATATTGTTGTATAAAATTGATTTTTGACTTATTTTTATCAAGTTCAGTAACCTCTCAATATTACGGATCTATTTAAACCGAGTTTCATTAAAACTCGTCAGGCATTAATAATAATTCATAATTGATTAATGGAAATAAAAAGCTGTGTTATGCTATAAGTAGTTTTTTTGTTTTAGATATAAGAAATGCCATATCTAAGTAACGTACTGATTTGAATGCTTTCTTGAGTAATTATTTATCTTCTTGCTTTGTCATATTGTACACACTCTTTTTATTGTACAGAGAGTTTAAATAAGTACCCCTGTTTGTATACTTATGTAGGTTTATATGTTATAGATTATTTTTTTTTAAATTCAAACCTCCATGAATCTAGATGAGTTAAAGCTGCAATTAGTTCGTATTTATGAGTTCCTTTCATATTTAGGCTGCTTTAAATATTATATTTTAGATAACTATTTATCAATCGACGTATGACTTTTTCAAAAAGGCTTAAAATATAAAAAAAAATAAGATTCCAGATACAGTGCTTAAGAATTTTGATATTTCACTTGGATTCCGATAGTTTATCTAGTGTTTTGAGAATGCTGTGAAAATTGTGTCTGGGAAAAAAAAATGTGTTGAGTGTTGCAGAAAATATGTAAGAGTTTTTACCTTTTTTGATATTTTATTAGAGTAATGATAATTAATAACAATTAATAGCAAAGAATATATTTATCTGTAGAAAAAAATTGAGACATTAATCAAGAATTCCTGATATTATGTATCGATGTGCAGGTGAGTTAATCTCTATCAATTAGGGTTTCTGATTTCCCGGATTTTTCCATTCTCGGGAATGTAACTGTCGTTCCCGGAAATACAGCAAAATTTTAAAAAAATTAAAAAAACAAGTTATTTTTAAATAAAATCAATAATAATTGTATAAAATAAGGATACAGATAAATTCCAAAATTAATACTTATTTATATAATGAGCTGAAAAATACAAAAAAATATATAATAAATTGATTATTTATTTTTAAATTAGGATTTCAGAAACCAAAGCAATTTATACTTTTATCACTCAGCCTAGTTCAAAGCTTTGTGACGAACTATCCGGCAGCAGAAAATTCTCTCTCGGATTCAATTGACGTTTGGAGGAATTGTTTTTAAAGCCTCACATAATTTTATAATTTTTGGTGATGGATTTTCAGTCGAGTCAAACAACCGCATCTCTTGTTTCGTGGATTTGTTGAAACTAGCACTTTTTTTGGTTGAACAATATAAAACTTTTGTTTTAGAATAAACTGCCTTCTCTAACTTTTCGTCCAACGTCAGAGTTTTTTCTTTCAAAATCTCCACGCTCTCTTCTGAGTGTGAAGAGTTGGATATTGATTCCTCTTCTTCGCGGAAAAGCCTTTTCTCTATTTTTTTTTTATTTGGGCTTATCTAACCAAAAATTTTTTACCAGGCAATCGCAAAATATTGACAGTAACCGCAGTTGCTTTGAATTTCCCCCAAAAATTCAGGTATTGCATTAATACTATTAAATTAAAGTCGTTCATTAATTCTTTGAATTAGAGAACATTTCATGTTTTTCGCAAATTCTGAATTTTGTTCGTCCAATTTTCCAATAACGAAAGAAAATACACCTTCTGCAATTAGCAAAGTTGCATTTCGACTGCATAATTTCTCTAAGCTAATATTTGCTTTCTTTAAGCCTGCTACAATTGTAGTCACAGTTTCAGACTCTACATTGGCCATCATTCTTTCTTCTTTAATGTCCATTAATGCTTTTAAAATTGCTGACTTTATTTCTAAAAATCTTTCAAGCATTGCCAAAAAACTTTTTCAGCTTGTTTTGGTATCCAAACAAGCCATCTTTTCATCAAACCATCGATTCTCGGTTGATTGATTGATTGATTGAATATTAACGTCACACTGTTCAGCTACACGAGGGCTTTTGGCAACGGACCACGTAATTTTGAACCATGGTCAAGTGACGTGGACGACACCTGAGCTGGCATCCCCTCTCCTAACTACCACACCACACACCAACGGGAGGACGTTTCAGCTCTCGACAGATTTAACGTGCATCGCTGCCCTACACGGCGGGTCTTTAGTGGTACTGGGCTCGAACCCGTGACAAAGCAAGCCACGGTCCGATACCTATACCACTCGGCTACCGCGGCCACCCATCGATTCTCGGGACATCTCGGGAATAGAAAAGTACAGAAATCTTATGATTTCTCGGGTTCCCGGGAAAGAAACCCTGCTATCGATATTATATTGAGTTCATGCTCACAATTGTTGGTATCTATTGTGTACAATTAATGTAACAATAATCAATAAAGATGAATTTAGTACATCGATGATAATGTAAAGTGTCCTCCGACCCTCTCATGAGCAGTATACGGTTCAGTCTAAAATGTACGTTTAATAAATCAACTGGTGGAGTTGAGTCTGGGATGATTGAAACATAAAAAACTAATGGCTTAATGTACATCTCCGCAACTCCCACATCGGGGGGCAGGGTTCTAGGCTGCCCAAAGGTTATGGTTTTGCAATCCTTTGTAAGATCCGGCTTAGGGCCCCCAAACCTGACTTTGCAGGAAGGCCCTAATATTTTCCGTTACGCCACTGCAAAAAACCTTTCCCCAAGCATCCTCAATTTAAAAGGCAGTAAAACTACCCACCCCCACATACTCATGATATTGATGTATTATTTTAGCATTATTTTGTACTATTCTGGAGAAGAAAAGTTTGCTTAGAGTGTGTAAATAAAATAAAACTATTGTAAAGCTTTAAGCGCATAAGGCTTTCAAAAAGTTATGTATACCAAAAATTTCATATTGGCGTATAAAATACACATACCGTATTTTCCGGCGTATAAAGCGCACTTTTAACTCAAAAGCTAAGATAGAAATTTACGGATGCGCATTATACACCGGATATAAAAATGATAGCTTTAAGATGAGTGTAAAAAATAGATTTCTTCTTATATATATGTATCTATATACTTTTTATGTAAAAGAAATGACATACTTTATGAATTTTATTGAAGGATAACATGAAAAAATCTGGTGAAATGAAAATTTCTTCTGGTTTATCTTCAAGCACATCATTGAATTCTGCTTCATCTTTTCACTCTCACTGTTGTTTTGCTCCATAAATAAATAATCATCTTCCGTTTTATTTAGATTTTTACATATACTACATTTTTTAATGACTTTTTAATTATGTCATATCTATTTCCATTGTAAACGCTTATATTATCCACTTAGGCACTATATTTAGACTTCAAAACGTAAAAACTCTTTCATCTCTAATTAAGTTGGCATTCTGTCTTCATTTTTTCTCCCTCATCCTTCAGAGAGGAATGCCATCAATATCATTCAACTTAGTGATAAAAGCACAGACAATTTCCCTGTTATTTGCTACATTGATGGGAGTAGCATTGATCGCAGAGTTGGTTTCACTTTTGTTGTGTACAGGTGTTGAATCCGATCACTTTTAATTTAGAATTCGTGATAAATGCACAGTTTCTGTAGCTGAACTTTTATGTTTAAATCTTGCCATTAAATGGATCCCTGAACAAAATAATGTCATCTTAGACTATCTCATGTGTTCCTACCCCCTTTCCTCCTCGTATTCTCTTAAGTGTATTTCTTCCTCTAACAACGTAATCGTTGAGATCCAAAAGCAACTTAACCCTTAACTTCACACTGTTGCATTTCTGTAACATATGATTTATTTTAATTTAACAGACTCAATATTTTTTTAATTATCTACAAATCACTTATCTGAGAAAAAAAAGATTACTGCAACGAAATACATGCTAATTTTGTCACTAGATGGAAGTAAATTTTTTCCAGAAATCACAATAATTATAAAAATCTATAATGTCTCAAGAACTGTGTTTTAGCTATAGAAAGAATCCATTATATTTTATGCTTCCTCTTGTTCATTGCAAAATAAATTACCAGTTAAGAAATTTAAACATTTTATGATGAATAATAAAATCCTCATATTAAAAAAAAGTTTTGTAATTTACAGCACTACTGCGCAATGTTGCACTTCTGCAACAAACAAAAAATGACTGAAATTCAATTTAAAATAGCTTAATTTTTTTATATATTTTTCTCTTTTATTATTACTTGAGAACTAGCTGATATAATTTTTTCATAGAAATTTTAAAAATTGGGAAGTTAAGGGTTAATCTCAATAGATTTCGCATTTGTTCGCGGACACACTGGTGTTCTTGGAAATGAGTGGGTCTATTGGCTTGTAAAAGGCTGCAGCCAAGTGTAAAATTGACATTGCCGTTAATATTCCTAAATCATTTTACAAAAAGATTATGAAAGAAATAATGGTGAAGTCTTGGAGCCAAGAATACATTCATTTCAAATGAAGGGAGCTTAACAAAATTTCTTTTCCCAACCATTAATCAGAGATTTTCATGTCATCATTTTAATACTAATTACAAAATAATTCAATTTCTCACTGGGCAGGGTAACTTTAAAAGCTACTTGAACACATTTAATTTATAGTTGCGTCATCTTCCTGTGATTGTGATATGGATGGCGAGGAAAATGTAGAACATGTGCTCCTTCTCTGTTCCAAGTATGTCAGAGAGAGAAAGATTATAAGACTTAAGGCTTTCAAGAGATTTAATAATATAAATTGGCCTCTAAATTTTTACCAGCTTTTTTCCACTAGAAGTGCTTTTAAAAAGTTCTGTGAATTTGTTGTAAATATTTGTAATTCTTCATAACTTCAATTTTCTCCCCCTTCTTTCTTTTATAATGCGTGATTAATACTTACTTTTGTGAGCCCTGTGTGATACTTTGTGGTGTATGGAGATTTTATAATTGTTTTCAATAAAAAAAATTTGCACATCTACGTTTTAGGTTTCTTCATAAAAAAGGGTGCACGTTATACGGCGCAGAAACCTAAACATTAAAAATTGCCATTTGAAAGTATAGGTGAACGTTACACGTCGGAATATATGATACATCTTAAAGTTACATTAATTCGGTTCCATTATGTAGGCATTTGTAAGAGTTAAGAGAGTATTTAGAATTAAATCGATACATGATGTATAAAAAAAATTTGACAGCTTTTACCATTCAGGGTATCACATAACAAAAACAAACAACCAGAAATTAATCCTCATCGATTTCAGTCGAGAAAGAGATAATTGTTTATCTTAAATATTTATGATAAAACCTGCTGACGTATCAGTAAATAATTTGTATTTTTCAGGTGTTATTTACGGCATTTCCTTGCGGCCGATGATAGAGGCCGATGCTATCGCGAAATGCAACAAAGTGATAACGAAAACCAAAGTCTGGAGACTTTGGTACGACTTTCGACACTGATTCCTGACGTAATTTTCTTCAGAACAGAACGTAGGAAAGGAAATTAGCGGAAATCAGTTTTTTGACCCGTCTGACCAGGGAGGGCAAACAGTCAGTCAGCTGAGTTCCGATCGGATAACAAACTTCAAGAGATCTCTTCACTTTATCCGTATCGCTGACGAATAAATAGGTCTGAAGAGATCTCTCCACATTTTTGTGGAAGATAAAATTTTCCTTGGTTCATAAGAGATCTCTTGAAAGGACGATTACCGGAGGGCAGAGTTACGGGGGCTTATTTTGCCTTTTATGGTAAACGAGGATATTTTCCAGAACGTATGGGAGGGTTATCAAGGTCGAACATGTATAACTAACGGGGAAAAGCACAGGAGGAATAATCAGAATGCTATAACCATACGGGGGGGGATAAAAATATATAATGATCGGTAAACATAAGCAGTTGCGCAATGGTGAGAAAAAATAAGTCTCGGTTTTACGTAATGAAAAATGAATCTCGCAACGAGGACACTTATCTAACCCTTTTTTTTCGTAATTCGAGTTGGCGAGAAAGGCTTAGAAAAAAAAGCGGAAGTGAATTTTTGTAAGATGTGGATTTTTTCATATATTCTAATTTATGCACACACATTTGTTATTTTAAAAAAATATAAATAATTAAAGGTTATAAGCCTCGCGTAAGCTCTATGCAGCTTATTTAATGTTTTTCTTGAATTATTTTGCATATTGTTTTTTTTACGATATTCAAAGGAAATATTTATGCAAATACAAATTTAATATATTAAAATTGCATATGGCAAATTATAATTAAAACGGTTCTAAAATAATCAGAATTTCCCAAGCCAACAATTATTAAGACTTAGATAGCAGGTGCCTAAGCTTAATCCCTAGTAAAAGTAGGTTGGAGGCCTTTTGGCGTAAATATGTGCCGTAACGACACGCTGAGATGCAGGGCCGTTTTAAAGCATGGACCAACTGGCCCAGACTCTCGACTCGGTCTCAATAACATCATTATCCGATTAACATCACTATCCGGTCTCCATAAAATCATGTTATTCCCAGATTTGTTCTCCGATAAAATGGGAATTTCGTATATGCCAATCGGTAACAGTGGCAAGAATGCATTATTATATAATGTCCGTGTCTCAGCCAAAGCCTACCACCCTTTACCATCATTTAAGTCAGGGGTATCCAACCCAAATAACCTTACGGGCCATTTCGGAAAAAAATTATAATCTCGTGGGTCGCACATAAAAATATGTACCTTTATATCAGGTTTGGAGAAACAAAAAAAACATTTATTGGAGTGAAAAGTTAAAAGAGAATGAATTATTATTATTGCTTTCATTATTTTTCATGTATACAGACATAGATAATATAATAATGTTTATATAATATAATAATGCAATGATCAAATAATGTTTAAAATATTACAGTGTGTGTTGCCATTTTCTTGAAAATTACGGTGTTCCTTTTGAATTGATCTTTCGTTACTTACTGTTGAAATTTGATTGGGCTGTCATTCGCAAACGATTAAGTGTATACATAGTATCATGTACCATCTATAGTAAAGGATATGCTTAATGCAATTCGGAATTTATTAAAAAAGTAATTCATAAAAGTAAAATCAAATGAAACTGTTTGATAAATACGAATCTATTTTAATCTAAGGGACATTTCTATTATCAAAAAGGATTTATTTTAAAACAAGAACAGGTAACAGGCAAATACATTGTAGATTTATATACATATATAATAAATTTCCCTTCAAGTAAATTTCAAGATGAAAAAACTTTAAAAGCCTGATATTTAAAATTTTTTTAAAAGGAGTCGGTGGGTCGCAACTTACGTGCTGGCGGGCCGCGTGTTGGACACCCTTGATTTAGGCAAACATTGGCATAGAGTCGAGCGGGTTTTTGTATTTGACTACGTTTGCTATTGTGTATATGCAACGTATGCAGGTGAGGTCTGCTTTTGCATAAGATCCCAGGGTCTCAAGAAATCTTTAGACACCATTTTTGAGAAGTAAGAAATCTTATATCTCAGGGTAACGCGGCAAAGAAAACAACACGGTAATTAATGGCGTGAAAATGAAATGTTTAAAGGTATATAATTTCTATGACAGGGATGGCGAATCACTGGCACGCGACACATTATTTTGGGCATGCCAGCGATCGAAATGGTTTTACTTTTATTTCAAAATAACAAAGTTCACTAAGAAATATTACGAACAAACGCTATTGATCGGTCGCGGTGCGGTGGGAGTACACTCGTTTGTTATTGTCTTGCCATAGTTACGTCGTGGAATATAATTGCTTATGATGCAAAGCTTGTCACGAATAGCATAGTCAATTTCACTGTGTGAGAACCCCCAAGGGTTCCACCCTGCACACTAAGATTGAATTGAGGCAAAGAATTACCAGACGCCATTTTTAGAATAACAAATTATATTTATTCAATTGATTCAATTAGCAACCTTCCAAATACAAATATTAAACAATATGTCTACGTCAAAGGGATTTACCTCTAATATTAATTTAAATCACAAAATTTGATATTAATCAACTACTAAGCTCAATATCGAATTGGTTTACCGGAATAAGAGGACCGAGAAGTATACGCAACTTGAATTACTAACAATCATTAACTGTACACTAACCTTATTATATATTAACTCTTGTGGTCAGATAAACTAAGTTTTAAATATCACCTGGCTATAATGTCGTTCTCTCCTGGTAGATCAATCCTTCCAATGGTATTTCGCTGACTAATAACAGTAAGACTCTAATCATGAATCCACTTGAATCTTCTTAACTTCGTCACTACTTCTCTTGGCTCAATAGCCTTCTATCTGCTAACTTACAACACTAAGTACCTTAATTGATTTGCATATCCCATTTTCTCCTTTCAGAGCTGGTTGGAAATATACCTGAATTTACAACCCCAAAGACGCCTAAGAATATTAGTGATAAAGTTCTGTATAGATTCGTCTCAACTGTCTCAAATGTATTTTAAAGTTTACTTGTGTTATGTTTTCGATTTTTAAGTGTTATTTAACATGACTAGCTCAGCAAAGGAAAAAAAAGGGCAAGATAGTAAGTATAACAGAGAATTTCAAATTTGATGAATCTAGAAACATGGCATTATTAGTAAAAGCGACAAAGCGGTGTATGTTTTATGTTCTGGAATTGTGGTACACAGAACATCGTCCGTGAATTTGCACTTTGAAACAAATAGCAAATCCTCTTGTCAAAAAAGTAAGCCACAGCAAAAATAATTAATTGCTTAAAATCCGATTGGCAGATGACTCCAATTCAGCATGCATTCTATTAAAAGTTACATCTTACAATCCAGACATAAATTATTTATCATACAATCTGCAGCAACAGAAATCACACTAGTGTTATTTTTTCTTAGTAAATAAAGAGTTTTTTAGTATTGAGTTTTATTATTTTCTCAATAATCACAAGTCAAGATTATTGGACAGCACGTCTATACCTCATTAAACATTTTTTTTAGAAAAAATGGAGCTTGTTGATTCATAAAGGTTCGCCACCCCTGTTCTATGACACAGAAAGGGGTCTTTATGTATCCATATTATCAGCTAAAATCCTATATAAGTATCTTTGAATTGTGATATAAATTGCTTCCTGATGATTAATTTTTAAAATACCATCTTCAAGACTCAAATGTATGTAACGTAGTGTGCGTTTTAGAGTTTACGTATGCAACAAATGTAGGAGTTCGCTTACCTGGAAAGTAGAATATTAAATATATAATTTGTAGCGGTAACTCCTCCTCATGTTAGTTGAAGTGGAGGTCGATGTGGCTCCCGGAGGGAGTACCCGGACGCACAATGGATGGAGAAGCCATTAAATCAGACACGAAATTACTACAAACAGGTATTTGTAATAATTTACTTTTTTTTCCCGGTTAAGTCGGTGATTCTCAACCTTTTTTTGCTGCTGCACACTTTAAACTATTTCAAAATTTGGCGGCATATTTTAACAATAAAATAAGTTTAAAAGTATTTTACTTATTTGTAATACACTATAAAAAATATTTTATGACAGTAATTTTCAATGTTAAATAAAATAATATGTACGACAAAATGTTTATTGAGTAATTAATTACAAATTAATAATAAGAATACATTTGGTGCGAAATTTGGGTTTGATGATTTTTGATAACTTTGTGATACCCCCTGCCTGGGGGTACCGTCTCTTCATCTACAGGACCTAGATTTGTGGGAGGAAATGATTGATCACCCAAGTTAGCCATGAAAAATCCAATTTATTATTGTCTAAATATATTGAACAACACAAGTCTTACTATAGGAAGGTAATCAGGAGTGATATAACGTAATCCTAAATTCTAAGTAAATAGGTGCTCGGAATCCTAACCACTTATGTTTAAGCAAAGCTACCCTATGAATCTTAATCTTCCTTAATTTCCTTAACTCGCTAAAAAGCCCGTTCTATAATTAAGAGGTGTTGGAAAGCTAAAATCTTATTTTTTTGACAATTTGAGATTTTTACATTTTCAAGTTGTATAGATTTTAACCTTTCTAAAAATACCTTACTTTAACCTCTAGGGTATTTAGAAGCCCTTAAAACGTATTTTTAAATAATCGTTGAATTTGGGCCACGCCCATTTTAATGGCGAAAATTGTAAACAGAGTGCTTCGTTTTTGCTTAAAAGTGTAACGACTAATATAAACCAAAACATGTATCTTTTATTTTAAATTGAGCCTTTTATTTTTTTATTTCCTAGCCAATTAGAAGTCTCACTGTATACATTAAAATCAATTTATCTCAAAATGTAAATTTTAATGTGCGATGTACCTTTTCTGAGAAACTACTGTTCACAGGTATGTAAATTTTTTACGAATTATTTATAATGATGTCTAACATATACTAAAATGAGCTTTTTGTAAAAAACTCAAAAATTTAATTTTTACAAATTTTTTAAGTAAAAAATGGGTCAAATTTCGCAATGTTTGATAAAATATTTTATAATTTATTAAAAAATTCAAAAATAGCTAAAAGCTCATTTTAGTATAATGAGAGAGGTGCACTTTAATTCTATGACAAATTTCAAGCAGGTACATAAAACAGATTTTGAGATAAGGTACATCGAAAACAGCCTATGTAACATTGTCAGTATAGAGAGACAGAGAGGTTTCCAACTCCCCTTAAGCTTCTAAGTTTAATTCCTTACCATCAGCTCACGGCGCTCAGCATTTCAGCTTCCTTTCTCCTTCTTCCTCGCGATTATAAAACCTTCACTATATATCTACTAACTAATCTGAATATCATGGTTTCTTCTTGAGAGGATTGGTTGTGAATTAACTCAATGCTGACCCCAAAGATTCCCCAAGAGAATTAATAGGAAAAACGCGGCAAAGCCCCGTCATAACTTTGTTTATAATTGGCCGCAAAAATGAAAATGTCCCTCTCGATTCGTCATCTATATTTAAAAGTCTCGATTCTTTTTTTCCTTTTTATACTTGTTAATGTTGAAAATTCGAATACACGCAAATAAGATGTAGAAATTTGTAACAATATTTTTAAAGTTTTTTTTAGCATTTATGAGGTAATCGCCAATAATTTAAATCCAAAATTGTAATTGACCCTTTCGAATGTTTTGAAATTAAACCACGATAATTAATGAGCGAAATTAGTTTTTCCTCTTCATTCAAACTTAATTCATATACAGATGTATCAGTACACAAATAGATTACGAACCCAATAATTTTTTTTCATATCCATCTATCCACGAAAGAATAAGTTAAGAATACCATTAATACCCTTAGTTTATTTTCATAAAACAGCCGAATGGTTCGGTTCCGGATTTTATTATTTTTTATAATTAACTATTTTAACAAAATTTCGTTGCACACAAAAGTGCCGCGGTGCAGTGGTTGAGAATCACTGAATTAAGCTCTAAAAACAAGTAATATGTTTTTATATACATAAATAAAATTTAAGTCAATTCCTACTTAGGTCAACAAAGAAAATTTTTATTTTAGTTACTTTTTATTAAATAGTTACAATTAGTATAAATATGTATATACATATGACCGAATCACAAGATTAAGAGGCAAACACCCTTTAAATTAGCATTAAAGTTTTTTTTAACTACATTGAACTTGTAATTACATTTTAAAAGTTAAATGTAGTAGGTAAGAATTTATCTTAAAAAGGAATGCTGACGATGATCTAGCATATGATTGTTCAGGTTAAGTTAAATCTTCATCACAAATTTAACAAATATGTTTCATCCAATGGTGTGCCCTCTAGAGAAATAAAATTGACTGAAATATATCTCTTAAATTACAATTAATTAGTTAAATTTAATTAATGTACTAATATATATTTGAAAAAAACTGTATTAACAACAAGTGTTATCCACTACAAGTTAAAAAAATATATTTGAACTTGAGTGGATGAATAAAAAGTATTTTATTAACGACTGAAAGTTTGAACAAGATATATAAATAATTATATATAGGGAAAGTGTGAACTAATAGCAGGAATTGAAAAACGAGTACATAATAAGTGGTCAAGACAAATTAAAGAGCAAGAATCAATTGTGACTTATCTGAAATGAAATGTAACCTATGAAACTTGCCAAATAAAATTCCTCCGAAGTCTAATTCGCACGCAACTACGCAGCGATAATTCAAAATTTCATTAGTGAGGCAATATTGTCCACAAATATCTACTATTCTCTCTCATCTTCTGTCGCATAATCGATCTCACCGAACTTACTATTACAGAGGAAGAGGACATTTAGTTGAAATCGCAATTAAAGCCCGATCACAAATTTAATAAAATTTATTATTTAAAATAGAATAATTATACTATTTAGTAGAGCGCTAATTTTTGGAGTGCCAAATTGGCAGGACGGAAGAAAACGCGAGTTATTGAGTATAAACCATTGTTATACAAACGATTCTGTTTATCTACAGTCAAGGTTCATTTTTACTGTAATTCTCAAGCTAAGAATTTGTGATGTCCCTACCCCTGGGGACACCCGTTCTACACTATCCACGCGACCTGTGTCTGTGGGGAGGAACGAAGAGCTACTAAAGTCATTCATACTAAAATCTGTTTATTAAGATCTTAGTTTAAACACAATACAACAACAAGAATAATCTAAGGAGGATGATCAAGAATAAGAAGAGGCAACACGTATTTTCAATCAATAGCGCAATTAACTACTTAATCTAACTTTATAGATTAAATACTATCTCAATAGTAAATGCTTTATACTTAAAGTTTAATTTCTCAAGCTTACCGCTATATCCAAGATAAACAGCTGTGGTTCTTATAATTTCTGTTCTGGCTTTAATCCAGCTATCACCGTCAGTTTCGGACACACTTTTGGTTAATCTACACCGGCACTGTTTGGCTAACTTCCAGTACTAAGAATCCTCTTCTAGACTATATCTCATATCACTTTACGACTATCTTTCCACTTAGCAACCACACCTAGCGACTCCTCGAATGCTAAACTTCCAATATATATATATGATTTCTAATTTACATATACACGTTCTTCTTCTTGAGTTGGTTGGAAAGAATTACCATTCTGTCCCCAAACAAATCCCAAGAGGACAGTTAGTTGAAATCACGATTAAAGCCCCATCACAAATTTAATAAAATTTATTATTTAAAATAGAAAAATAATTATTTTGTTTTTATTCAGTCACAACGTACTTCTTGCAACCATTAACGAAGCCCGTATATTAAAAAAAAATTAAGACTGTCAATGAAAGGAGGATTCTATTTTATGCTGTTATAATTATTAGGAGATTCTGAGGCCAATTTGGCCCAGGAAAAAGATTTCGGGAGTGCCTTTCTCGACTCGGCCACAGTAAGATTATGATGCGAATTATTTTAATCTTCAAGTGTGGAATTCCCGGGCATATATTCACTGAAAAACTGAGAAATTGCAAGTCTCAATCATGTTTGAGTTATTTTAAGTTTGAGGAGTATTGAAAATGAAATATTAACAGATGATTTTGAAAACATAATTAACGATTTTACGAATTTAAAATGTAGAAAACGAATGTTCTAATGAAACTTATTTTTTATGGATTATTTTTGTTGAACTTTAGGCAGTGCTTGTCAAACTTTCAATATTTGCGACTCAATATTCAATCATAATTTTCATTGCACCCCCCCTTCCGCACATTAACAATGTATTAAATTCAATAATACTATACTCTGACGCTAAAGCTACAATAAGACTTTTACTTTTTAAGTGCCGCTGGTATATATAAATGCCACGCTCAGCCAATGCGTAAATTGCCCTGGACTCATATATACGTCTTTCTGAAATACGATCTTTTCTGTTCACTGTTATCCATTAAGCCATTCCGAAGGCTTTGGAATTCAATAAAATGACATTGACAGTGCGTGCGAAGGACTTACTTATTTTAGAGGATTGTCTTATTTATCCCCCCCCAATACACCACATACGTTTGCATACGTGCGTAATAAAGGCATTGGGAAGTGAATCACGTAACAATCGGCAGTTAAGTGTTTAAAATTAATGTTTATAAATTAATAATTTCCTTAAATAATCTTTTGTTTTCGAATTTTCAATATGTTCGCAACCCCTCTCGTAGGGTTATCACGACTCCCTAGGGCAGGGATGGGGAATCATTGGCACACGTGCCATTGATGGCACCCGGCACAATATTTTGGGCACGCCACCGATCGAAACGATCAACCGCGATTGATTCTTCAATCAAGGAATTTTCAGTGAGATTTTCGCAGTTCATGAATTACCAGAAACGCTCAAGTTTATTATGTACCCTCACGTGACATTTTATAAACTGAACTTGCCCCAATTCGATTGGATGGAAGTTGAAGGATTTGAAATGCAACTTATATTAATTTCTAGTCTAATTCAATAAGGATTCGAAAATTTATCGAAACAAGGAACAAGTTAGAATTGATTGAAAGAGAAATATTAGCAGGCAATACAAGTAAAAACGACAGTAAAGAAATTTTGGAAACATGAAATTCGATTTCAGACACGTTTAACAATTTTAAGAAGCAGTCTCGTGCTATTTTAACGTGCTATTATAATCATGAACTCAAGGTCAGTGCTGTTTGAGTACAGTCCTTAGTTTCTACTGAAGGCAAATATGCGAACTAGTGGATGCTGGTGTTAGCTTAGCTTAATTGAACCATAAAACCTCCACTCGAAATGATATGGAAACTAGAAGAAAGTGATACCAATTTGGATATCATTCCCATGGTCTGATAATGACTTAAAACTACGAGTACCGTCACCAATAGTCCATATATTGCTCTGGAGCAGTGATCTCCAAATAAATTTGTATCCATACCCCTAAAACGAAATCAATTATAAGTTTTATCCTACTCTATACTTTAGATATGAGTGTGTGTGAATCTAATCCCGATCGAAGTTATTTATTTAATTTACGCAATATACAGCCCATTACAAATTTATATTTGAAGTTAGAATTTAATATGAGTAATGTGTACTAGTTTCTTCTTGAATATTCAATGGTATCTTCACCCAAATGTTTAACTTCCCATGTTTGCTGCCAGTGCATAAAATGATTGAACTTGTCAGGTACAAGTGAAACCAAACACAATTATCTATGAGAGAATTTTACACTGATGTGATACAAGACCAAACACTTGTTGGTATAGTGAGTTTTTTTTGCGCACCTGCAAGTATCACTTTGGTACATTATTTTAGAGACTATTGCTCTAGAGTACAAATTGCCTAAATGAGAGCTGAGGACTTTTATAGGGGCGGCAGTGGGCTTAAATGTTATTATTAGGTGTAATAGTTCGTCTACTATTACGCAAGTAATGTAGGTTTCATTATGTTCTGTCAAGAATACGAGTAATTACATTAACTCGTTCGCTGTTAGGGTACGTTGATACCACTAACAATTTTGGTTAGATTTCAAATTAAAAAAAAGCAATTTAGAAAGAAATCTCGTTAGGCTTCATCAAGAATTATCAGCCAAAGTGTTATCTAGACAAGGGATAAAAAATTATTACAAAACGATTTGTTTTTAAAGTAAATATTTTATTTTCTGAATATTGTGAAAAATAGTATTATTCCATCACATCTGAATCTAAGATATATGATCAGTACAATACTAAATATGGGAATTATGGTTTTATTTAATTTCTTATGAATCAATTAAACGTGTGCCATACATGTTTTCAATTGAAACAGCGAAATCTGGAATACATGAGTCTTTAACAAATGCATGCTGGCACGAATAGACAAAAGGATTTCCTTCTTTAAAATTATAGAAAAAATATCTCACGGGGACAACTATAAAAAAATCTTATTACTAATTTCTATTTACTTTAAAATAATTGATTGCATAACGGGAAAAATTAATAATGAGGGGATGACAGCTAAAATCTTTTTTTGTCTTACAAAGCTAGTGAGGATCACAACACATTTGGAATTCTCTCTTTATCCTATAAGAGTCATTAAACTTAAACTAAACTAGGCCAGATCTAAATTCTTTGAATGATTGAGTATTACAGAGCTGTGTTGTTATATGTTTTTGTCTTCTTTGGAGAACTTTCTGCCTTTCTTTACAAGCAGATAAATTATAGTAATACTTTGAATTGGCACTATATAATTAACAAAATAACGTTGACGTTCTGTTTTACACTCAGCGTCCTACTGTATTGATATCCTATAGGGTAGCATTTCTCAAACTGTGGGGAGCGCCCCCCAAGGAGGGGGGCGTGATGACTGTACAAGGGGGGCGAGCATATTGAAAAATTGAAAACAAAAGATTATTTAAAAAAATTATTGATTTACTGAAAGTAAACAAACAAAATATATTCTGACGTAATAAAATACACATTTACACAGGTATAAAGCATTTATAAATATATCAGAGTACTGTATATTCTATTTTATATAATTAATTTAACAATGCTAAGTTAAGAATAAGTTTTTGATAATTACCAGTGAACCCATGGGATTGTCTTAACATATCTTGATAATTTGTACGGTTAATAATTAATACCTTATCCACCGATAAAAAGTTATGCGATTCGCTCTCTAATACCACCGTTTCCCACGTAGGAGTGCGTATGTGATGTATTGGGGGCAAGAAAAAGAATAAATAAGCAAATCCTTCGCAAACACTGTCAAGGTCCTTTTATTGCACTTCAATCCCTCGGAATAATTTTATGGATAACAGTGCAGAAAAAAGATCGTAATTTGGAAAGACGTATATATACGTCCAGAAACTTAATGTTTTAGCTTAGCGAGAAGTTTATATACGTCGGTGGCACTTAAGAGGTTAAAGTTACATTGTAGCTTCTCTCTCAGCGTCAAGATATAATGTTATTGAATTCAATGCATTGTTATTGTATGGGGGGCGATGAAAATCAGGATTGAATATTGGGTCACGATTGTTGAAAGTTTGAGAAGCACTGATATAGGGCAAAAAAATCAAGAACCAAAACAGTTTATTAAAATAGAATTCAAGTGCTCAACGGGTTATCTGCGTGAATGAAAAACTCACGTTCCCACTCCCTTTAGTGGAGCCATAATCATCGGAGTAAGAAATGGCAGCTCACGTGGCACGCGGCGCGTTCATATTAACGTTACTTCGAACTCTTTTTGTCAATTATTTAAATTTATCAAGTGAAAACTAATAAAATAGTCTGTAAAAATCTTCTTAGGAAAAAATAATGTAAAAATGTTCTGCTTTAAAAAGCTTCACGAACCAATGGGAATGATGCGGTCGAATAAATAAGTTTATGTATACTTTTTTAAACTATCAGCAATCATAAAAAAAGAAAAAGCTCTAAAAAGCAGCAAATATTTATTTAAGAGCTTTAAATTGGATTTAAAGTTTTTAAGAGCAACCCTAAATTTGTCACTGTTTTTAACTATAGTTTTTATGTAAGTACGTTTCACTTTAAATTAGAATAAGGTTCTTTTTATAAAATTGATGAAAACAATAAGTATTGTAAGTGTCTACATCCTGTTTCAAGAGATTCTTAGAAAAATTAAGAATAAAGTAATAGCATACATTAAATCTCTACAGTACCACAATTATATATAAAATCCACAGAGTACATTCACCTTAGATATTAATATAATATGGTTGTGTTTTGCGTTACAGAATCAAAAATGAATGCTTCCTAAATTTCTGATTTCTTTGGTTTTTTTCTGAGCATTACTATCTATATGTTTATCTTTAAAAATTTCCAGTTAATATTATTGAATCTTATTCCGTTTGAAAAAACTAATAGGAACCTATACTACTAAAATGAACTAATAGGAAATAAACTACCTTAGGAATATATATATATATATGCTTCCACGCCACAGGTCTAGGATTCAAATCTCGGGCTGGGCAAGGTCAACTCAGCCTTTCATCTCTTCGGTGGATGAGTCAATAAATGAGTACTAAGCTTGCTTGAAAACTGAACAATGGGGGTTTCGCGTCAGAATGACCACTTGATCGAAACATCTGCACATGCACCCCAGTGCCTAAGGCCGCTTATACTGAGATCGGCACAGTAGGCCTTGGCCCTTATGGGCTGTTGCTCCACTAAGTTCAGTTCAGTTCATATATAGAGTTATTAGAAATGAATGACCCGATTACAAAATTTAATATTTCCAGATGAATAAACAGAAAATGATAATTAAGATCTCATTGTAAAGATAAAATATGAAATTTTTTTCGTATGTAATGTTTCTTGTCGTAAAGTAGAATTTGTTTTTACAAATTTGTTCAATGTGATTTCCTTTAGTCATCCGTATAATAAATATCATTGCGAACCTGATCGAACTGGACTTTTGCCTTTTCACACACATCCAGTTTCCTGGAACTGTTTATACCATCTTCTTATACTCTTAGATGTCAGTGAATTTCACAGGTACTTTCTCCGAAATTCACTCTGAACCGTGATTATTGACAGACTTTTTTCAAACGAGAGCACACAAAATGCCTTCCTCCGCTGCATCGCCTTTTCCACTTCTGTTCACAATTACAGCATTATTGCCACCTATTTGAGTAGAAAACAATGTCACAAACTCAAAATTTCATATTTTATCTTTACAATGAATTATTAATGATCATTTTCTGTTTATTCATCTAGGACTTATTAAATTTTTTAATCGGGTCATTCATTTCTGATAACCCTGCATATATATATATATACATACATATATGTAAAATACACCAACATGCAAAAAAAAAAATTTTTGTATGATTTTTTTGTGTGTGTGTTTTTCCAATTAACTACATCCATTTTCAGCTCGATTTCAAATTTTATTATTAAAAATAAAAATACGTGAATTTAAGTGTTAAAATGTTTCTTCAGTTACGATTATGATATGTAGTTATGAATGTAAATTATGAGAAACAAGTTCCTTAATAGGCAACATCATCAGTACAGACTTCAAATTTTAACAACAATGAATTGGTAGAAGTAGAATGCGTATTAAGTTATAAACGTATTAAATTATAAACACTAAACACACATTATTGTACGTATTAAATTATAAACACTAAAAGAAATAAACATTAATTTATTATCAACAATGTTTATTTAAATTTTCTCAGCCCTTATATAATTTTGTAGAGTGATGTTAAGAAGCAAAATCAATCAATTAATTTAATTAAAGTTTTCTTTCGTAACACAATCTCCACCCAAATCTTTTTCTACGTATTAATTCTTATTTTCAGAAAATGGCTCGTAAAATATATAAATGACCTTTTTTTTATTTCAAAATAATATGTAACTACTATTCATGACAAATATTTTTTAAAAACGGAAATGTATACATTTCTTATACAATATAATTAAGAATAATTTTAAATTAATTTAAATTTAATCAAACAGAACACAGGTAAATAAATTACGTCATACCCAAAATATATCTCAATTTCTGTGAAAATCTTTTTTAAAAAATTTGAAGTAAAAGTTCAAAATAGCATAGACAGAACTTATGCTACAATATTTTACCCAACTAGCTTTAAAAAGTTTTTGAAAATTCAAATATTTGTAAGTCATTTTTTTTCATCTTAAGGATATTTTATCTAATATGTTTGATTATATTTTTTTTACATTAATTAAAAAGGTAATTATTATGTTAATAAAAAATATTTTTGTAATCATATAATGTATTTTTATGGAATATTTTTTATTTCAACTTCACATTTAGTTAGAAATTTTGAAAAAATTATTGCACATGTTTATATTTTTTTAAAAAAAGTGTGTAATTCTAGCATCTTTACTGAAATAAAAAATACTAATTGCTTCTATAAAAGTTACGAAAGACGATGATTCATTACCATTGAAATCAAAATATTAATTAAATACTGGCTTAAATTCCAATAGATTAGACACGCGTTTACACTATAAATTTTAGAGTGTTTTCGTTTTTAAAAATATTTCCTATAATTGAATCTATTTCTAGTTAACTTTTCTAATAGCTGTTTTTATCAAATATGATCACAAATGATGAAAGATAATTTGTTTATTTCTAACATAACAAAGAATTTACTAAGTTTTCTGAGTTTTATTATCTGTATATAAAAAAATAAGATATATTTATTAAATTCACCTGCAAGATATTTTAGCAACGGTAACCTTGTAGCTTGTGTTGGTAACTCCGAAAAGTCCGTTTCTAAGAAATCGCTAATCGAATATAAGTACAGGTGTATAGATACCATAGTCAAAAGAAATCGCAAATACAAGAGTACTAGCAAAGGCTGCAACCACGCCCAAAATTGACATAGCTGTTAATATTCCTAAATCATTTTACAAAATGATTATGAAAGAAAGAATGGTGAAGTCTTGGAACCAAGAATATCTCATTTCAAATAAAGGGAGCTTAACAAAGAAATTTTTTCCAACCATTAACAAGCGACACTGTCCTGCCATCATTTTTATACTAATTACAAAATATCCCAATTTCTCACTGGGCAGGGTAACTTTAAAAGCTACTTGAACACATTTAATTTATAGTTGCGTCATCTTCCTGTGATTGTGATATGGATGTCGAGGAAAATGTAGAACATGTGCTCCTTCTCTGTTCCAAGTATGCCAGAGAGAGAAAGATTATAAGACTTAAGGCTTTCAAGAGACTTACCGTAATATCCGGTGTATAACGCGCACCTATACTTTCAAGCTGCATTTTTTTTTATTTTAAGGTATATTCGCCGTATAAGGCACACCCCTTTCTTTGCGACGAAATCTGAAATTTTAGTATGTAATGTTCTTATGTTTTGCAGTCATTTATTCGAGATATTATCCAGGACTTTTGAAAAAAAAATAGTATACTTCTAAAACAACTCTTCTTAGTTCATAAGGTACGTATGTCATTTATTTTAAATAAATAGTATTTCGATATGTATAGAAGTATTTTTTTTATGCTCATCTCTTTTGTTATTTTTAAAGCTATAGCTTTTATACCCGGCGTATAACGCGCCCCCTTAAATTTCGATGTTATTTTTTGCGTTAAAAGTGCGGATTTTACAGTAATATAAATTGGCCTCTGAATCTTAGCCAGTTTCTTTCCACCAGAAGTGCTTTTAAAAAGTTTTGTGAATTTGTTGTAAATATTTGCAATATTTCATAACCTTAAAGGATTTTTTCCCTTCATTCCTTTGTAATGTGTGATTAATGCTTCCTTCTGTGAGCTCCGTGTGATACTTTGTAGTGCACAGGTATTTTATAAATGTTCTCAATACAAAAAAACAACAAATTGATTTAAATCTAGTAACTCCACTTATTAATCTAATAACTTAATTTTCTGTTTTAGGACTTCTCACACGAATAAACTATAATAATCAAAGAAAGTATACATCCGTCAGATCTTAGCAGGGAATGTAGGAACTACAAATTTTTAACATAATAAAAACCGATAAACTTCTAAGATGCAATTTTGATATATTGTTGACTAATTTTTACAGCCTTTCCACTGAAGCGTATAAGATATAAAATTAAACTTAAAGCAGTGTGTGTACGTGTAAAAATTTTCATTCAAAATACTTAAACTTCATGTCAGGAGGGAAATATTTTGATAACTATTGAAATCTGAATAAAAAATTATCAAATAATACTATTATGAAAGCCGAATTATCCAAAAAAGTGATTTTCCCGCAACTTAAGACCCCATGAAGATAATTCATTTGCTTGTATTAAAAAATATTCTGAGATGAGAAAGTTTTGATTTGGCATGCAGATTTGGTCATGAAGGATTGATATAACATTAAGATAAAGGGAAATTCGTGGTGTAATACTTTGGGCATTCAATGAAACTCTTCTCTCTCTCTCTCAAATATGTTTAAAATTATTAAAAATGTGAAACTAGATTTTTAATGAATTATTTATGAGAAAAAAGGAAGTTATTCTTAAAATTCACTCTTTTTTCAAGATAATGCTACCATATAATCATGATTATTCAATTTTTTATTTTATTATCATTCGTTTAGTTGATTCTTCTTTACCTTTGAAAAGAATTTTTATGAGGAAATATATCGTTCTTCATCATTTACTGGAAAACTACACAAAAATATTAAACTATATATATATATCTTCAAGTTTAATAAAATTTTCCGTTCCACCCTATTATTTTTTTTGTAATATTCTTACAAATAACACCTTTTCCCCTTTGATTACATTCGAGATATCTTTTCATAAACAATCTCAATGTTAAATAATATTTTTAAGTAAGTGTTAAAAAAACAAATGATATCATATTTTTGCAAAATTAATCCACATCATAATCATTAGAGTCTAATAGGTTGTACCAAAATGAAATTTGAAACCTATTAAGAAAAAACGTATCTTTTCTTCGATCACTAACTATCAAACAATCTGTCAGCAGAATAAACATTTTGATTCGTTTCCTGAGATCGAAATTATGATTTCATTTTTCTCTTCGTCATCCATTTCAAGGTCATTCCCCCGCTTTTCTCACTTACGAGTTTTACGTCAAGATTACACAAGGTGAAAATACAGGTGTGCGATTCAAAGGATCACGGATGAAAATGAAATAAAAACAAGTAAAATAAAAAAAAAATTTCAGTCAATTCCTGCTAGATCAAGGAAAAATGTTATTTTAGCTACTTATTATTAAATAGTTACAATTAATACAAATATCTGTATACATATGTCAGAATCACAACATTAAGTGGTAATTAATTTTTATTAATTATCATTAAAGTATAGTATTGTCATCCAAAACAATCGTGTATAAAAAATTTGAGTTCAACAGAATGCTTTAAAACGTGAGGAAAAAAAAACTCTTTTAAAGTTTGACCCACAAGTCACTAATAATGAAACCAACGTGGCTGTATCAGTAATTCTTTAAATAATTTGTTTCAGTCCATTAATTTTAATTACAATTAAATTATTGTATTTTTACCCAATACAATAGTGTATAGAAAATTTCAGCGCAAATGAGCGCTTTAAAATGTGAGAAAAAAAACTTTTCAAGTTTTGAGACAAGTTACTAAAAATGATGCCAAAGTGGCTGTATTTGTAATTTTTTGAATAATTAGTTTTAATCAATAAAAATGTTTATTAATTATAATTATAAAGTACTGCATTGTCATCCACAATAATCAGGTATATAAAATTTCAGCTCAATTCAGAGCTTTAAAATGTATTTTATTAACTATTGAAAATTCCACCAAGATAAATAAATAAATAAATATATAGAGAGTGTGAGCTAATAGTAGGATTGAAAAAGTTGCCAATAAAGTTTTTTCAATTACTCTTAAGAAACCCTTTTAAAATTTTCGGATCATTTAGTTCAAACTTTTTTCTATTATAGCCTTATAAAAACATGTTTCCTTTTTTTTTACCGTTTCTGCTTTAAAAAACGTTTAAAAGTATTTATTTGTACGGATAACTCATTTTTAATTATTAGATATAAATCATAATATTATAAACACAAATGTTTTGTTCCTTTTTTAAAAAATATCAAGGAAATTAAATAATAGTAAAAACGTGTCTCAAAATAGATTTAACGTAAATCTCACTTATTTTGGAACCCTTTTATGGTTTCGTAAATATTGATAAAAATGTTATAGTAAGGATTTGTGTTTTATGCCTCTCAGAATCTGCGCAGAAAACTTTTTTTATTACAAGGAAAAGAGGAATTGCGTTATAAACATAAATGTTTTTTTTAAAAATCTGAAAAATAACACAACGCTGAAATTGAGTCACAATAAATTTAATTAAAAAAACAGGCGTATTTTGTAATCATTTCATGTTTTTGAAAATATTTATAGTAAAAGGTTTTTCGTAAAATTAATTTAAAAAAAGTAATGATAAATTCATTTACTATGCATTGGTAAAATTATTATTTGTATTGGTTTTTAAAAATTACAAATGTATCCCCCAATGTATTGTGCTTGTATTGTAAAAGAAAGTACGTTTACTTTCCAATAACAAATTCCATTTTATTTTTCTAATATAATCTGATTTTTACTGATTTCATTTGTTACAGTACGGATTCATAACATTTGATATGAATTTAAAAAGGAATGAGATTTAATACAATCAGTTTAAATTGAACTTCAGTCATTTTTTTGTTTGTTGCAGAGTGTGGCGAATGTTGTTCCAGGACCGGAAGCGAAAGGTGTTGCTGCCTGAGGAAGTGGGGGAGAAGGGTTTCCTAGAATCCCGTTTCCCTGCGTTCCGGATAGACTCGTCTGGAAAGGGCATGCAGAGGACCGGTTTTGAGGGTCCCGACTGGCAAGTGGCAGAAGGACATAAACGTGCTCTCTGGATGTGGGTAATTGTTTTTAGAATGTTCTGTAAATAAATTGTACATATTTATATCTCTAGCCTGGCTGTGAGTTTTCGTACTCAATACGTCACAAGAGGTGCAACATTGCGCAGTAGTGCTGTAAATTACAAAACTTCTTTTAATATGAGGATTTTATTATTCATTATAAAATGTTTAAATTTCTTACCTGGTAATTTATTTCGTCAATGAACAACAGGAAGCATAACATATAATGGATTCTGTTTATAGCAAAAACACAGTTCTTGAGGCATCATAGATTTTTATAATTGTTGTGATTTCTGGAAAAAATGTACTTCCATCTAGTGATAAAATTAGCATGCATTTCGTTGCAGTAATTTTTTTCTTCTCTCAGATAAGTGATTTGTAGGTAATTAAAAAAATATTGAGTCTGTTAAATTAAAATAAATCATATGTCGGAGAAATGCAACAGTGCGAAGTTAAGGGTTAAAGATTGTGTTGAAAAAGTACAATAACTTAAAAATTATTTTCCCTAAATTTTGTGCGTACAAAGATACGCCGAATGTAAATACGTATTTAGTGACAATTGAACTAAAATATATGTAAATATATGTATACAGTGAAATACTTTTAACGCGAAAAAGCTTAAGACGAAACATCGGTTAACACGAAATAATACAACTACCCCGACAAACTATTTTGTATTTTCATGCATTTTTTTTCTCTTAACTCGAAACAAAATCACTTAACACGATAAAAGACACCAGTTTTAAGATGGGTGGGAAATGAAAGAAAGGTGATTTCACATCATTTTTCTGTATTATTTGACTGTGCTACTGTGTGTGTGTGTATCATCGGAAGATTTCATTCCAGTAGATGATGGTAATAGGTGTAGAGTCCCATTTATGGCAGCCAAAGGGATCTTAGAGTTTGTTCATAGCTCAAAAAATATCACTGATGCAGATTTCGACAACGAAAATGAAATGAATAATTTCAGCTCCTGTTACCACGTCATTCGAAATGAGGAACATCATAAAAATATCCGCAGTTATTTAGGCGAACATTCCAATGGATGAATGGTAGAGTATCGCACTTCTACAGCACAGGTCCAGGGCTCAAATTCTGGACTGGGCAAGTTCGACTCCACCTTTCATCCCTTTGGTGAGTTAAAACTTGAAAATTTTATGTTAAATTTCGTTAAGTCTTTGTGAATGTTTTTGTTTCATTCATTTTTATTAAATACATGCATATATTTATATAATAAGGTGACCAACCGTCCTTCTTTAGAGGGGGCGACAGTCCTCCTTTTATAGGTTTTGTCCTTCCTCGAAAAAGGTCCTCCTAATTGTCCTCCTTTTCAATATTTTAACACTGATCTGTTAATCTCTATTTGAGAGATGAATCAACATGTTTCCGATATGTTGAAGAATGGTCTGAGAAAAAATATACACTTTCCACATGATAATTTAGTTATTTTAGTTTAATTTACGTTGTGCTGACCTTGAACTATAGCAGAAATTTGAATAGTTATTTTAGTTGGTAATGATTGTTGGGAAAGTGAGAAATCTAGATTGAATGTTGATACTTGAGCTGTAGCACTTACTGTAAAGCTCAATGCCAATTCAATGGGAAATATTTGTTTAAGTAAATAATTAAGAGGAATGTAAGTGTAATTAGTGTATTTTTATTTGAATTAAAAAAATGTTTCAAATATTTACGTTATAACTTTTTCTTGAATTTTTCGCGCGCGTCCGCCTTTTCATTGTAAAAAAACTGGTCACATTATAATATAAATAGAATGTACACTAGTAAATTTAATTTTCTGGAATTTTTTTTCCTGCAATATCCTGTAGTACGAAATTCTTTTAACACAAAAAATATTTCAGTCCCCTCGGTTTCGTGTTAAACGATTTTCTCTGAAATGCAATTTTTTAGCAAAAAATGAAGAAAAAATGACTTGTATATCCAGAACATTCTCCTTTTATGAGAAATGCTTTTATAATAATAATATTTTTCCTTTATATAGCTATGACTTCTTTACATAGCCTGAACCAAGGTTTTTGAAATGTATAATTTAGAAGTGGATTTATTCATATTTTAATATATCAGAGAGTAGAGAAATTTTAACAATAAGCATCGGCTGTTATTTATATGGATCGTAACTGTTAAACCTGGATTTTCAAAAATCTAGGTTTCCGGAGTTGATTAAGAATAGGAATTAATTAATATATTAGTTCCTATAGAATATAGGAAGTATAGAAGAGGATTTAATTAGGAGAGGAGTTATTTTTAGAAAATTAGTTCCGGAGATCTCGTGATTAGTGAGTCACTGTTCTATATATATGGGTTATGCAAAATATTTACCTTAAATCAAGCGCTTCTAAGAAAAAGCAGCGATGCAAACAGAAAAAAAAAATTGAAGCAAAAACTGATGTATTAAATGTTTAATATGTATCATTCTACTTATGGAATGGATGATGTTTTATAAGTGTAAATATGCCAACTTAATCTATTTAAAAAAACAATTTCATTATTATTAGAACGATCGTATTTATAACTATCAGGCGAATACATCTATTGAAGTTCATATTTCTTACTGTAAAACTTAATGTTATCCCATAAATCGAAAAATGAATGCAAAAGCTGTGTGGTAGATAAATTTGTCGTTATTTGCTTATTGTTTGTTATATAAACTTTTATATAAGCACAACTCTCAGGTATTTTAGGTATAGGTCTAATTATTATAAAAAATAATGTATAAGAGAGAGAAAATTAAAAAAAAATATGCAACTCTCCTCAAAATGGCATAATTAAACTTGTGACGGGTCTTTACGCAACCTTCACCAATTAATCCTCTTGGGGAATCTTTGGGCTAGCATTCGCGTTTAACTCACAGCCATCGCTCCCAAGAAGAAACACTGACATACAAATTAGTTCGAGTATATAAAGTTAGAGTTTGGTAGTTGTAAGGCAGAAGTATCTGAGCATCTGTTACAGCGTTACTAAGGTGAGATTTCGGATTTATGCAATTTGACTTAAGGACGGAGTTTTGCTACTGTACTGAATTAGTGGATTAGAAATTGATAGGTTAGGATTGATTGAGGTTAAATCAATCTTGCGCTTATTCACTTAGGGTTTTTGCTTTCTTTACATCCTACTTAGGACTTCCTTTTGTGGTTTACTTTGTGATTGATTAGGGAGATTAAATAATAATAATTTAGATTTATCATGGAAGTTTCTGGTCAAGCTTTGTTCCCTCCTACATCTTTAGGTAGACAGAACGGTTATATAGGAAGCGACTTCGGGGGAAGTCGCTTACAAACTGAACTACTTAATGTAATTTAGAAACAAGTAATTTTGTTGTTATTCATATAAAAAAACAGTTTTCTTTAAAAAAAATTCTAGGATTTTTTTTTGTTTTTTAGATTTTATATATATATATATATACTTAATATTATCGTCAGGTAATATAATGTTGTGAAAAACAAAAACAAAATATAACCAATTTGCACAGCAAAGCTTCTATAAATAAATTTTTAAAATAAAATTATTACGTACAAAATTCAACACAACTTCTTAAAAACTAACCGAAAATTAATTTGTATATAATTTATTTTGTGAATTATCACAAAAGAGTCTAGCGAATTAATTTTTTTTTTTATTTCATACTGGATAAATGCCGTCATTTGGACTAGTTCTACATCTGTACATTGCGCATTAAAAACCATCCAGTTCTATATTTTGTGTACAAGTCTAACTTTTCTTATTCATTTTTGTACATACAGCTGACAAATATTTGAACAATACACGCGTGAGATGCACGAGATGGCAGATGCAATATTTGTTCAATTGATTTCCAATGAAAATCACTTCTAACCTTATTCGAGACTTTGTACGTTTAAAATCACTACCCGAAAAGGAAACTTATAGAAATTCAAAAAATGATAATTAAGAAAACAATATAAATATAACAGCATGATGAATAATTCTCAAATTTAGATAGAAAAAAATAATTTACAATGATTTTGTAGTAGGGAAAAATTGTTGTGTTACATATTTTTTTGCACACCCGCCGGTTACCCACCTTCCTCACTTAAAAAGTGAATCACTGTCTTCCTTTTCTCCTTGGTGGAGATCGACAATGAAACTGCCATTTTGAACGGTCTGCTATATCCCAACGAGTACGAGGGATGACGTGCGACACGTTGTACAGATGTGTTACCGACTACCCCTCAATCAGCGCACTGTTTCCAAACCTTGGAAAGAGAAATTGCAAAAGTACCTTTATTTTTTGACTTTTCCTCGTATCTGAATACAGTGCTAGAAAAAATAATAATGCCAAGCGAAAATCTTCATTGTTTTCACAGAAACGAGACAGTTTTGTACAGTTTTAAACATGAAACAAATTTTTTTTAAATTATCTAATCAAAATACCTACACGAAATAGTTTTTTCTTTTTTAAATTATAAAATTCCTTTCTCTTTAATTTTTGCACAAGCAAAAATCTGGAAAATCTGGAAAGCGTTTATTGTTTATTCATTTTCAGTGGATCTTGAAGCTGTGAACTTGTTTTAATAAATCACACACACATGTCTTAGAGAAATTGTAATTTTTGTGAGAGTGGGAATGAGAGAGATTCAAAGAATGTGGTTTAAATTATCAGGAAACAGTTAAAATATCAAACAGATCTAAGACTGGGGGAATAACTTTTTAAGAAACAGTGATAATTATCCAAAGTTAGGGTGACAGGAAGTGCTATTTCATTGATTCCTACTCGTACGAGAACCATTATGAGTCAAACATCTAGTAAAAATCTTTCTTCTGCACAAATTGTTACTCATTCGAATTTTACACGTACCAGCTAACCTCTCCACACCCAAATGACCAATGTCCATAAGAGAATAACCATGAAAAATTCCTAAAGAAAGAACATTTTTAATTCTCGCTTTCTCTACTAAGAAAGACAATACAATCATTTCTTTTTTATTTATCTGCAACAAATAAAACTAATTTGATACAATGTATTTAGTGATAAAGTAAACATTCAGTGCAATTACTGTAAATTTGAAATGTTATACCATCAAGAATATGTGCAATAACGAATCTGCTACTGTAGTATAAGGCATAAGATTAAAGAACTGTCATAAAAATGGAATTCTACTCATAAAAATTCTATAAATATATATCAATTTCAAATATTTAAACAATTTTATGGGGGAATTTTTATACCTTATATATAAAGTTAGTACTGAAAACATGAAGCAATAGTATGATCTTTTAAATAGCCAACCACCATTGAAAATATAAGAAGAAAATATTGCTATAAAACGGAAAAATATGGGGATCAAAGTCTACGTTCACAAGAAAAAAAAGTGAAAATATTTTCTTTTAATCTATTAAGATGTATCAATAGCACCTACGAAACTTCTGAAGAGATGCAAGTGTATCTCACGTGAACATAGATTCATTACATTTTATTTTTCTGTGATTATTGTCTGGGTGGCGTTATTGGTTTTTCACTAGCCTTTTGCACCTAAGGTTGCGGGTTCGACCCCCGCCCAAGTCGGTGAATTTTCAGGATGTAGAAAATCGACAGCGATGACGTCGTATGATTATACGGCATGTAAACGTTTTAAGAGTGTCTGTTTGGCTTGTGGATGCTCTCAGCAAAATTAAATCCGAGTACAGGTTCGCATTTTCAGAGCTCACGTGCCTCCATCTGGATAGGAAACTGGGCGTCAAAATTGTTTGCGGTAATTGGTATCGCCTGTATGGGGCCGCGCTAAAGCGTGATACCAGCTCCTGGGGAATGTACTAAGTCTGCAAAAGTTAAAATACTAAGCGTAGCCCCATTAGAAAAAAAATTTCTGTGGTTTACTAAAGAATATTTCTGTTACGTATTTTTCTCGAAGTAGAATAATCCTCCAAATAAAGTGATAGTTTAATCATCATACTGAATATATTAATATTGATTGAATTTCTTAATGTATCACATGTAGTACAACTATTTAAAAAGCAAAACACACACACACACACACACACACACACACACACACACACACACACACACACACACACACACACACACACACACACACACACACACACACACACACACACACACACACACACACACACACACACACACACACACACACACACACACACACACACACACACACACACACACACACACACACACACACACACACACACACACACACACACACACACACACACACACACACACACACACACACACACACACACACACACACACACACACACACACACACACCCACACACACACACACACACACACACACACACACACACACACACACACGCACACACACACACACACACACACACACGCACACACACACACACACACTACACCAGCGTTTCTAAATCTGTGGAGCGCGTCCCTTACGGGCCAGGATAACTTTACTTGGGGGGGGGCGAGCATATCGAAATATCTAGTATAAAAGATTATTTAAAAATATTAGTAATTTACTGAAAGGAAAAAAAATACATTCCGACGTAATAAAAAAAATAAAATGCACATTTATACTGATACAATATATTTATATGTATATATAATGCATAAAGTGATATTTAATTTCACAATACTAAATTAAGAACAAGTTTAATAATTGTCCGTGACCTTATGGGCTAGTCATATATAAAATTATATACAAAATTTAATATATATCAATAATTTGTACGGTTTATAATTAAAGTCTTATTGTAACTTTAACGTTAAAGTACATTATTATTGAATTCAATACATTTTGATTGTAAGGAAGAGGGCACGATGAAAATTATTGTTGAAAATTGTGTCGCAAATATTAAAAATTTGAGAATCACAGATGAATTAAAATACACGTTACTAAAAATGAAATTTAACTATAAACATATTACTATAATGGTAAACATAAATGCTTTCACTTAAATAAAAGATGTGTTTTTCCATTACATATTTTATAATTGATTATAAATCTATTTTTTTCCTGCAAGGAGAAACGAAAACTTAAATTAGGGATACACATGATTATATAAAATAAAGTACGTTAAAAGTTATGAAAAAGAATAACTTTAAGGTATCCGACTACGTACGGAATGCGATTTTGCTAAAACGTATGAATGGATAATATTTGTGAAGTTTCGTGTCACTTAGATCAGAATACGTGTATAAAATTGTTTTAAGAATATTATTATAGGAAAAAATTATTTAAATACCATATTTTGACAAAAAATAAACATAGAATGACTTAGTTTCAAAACATTCTCCTTTTATAAAAAATGCATTTATAATAATAATATTTTGCCTGTATATAACTCAGACCTCCGTACAGAGCCTGAAGTAGGATTTTTGAAATATATAACTTAGAAGTGGATTCATCCATATTTTAGTACAACTGAGGGGAGAATTTTTAAGAAAAGAGAATGCCCATAATTATTTCAATTGGTAGTAACTCTGAAAATAATGCAAAATTTTCATAAATCCTAGTTAAGGCCCCTGGAGAAGTCTTTATATAAGCAAAGTTTTATTAATATAGAAGCATTTTTTATAAAAGGAGAACGTTTTGAAAATAGGTTATTATAAGTTCATTTTTTGCCAAACTATTGCATTTAAATAATTTTTGTTGTCATAATATCCTTAAGGTATCAGTCTACGTTCGAAACCGTGATTTTAAAAAAGCACATAAATGGATAATTTTCATGATATTTAGTGTCACTTAGATTAGAATACATGTATAAAATTGTTTAAAAGACATTTTGACAAAATAATTATTTAAATACAATATTTTGGCCAAAATTTAACTTAGAATAATCTTTTTCAAAATGTTCTCCTTTTGGGAAAAATGTTTCTATTATAATAATGTTTTGCCTGTATATAACTCAGACCTCTTTACAGAGGCCCAACTAAAAGTTTTGAAAAATTCACATTATTTTCAGAGTTACCACCAATTGAAATAATTATCGGCGTTTTTTTCTTAAAATTGTTTCCCTCTGTTGTCGTAAAACATGGATAAAACTACTTCTAAGTTATAAATTTCAAAAATTCTAGTTGAGCCTCTGTACAGAGATCTGAGCTATGTACAGGCAAAATATTATTATAATAGAAGCATTTTTCACAAAAAGAGAATATTTTGAAAATGGTTCATTCTATGTTCATTTTTTGTCAAAATTTTATACATAAATAATTTTTTATTGTAATACTATTCTTGAAACAATTTTATATACATTTTCTAATCTAAGTGACACTAAATATCATAAATATTATCCATTTATATGCTTTTGCAAAATCACGGTTCCGAACGTATTCGGATACCTTAAGCAATATTTAAGTCAATATTTTTATATTTGATATTCGCTTAAACTTTTGCAAGATATAATTAAATTTGTGTCTTAATATCTAATTCATTTTCAAAGTGTTGTTTTAAATTTACTTTCCAATATGTTTAAGAATTTTTCATCATTTATTTAAAAGTTTTTAAAGACTCGCGTTAAAGAACTTTCAAATTTTTATATAAAAGAGAATAATAAAAAGAGCATGATTAATACACAATAATTAAATGGTTTAGTAATTTTTTTAAAACTCTTCTATGTAAAATTTGAGATGGTATTTTAAGGCATAGAAAGAGCTATTAGCAATTAGAAAGTTAATATTAGAAAGTTATTAGCAATTTTTCATTTGTATTTTCTGATTAATTTAAATGTATAATTTATCGAGTTAAAAACACTGAAAGACAATTTTAGAGGAAAAAATAATCTAATTTTGAAAGCTAATTGCTTTTTTAATGGTATATAAGTATTAAAATTGCAATATAATGACTATCACATAAGGGCTTACATTTTGTTTTTGTAGCATATAAAAATTAGAAAAGGTATTTTCACATTTCAATGACAATGATATGCTTAAAAATTTTCATATATACCTTTATGAAACGAAAACTTTAGAAAACTGAGCTTGATTTCCATATTTCAATTTAAAGTACACAAAGTATCCTATTTACATCTTTGAAAGATCCGCAAGCATACTGGGCCAAGCCGAGAAGTATCCATAAAAATGCTGCATCTTGACATTATTACAATACAATAATTTTAGTTTTATTTTTAATAAAAGCAATTCTTTATTATAATGTAATATTCATCTTTCGTCACTCAAATGATCTCATACATGAAAACATCTTTGAGATAATCAAACACAACTGGTTAAAAATCATATGATAAGCATCAAGGTCAATTGGAGGTCGAATATAAGGAGGCGTATCCGCAAACAGATCGTATCTATTGGAAGGTTATAAAGGCGTGACTCTACGTCATGTTTTGAAGAGCAGAAGATTGTAATATACGAACATAATGATTACGTAATACATAACGGACTATATATGTTTTTGTCCTTAATGCGTCGAACCTTTCGTGAGAAAACATTGAATAACAGAACGTATTATGATGTAACATATCTTGAATTTGATATCAGTCATTTGCAATTATTTCGTAATGAATTTGAAATTAATAACATTTGAGCTAAATTGCAAGGCCAGATGTACACGAAAACAGAATTTGCGTAACGAATTAAAAAAAAAAAAAAGGTTACTTAATTTTCCTATTCATCTGTAACAATTTACATAATAATGTTGCTTAATTCTTAATTCTCCATTTTCAGCACTTACGAAAAACAGCTCAAATGGGCGCATTTTTAATGATTTTGATGATTGGGTAAATTTTTAAATTAAATGAAGTGTTAAACATAAACCAAGAAAGGATTTTAAATAGAGCATAAAAATTAATTGTTTAATCCTTAGGTATATTCGCCATGTAACGCATACCCCCCCCCCTACCGAGGAAACCTGAAATGTACATGTGCAGTGCTCTCATCCTTTGAAGTCATATATTCACAGTACTATATCAGGCTTTTAAACAATGGTATACTTCTTGAAATAAAAGTCTAAAGTGTAAGTGAGGGAATATTAACGTCGCACTAATCAGCTACTCGAGGGCTTTTGGAGTAGGACTTTGTGATTTGTCGAAAATATAAGAAAAGAGGTTTTTAAAGGATGTGGATGTCAGAAGGGGAAAAAAGAAGCATTTGCAGAGAGAGGCAAATGCCTGTCTAAAAATAGCCTGTGAGCGGATAATAAAATCATGAAATAAGAAATAAAACCTAACATAATTTTAAATTTTTTTTCTTAAAAAAATATGGTATGTTCTGGATGGAATATATTAGTGCTTATGGATCACAAGGTAACAGTGAAGTCGAAGTCGAAACAATATTCTCTCGATGATGTTTCTCAAATGTGAAACGAAAGACAAATATGTTGAACATGTCATCCAATAATGAAAGTTTAAAAGGTACGTCATTTCTATTAAATATTTAGATATTGTTACGTTGGTCGGGTCTAGGATTTTATGCAAATCAGTCACAAAATACAAGACCGATCTTTAAGAGCGATGAAAATTTATTATCGGAAATCCAATCCTTTAAATACAGGATTCGACAGTAATATTCGCAAAATAAGTCTCAGAAGGTCTTCACACCTTCAACAACACTCAACACACAATTATCAGTGTTTAAAATACACATATGTAAAAGATTATTCACAAGCATAGCCAAGCTAATCGGTAATCACGGTAAAGGCAAGTTTACTAATCGCTGGTTGAAACAAGTCTGATATTTTCGACGAGCACCGCTCTATTTATAGACCCGGCGGAAACTTCCAGAAAGATCCTCTAGCGTCATAGAGAGTGAAATTAGATGTGGATGGAGCGTGTGTGGATTTCTCCACAAATTTTTAGAAGACTCCAGAGGGTCCTAAACTCGCCAACATGGACTCCAATGTCGCCAAAATGGTTGCCAAAGTCACCAAATTGATAGCCAACTCTGTCACCATTATGATGCCAACTTCGCTGTACCGCCAAGTTCGCATTGAATCGCCACTATAGCGTTTGGGACGGCATTGTTTGTGAATTTTACAATTTTAATATAAAATTACTGTAACATAGAGTAATATAAATGGATTAAACATCCAAATACAAATTATTTACACTATTTACACAAAATTTGTAACAATATATACAGAAATCTAATTTTTTATGCCCATCTCTATTTTTTTAAAAAAAGCTATCACTTTTATATCTGTCGCATAATGTGCACCCATAAATTTCATTACATTTTTTCAATTCCTACTATTAGCTCACACTCTCTATATATGTATTTATTTATCTGGGTGGAATTTTCAATCGTTAATAAAATACATTTTAAAGCGCTCAATTGACCTGGAATTTTATATACATGATTATTTTGGATGACAATACAGTAATTTTATTATAATTTATAAAAATTAACTGATAAAAACTAATTATTTAAAGAATTACAAATACAGCCACATTGGCATTATTTTTGCCGACTTAGCGACCCTTTTGGCAACTTGTGTCAAAACTTGAAAAGGTTTTTTCCCCCACGTTTTAAAGCACTCAGTTGAATTGAAATTTTATTTACACGATTGTTTTGGATGACAATGCGATACTTTAATGATAATTAATAAAAAATTAATTATCACTTAAAGTTGTGATTCTGCCCCTATGTATATACATATTTATATTAATTGTAACTATTTAATAAAAAGTAGGTAAAATAAAATTTTTCTTTGTTGATCTAAGTAGGAATTGACTTAATTTTTTTTTTATATATTATATATTTTTTTTTGTGTTTAAAAGTGTACGTTGTACTGTGAAATATCCGTTAACTTATAAAGATTTAATTTGGTAAATAAGACACTAAATTTAGAAATGCATCAATAAATATTTATCGAAATGAATTTTTTTCAATACAGTTTTTATTGTTCATCAAATTATTTAACATAAAACGCGTATCATATTCCCAAGAAAGAAATATTTTGAGATCGCTATTGATGGAAGATAACTGACCATTTGTTCAATACATTCATTCTAAACACAACGGCGATGTTTTCTCAAATGAAATGTTTTCTCAATGATGATCAAAGTTCTTTTGTTTCATTTATTTTTTATTTATTGAACCTGCCGGTTTCCTCCAGACCAGCAATAAAAAGTAACAAAAACCATACTCAGGATTTTAATGAAACGTTCCAGGTTCCTTACTGTAAATAAATATATTAAGTCTCTGTTATATCTCACAGACTGACGTCAACTGAGCATATTAGAGCTCTTTCAGCCCAAATACAGGACATTTCTATAGCAAAGCATATCTTTTTAGAACCTTTTTGAAATACCTGCGGAGATGATATTATTGTTCTACATTAAACTTAGAAAAACATCGTCTGATGTGCTCGTGAGCATTTCATGGTATTGATTTTAATTTCGAATATTATGTCTCATAGTTTACTGAGTTGCTTACAAAAGTCATTATCATTATCAAAATATTTATGTAATAAGCATCGCAATTTTGGGAAATTTGTTCAGGTGTTGTTTATAATGAAATGGTTTACTTTCGTTCCTAATTTGTATTCTATTTCTTGGGATCAGATATTTTTTCTTTTCGAATTTGTTCTGCATTTGTATACATATATTTTGGTTCTGTAATAAATGTTGCTGATGATCTTTGCCTTTTTTTTTCATTTGCTACAATACAAGATTATCCTTCTAATTCTAATTATCATAAAATCCGGTGTATAATGCGCACGTATACTTTTAAGCTGCCTTTTTTAATTTTTAGGTGTATTCGCCGGATAACGCGCACTCCCTCTTTTACGAAGGGATCTGAAACGCACAAGTGCAATATTCTTATGTATTAAAGTCATTTATTCAAGCAATTATCCCATGCTTCTGGGGAAAAAAGTTTATTTCTAGGACTATAATCCTTTAAGTCAGTGCTTCTCAAACATTCGATATTCGCGACCCAGTTTTCAATCATAATTTTCTTCACGCTCCCCGCCTCCTAAAATAACAATGTACTTAATGTTGTAATAAGGTACAGTAATGGCCAAAAGTGCGGCCATTTTTTAAAATTTTTATGTTTTTTAAGTATGTTATTTATAGAAAATTTTCCGTAGCATAAAATGCAAAGAACTTTAAATCATTTTAAAGAGAATTTAACGCCAAATTCAATAAAAAAAAAGAAAATTAAAATATTTGCAAGGTAAAAAAAGTTATGCTGCAATAACTGTCAATATACTTTAGATACTGCTGATAACAGTGAGTTATCAGAGCTTAGGGAAGTTGCCTTTATTCTTTATTATAGCTTCACATCGATGTTTCATTGAGTTGAAAATAGTTTTAAGCCATTACTTCGTTATTACATGATGCGAGGAAACAATTATATCCTCAATTACTTCCTTTTTATTTCATGGGTATCTCATTCGGACAAGTGTTTTCAAACGGTGCCACAAGTTTTCGTTAGAATTGAGGTCAGGGCTGTTTCCTGACCAGGATAACAATGATATTTAGTCAGAGAAATGACATCAAATAAAAGAGTAGATTAGACACATGGGTGACGAGAAAGTAATATTTCCTAAGTTAAAATTACGTAACAGGTGGGTAGTTCAATGACAATATCTGTAGACTGAAAGTTTTGTTTAAGATGTCAGGAGACAAATTTAATAAAAAAAAGTAGGAAAAGGCCGAAAAAGGTGCACCACATCTGATGATGACAGCTAAACAAAAATACTATGTATCAGAGGTAAGATAATTTCATGGACATCCATCAGAAGTGACTTGAGTGATGCTGATGTTTCTGTCAGCTCAAAAACAATCTGGAGTAGATTAGCAGAAGTAAGACTAAAAAGAAGAATTCCACGAAAAAAACCGTATCTGAATTTTAACCGCAAGGGACTACAGTAGGCAATGGAACTCATTAATAGGACAAATGATTATTGGTCACAAGTTATATAGAGGGACGAAACTAAAATATCGTTATTCGGTAGTGATAGACTAAAATATGTAAGACGTAGAATGGTGGAAATGCTACATCCTGACAGTATCCATGCAACAGTGAAGCACCCACATAGTTTTATTATTTAGTCATGCATATCAGCAGATGGTATCGGTCCCCTTCATATCATCGATGGGACACTGAATGTCATAAAAATATATTGACACCATTCAAGAACCCAAACTTCTACCTTCCATCAGGGATCTATTTAACAAGAATGCTTTATTTATTTGTAAGCAAGATTCTGCTCCATTGCCACACAGTAAAGTAATTGAAAAAGTGGTACCATTCTAAGATCATCGAGTTGTTGTCCAGGAAACAGTCCTGACCTCGAAACTATCGAAAACTTGTGGCACCGTTTGAAAACTTTTGTTCAAATGAGGTACCTATGAAAGAAAAAGAGCCAGTTGAGGATATAATTGTTTCCTGGCATCATGTAATAACGAAGGAAGAGTTTAAAACTATTTTCCACTCAATGAAACATCGATGTGAAGCTGTAATAAAGATTAAACGCAACCTCACTAAATTCTGATAACTCACAGCTATCATCAGTATCTAATGTATGTCTACAATTATTGCAAGATAACTTTTTTTTGTCTTAAAATATTTGAATTTTCTTTTTTGTATTGAATTTAGTATTAAATTCTCTTTAAAATGAAGTAAAATACTTAGTATTTTGTGCAACGTAAAATTTTCTATAAGCGTACAAACTTAAAGAAGATAACAATTTAAAAAAAGTGTCCACAATTTTGGCCACCACTGTATAATACTTTGAATATAAATCGTACAAATTATAAGATAAGTATTAAATTTTATGTACAATTTTGTATATGATAAGACCATGGAAAATCACTAGTAAATATTAAACTTGTTCTTTACTTAGTATTGATACTTGGTATCAAATATATTGCACCGTACTGATACATTTATAAGCATAGTATATCGGAGTAAATGTGTATTTATTTCTATTATGTCAGAATATATTTTGTTTTGCTTCCTAATAGTATATTGATAATTTTTTAAAAATTTTATTTTCGACTTTTCTATATGCTCACGCCTCCTAGGGAGGCGCGCCCAACAGTTTGAGAAACACCGAGTTAGAGGTATCTTAAGAAACTATTTGCGCGGATCAGAAACATTTGCTCTCTACTTTCATTGCTTCAATAAATGAAATATTTTACAATCTAGAGAAAAGTCCTCCTTAATAGGTACATATGGTTTCTTCTCAAATAAGCTGATTAAACCAACGGCAGGGTTAACCGATGTATTGGATGTTAAAGCCTTCATAACAACCTCAAAATAAAATAAGTGTGAACCAGTGGCCTCCCCACAGGAATTTGTCAAGGGGAAGGGAGAGATCCAGGGTCGAAAGTCCACCATTCTCGTATCATACCCCTATACGCCACCAAACACATTCTTTTGATTTTGTCTTCATTCGGGAACAAAAAACAGTAAAAAATAAATTAATAAATAAATAACTAGCATTATATATATGCGACTTCTCCCTGAAGTCGCTTCTTCATTGTCTTGTCTACTGATGGGAGGCCAGAATTGTTCATGCTTTAGAAATCACCCCTCAACAACTGGGGATTTTTATACGAGTCCCCCTTGACCGGACGTGGCGAAATGCCTCCTAATGCGCCGGAGAGAACCAACACCCAAAGTTTCTCCCCTGGACCGTGGCACCCGCTGGGAGTGGGGGTGCAGACAAAAATGCTCCGAGTAGGAGTGAGCCAGAATGACATGGACTGCGACCAGCACGAGACGGGACAACATGGTTGGTGCTTGGAGTCTACGGTGGATGTCAGCTGGGGTCGAGTTTCTTTTTTCTCCACACTGGTTTTGGTTCTATTACTACATTGGTGTGCAAAACTTAAGCAACAGGTGGGTTTATTGCCATAACTTCACGAAAAATCATCTGAGAGACATGAAATTCAGAAATGAGGGAGAGTATTATGTACGTAAAGGATGACGAAAGCATCGGCGCTGAAAAAGGAATACAATGCATACGGTATGGAATCAAACAAAAACAAGCTTTATTGAACGCATAGTATCGTGACTCATGATGGTCTATCCAACAGGAAGAACAACAAGCAGAGGTTCTTAATATGGTATATGCCCTCCCCTCACTGCAATGGTTGCTTCGCACCGTCTCCGCATACTCAGAACCAGCTGGTGCAACATTTCTTGCGGTAGGAGTGCGCATTCTTCAATCAGCATCTGTTTGAGTTGTTGGGTGTTCTCCGGATGATGTAAGCGTGCTGCAATGCGTCTCCCCAAAGCATCCCACACATATTCGATGGGATTTAAATCTAGGGAGTACGCCGTCCAATCCCTTCGATTGATATCTTCACTTTCCAGCAGCTCCTCAACAGCAAGAGTCTGATGTGGCCATGCATTGTCATCCATAAAAATGAAGTCTGGGCCAATGGCACCTCGGAACAGACGCACATGGGGAAGAAGTACCTCCTCTCAATAGCGATCCCCGGTTACAGACTCTTTATCGAAAATGTGGAGCTCAGTTCGCCCGTTCAGCATAATGCCTCCCCAGACAAGAACTCCAGGACCACCGTAATGGTGTCTTTCCTTGATGTTACTGGTATAAAACCGTGTCCCGATCTCTCTCCAAATCAAAACGCGTTGAGAATCGATTCTGGTACTGAACCGACTCTCATCCGTAAACAGGACACGACTCCATTGACAGTTGTCCAGTTTTTGTGCTCTCTGCACCACTGTAAACGGTGGCGGCGGTGGTCAACTTTCAACGGGAGGCAGCGTTCAGGACGGCGGGTGAATAGGCCCTCTTTGTGAAGGCGTCTGGCCTAGTAAACTGCAACACTTGTCACCCCGTTGCTGTATAGAGTTGCTGAGCAATGACGCATGCTGACTGCCGTCGGCCTCTTTTCGCCTGCAGGATGATATATCGGTCATCCCCTGCAGTTGTCGTCCTCGGGTGGCCACCACCAACCTTTCTAACAGCTGTACCTGTGGTTTGGAACGCTTTCCAAGCGCGCGAAACGACACTTTTGTTGATTCCGAACTCTGCAGCTACACTGGTGACGGTACGCCCCTCCTCCAGCTTTCCGATCATTCTTCCACGTGTGAAGTCATCCAGGTGATTTCTTCTAAGCCATATTTCACGAACTGACCCACTGGCACTTGCAGCGAATATGTTGAATTGCGTCCTTCATTTTATTTTACTGTTGAACAGCACGCGCCGACCTCACGCATTTTGCGTACGCTCACGTCGCTTCTGACGTTTCGTTCCTGATATTTGCATATGCATGACGTTTCTACTGACTTACGTGTTCACTGTACTGATCTCCAGACCACCTTTTCTACAATTTCATGGTTATCTGCTTAATTTTTACATTGTTGCTTAAGTTTTGCATACCAGTGTAATATGGTTTCCCTGGGAGACACTATATTCTCTTGTAGGGTCGATGGAACCTCAACATTCATTACTTACCGGAGCTCCACAAGGATCACCGAATTTTCTTCTCATCGTGGATAATTTTGGATGTGTTGCCTCACCAGATCACCGAACTTTCTTTTCAGTATTGATACATCAACTATTTCTCCTAATCGGAACCCACAGGATCACCGAACTTTCTTCTCATTACGGAACATTAATTTTTTATACTGGTTGTATTTTTTTATACTGGCTGTTTATTTGAGAGAGGGGAGGAGTGATAGGAGGCCAGAATTGTTCATGCTTTAGAAATCACCCCTCAGAAACTGGGAATTTTTATACGAGCCCCTCTTGACCGGATGTGGTGAAATTCCTCTGGTAGGGAGTGTCAAAAAGTTTCCCACGTCACAAAAGTTCAGTAAACGCATAAATTTTGAGGCTGCGCCTGACCCCGGACCAATCAGAGAAATTATACTGGACAGAGCAAAGAGTTCGGCTCCAGGATTTTGGAGTGATGAGGAGCGGGATGATAAAAAAGGGGACGCAGAGAATTCGGACAGAGAGATCCTCTCCCAGAGTTGCAGAAAGAACCTTCGGTTAAAAAAACTCCGCCGAAATTCCACCCGGACCGGGCGACCACCATGTCCATCCCCTCTGCACCTTCTCTCTCTCAAGCTAAGTTTTAATCATTTTTTGATCGTGTATGTAGAAGTATAAATCCTTTTCTATAAGTGTGCTTAAAATAAATATATCTTAAATGTTAAATATAGTCCTGTAATTGATGATTCTTATTTTATTTAACTTTGGTCATGATGCGATGTGAAATTATGGAAACTGGGTTGATATTTGAGAATTTAAATAAGTTAAAATAGCGTCGCATCACTACATAAAGATGTGGGAGGGAACGAATAATGACTAGAATTCTCCATGGTAAATCTAATTTATTATTATTCAATTGTACTACTCCACAACAAAGTAATCTACAAAAGGAAGCCCTAGGAGTGATATAAGGAAAGCACCCACCTTAAGTGAATAAGCGCACGTAATCAGATTAGTTTAGCTTTAATCAATCCTAACCTATTAATTTCTGATCCACTAATTTAGTCTAGTAACCAATATCCGCCCTTTAGTCAAGATGAGTAAATTCTAAATCTCACCTTAATAACGCTACATTCAGATGCTCCACTCTTTCTGATCTACGAATATGAAACTCTAACTTTAACTAATTTTCATATCAGGGTTTCTTCTTGAGAGGGATGGATGTGAAATAAACGCGAATGCTAGCTCAAAGATTCCCCAAGAAGATTAGTTGGTGAAGGTCGCGTAAGGACCCACCACAGCATTAATTAATAAAATTAATTATTAATAATAAATATTTAATTCAATTTTACGCACTATACACATATGATTATAATCAATAGAAACAAATCAATGGCTATGGGAGGACGGACCCAGAGACCCCTCTTTGTGTGCGCTACGGTGTGAAACATATGTATATAATATTATAATGCTTCAAAGCTCTTTCATGTGTCACATATACCGACTTCTTAAAATTTTGAATCAAAATCTTAAAATAAGGTGCTACTTAAAGTTAAGGAAAAGTTAAATGTGCATTTTAAGTGATTCTTTTTTGAAGAACTAGCTTTTTTGGTTTATAAAAATGTGAATTCCTGTAATTGCAAACGAAGACTTCTTCGAATACTCAAGTAAAAATAACACGTATTAACCTTTTAACGGGCACACAGAAAAATACAATTTTCGTGATAAATTACTTGATAAATGTAATGTTCTCATCCTCTATAAACATCTTTTAGTCACAAAAAATATCTAATCGTGGGTTTTTTCCTGGGTGGTGGCTAGACGTTATTGCCACTGCACTTGATATATATCCACATTTTATATTTTATTTAATTTTAGTATGAAAATTTAGAAATAAAGTAACATTTTTGAGAATTTAAATTAGTTTTCCCCCAAATTTGATGAGCTATTTACTATGGAACTTAATAATATGCAAACGTTTTCTCCGAGCAGGAAAGTTGTAATGAAAGATTTTCGAACCCGAGAATCTTGTACAACATATTGTAAACAAAGTTTGCTTATATTTTCCACCTCCAGCATTCTCACATGATTCTATGTGCTCTCTCTCGAGTACAGGAAATAGGTCATTTTTCTGCTCTAGGTGGGCAGTGGATGGAGCCTCTATCTACGTATTAAAGGTTTCCAAAAACCTAAATAAAATTTTTTAAATTGTATAATTGCTTAGTTCATTCAGATGAGAGAAAAGTGTACTTAAGACATGTCGAAATTTTTTTCACAAACATCAGAAATTTATTTATAGTAATCAAAATACAATTTGTAGATTTACACAAAAAAACTGTTTTTAACTACCCATCAGAGGACATGAAATGCAAAAAAAGGTATCATGCTGAAATCCGTATTAATTTTTATGCGTTTTAGCTTCAATTAACGCATATAGATAGACTAAATATCCAACACTCGCTTTGAGAAAATTTTTTAAATATGTGGCTAGACGTATAAGCCACTGCCATTAAAGGGTTAAAAATCGGAACATAATAGATATTCTGTTAATCAACTAACTTATAAATTTCATCAAGCGAAAGAGATTGGTTTCTTTTCTAGAAGAATCTATCGCGAAGGTTATTAAGGAAGGTTCCGAGATTCAAGGTTTCCGGCATTGCAAGCACTTGAAGAATCCCATTAGTGTATCTGATGTTCTCTTAATATTTATCTCAAGAGAGTTAAGGATATTATATTACACAGTTTATACAGTCTTTAACTCCTTTTATACAAGTTCAGATGTATTAGATGCAATTATTTTTCTATTGCAATCAGATTTGATTACCATTATATAGAAACTTTGAAAGATAATGTAATGCCCTGAACTTACGCGACAGACGGGACTGAGTGATAACCACGTAAGTCGAATTCCCTTACAAATACATATAAATTATTTTTATTTAGGCCAGGAGACGAAGGAAAGTAATAATTTGGAAGAAAAATGTTAGGTTACGCAAATACGAAGTTGCAAACCGAAGTTGTAATGATGTAAAACAAGGGTGGACATTAAGTCGATCGCCATCGACTGGTGGACCACTAAGACATTTTGGAGTGACCGCCTTCACTAAGACCTAATAGTCATTCCATCATATGAAGGTCTATAAATACCGTATTTATTCCAGTCTAAGCCTCCATGGATTCTAAATCGCGCCCCAAATTCTCAACAAGATTTTGTGAAAATTGAAAAATATTTTAAAGTGTTTTATGGATGTCAAATTTTATGAAATTAAAATAAATTTAAAAAGAAAACTAATAAGAAGTGAATAATTAGTGATTTTATAAGTATTATATACTTTTAAATACATGTATGAAGTTGTAATTGCTCTAAATGCCCCATTCATCAAATTTTTTCCCCTTCAATTCTACGCCCCATCCGATTTTCATTAGCATTAACATTGGGGTAAAAGTTCGGCGTAGATTAGAGTAAATACGGTATTTTAGAAAACAGAGTAAAAAAATCAAATTATAACAGCAATTTTCGTTGAATAGAAAATGCACTTATTTATTTGGAGGTTATTTTACGAAGAAAATCGTAAAATGTTCTTTGTTCCAGGAAAAAGTTCGCTAAATAGAGAAGTTCGTAAAATGAAGGTCCGACTGTATTGTATACTTTCTTTTAGCTCACTACATCTACGTCACCGGGTGGACCACAACACCCTGAAAAAATTAGATATAGCCCGTACCTTGGAAAAGTCTGCCCACCCATGATGTATAATGTTTCATAAAATCCAACAAAATAGTATGTTTTTCACCCGCAGTATTTCCTCGCAGCATGCTAATTTTTTTATTCCTTATTTGTTGAAAAATGCGCTTATCCTTGGAATCCATATTTTATAAATTTTTTAACTCTTTCTTCAATTAAACTAAGGCCTTTCCATCCAACACCGTTATTCTGTATTTTGACTGAACTGGGAATATTGAATAACACGAGTCTTTAGACTAGTGGCGTAAAGTACATCCCCGAAACACCCGCATCACGTGATGCATAGCCTGATGCTATGATTTTGTAATGCTTTGTAAGATATGGCTTGGGTCTCAATATCTGACTTTACAGGGGCCCCCTAATATTCTCCGTCACGCCACTGCTTTAGACTCAAGTTCTTCAATGTGTTGTTCTTGCCTTTATATGAGCTCATCCATTGTAAGCTCTTAATTGTGGGAACCAGCACAGTACTTGAACGTCATCACTAACCAATTCTAAATTTATTTGCCTGGCAAGGTCGACAACTTCTTCAATGAAATTACCCCAATTTTCTTTCTCAAGCAGAAGGCAAATCAACAGGATTTGAAAATCACGTACATCCGGACTCTCGTAAGTCGAGGTATTACTGTATTTATATTCTCTTGGGCAAAGTAAATTATAAAATTGTAAATTTTAACTTTCTATTGAAATAAATATGTGAAAAATATGTTGAAAACACTTAATTTTTTATATTCCTTTTTATCTTTTCTTTCGACACCGCTGTAGCCGATACGCCATTATCCCACGCGGCTGGTACCGTTTTTGTCGAGTCTAGAGATCAAATACATTTCACTAAAGATTCATTGTATACGTTAAATCTATCAAGGCTGTAAGTCCTCACGTTAACATCGCGTAGAAGTTTGGAAAAGTGAGCTCCTAGATTAGATTCAAAATAAAAATAACGCTCAGAGGTTCAGCTCTGTCCTTGTCTCCAAATCATGATTCAAAATTACTAGGCCCATTGACTATAGCCAATGTTAACATACAATAATTTGCCTTAATAATTTGTATTTACCCATATATGTTACATAAGATACTTCTTTCTGCTGTAACTACATACATATATTCTTTATGGCAGTTTATAGAAACAATACTTACAAATATTTATTATTATGATACAGAAAATAATAAAAATATTATTGATACAGTTTTAATTTCATTTGATATTAATTTATCATTATTTTAGATAATAATATTATTCTAATTGAGGCTCAGCGGCCGAGTGGTAGAGTATCACAGTTCTACACCACAGGTCCGCGGTTCTATCCTCGGGCTAGGCAAGGTCGACTCAGCCTTTCATCCCTACTGCAATGGGTCGATAAATGAGTTCAGAGCTTGCTTGGGGACTTAAGACTGGGGTTTTTGCTTCAGGCTGGCCACCTGATCGGGACATCTGCTCATGCCTCTCAGCGTCCAATGGTCACGTATACTTAGATGGGCACAGTAGAACTTGGCCTTCATGGGCTGTTGCGGCACTGAGTTTAGTTTATTAAAACTATCCTTTTGTAACAAATATGTTGTTTTTTTATTCCAAGTTTAGAAATTGCATTTAGATGAGTGAATCTGTCAATAACTCTGACAGACAATAAATGTTTTTTGATTTGATCTTAGCATTTTAGAATGCTTTTTTTGGTTTAGTAACTTTAATATTATTAATGAATTCAGAATATGTGTGTATATTCAGAATATGCGTGAATTGTGTGTGTATGCACGCGCGCGATGTGAATGATTCCTATAATTATGTCAGCAAAATTCCTTTTTTCGAAATTTGTTCCACTTCTTTATCTAGTCAGACAGGTTTCTTTTTTTCCCATTTAGTTCGGCGTTGTTCGGATTTTTTTGAATGCATAACATATTGCCATGGAAATCCCTCTCTCGGTGTCAGAACTTCTGGTGTGTGTGTGTGATTTCCGTATTAATGTCATTACAATTCCATTTTTCGAGATTTTTTTCACTTCTCTTCACAATGTAGAGGAATTCCCCATATTTTCAATATTAAGAAAATAATTTTATACTAAAATTAATGAATTTTAATGTCATTTTATAATTTAAAGCATACAAATAACATTAAACAAACATTATTTTATAATTAGAACACGAGCACATGGGACAACTCCACCAAGGGTGAAAGAGGATATCGAAGATGTTTCTAGTGAACTGGCCAATGGGAGTTAACGGTTGCACTTCTTGGATGAAACGTCCAGAACTCTATTGCTCTCGGTGAGTTAGGATCTAATAAAACCAGATCAAGATTTATGACCACCATAAAATGTGTAAAAGAGAGAATAACTTGAAATTTTTTCAGAAAAACTTTATAAAAAGGGAGAACAAAAATTGAATCACAAAAGAAAAAGTTCGCTATATCGAAATTGCACTTCGTTATAGAGAGGTTATTTTACGAAGAAAATCATGAAATGTTCAAGGTTCCAGGAAAAAGTTCGCTATTTAGAAAAATTCGCAATATAGAGGTTCAACTGTATATATATATATCCATCTTAATGTCTTTTTAAAATTCCATTATCCAGAACCGAATAATTTGTAACATTGTGCAATGAACAAAGAACGAATAAGTAAAACTCAAGTGTTATTTTTTAAATGCAAAAATCTACTAGTGCTGAATTAACCGATAATATGAGTGCAGGGAAGTTTATCGCGACAAATTATCACGGGTCACACAGTTCACTGTTTTCCCATGTATCATTGAGAATTCAAGCCCCAACAAATATCAATTCGATCAATTGCAAGTTCATCCTATAAGAAACTATTAGCTGAGAAAAATCGACAAATCGAATATCAGAAAATCTATACGCAATAACCATAACCTTTATTTGTCTCCCAAGATAAACATATCTGACTTAGTAAGCTTGTAAAACCGGGATGTATTTACTGATAATATTGGGGAAAGTAAATTGTGAACGAGAACTACTGGTTTCCCCCTTCTTTGGAGGAAGGTTAAGAGATCTCTTGAACGGTATTATGAAACTACTAGCCCGATATTTTCAAGAAAGTTGTGTTTGACATAATTTTGAGAAAGTTTAAAAGTCGTCTTTGATTGGTTGTCTTACATATCTTATACAAGAGATAGATATGGGTTACTTGACTATATTTTTTTCTATATTGTTTTTCTTCCAATTTGAAAATAAAAAAAAAGACTATTTTGCTTTGGTACTCATGCACTAGAAAACTATTTCGCAATTCATTTCACCATTTTTTATTTACCATTCTATGTTTCGTAATCACTTTCCTTTTTGTTATTTACCATAATTCGAGCCTTAAATCACTATTTCATCATTTACTTACGAATGTTTCGCAATGAGTTTTAATGCATTGATGCAGTTGAAAAGAATTGTGTGTAAATATATCTGTATAGAGAGAGAGAAAAATAAGCGTGTTTATAAACTGTGTTAACTTTGTGGTAAAACTTCGAAAATTCGAGGTCCAGTGAGTTTTCATCACCCAAAAATAAAATGTGTGTATAAGTATATAAGTTATATATACAAAATTATTAAAAATATTTTTTTCTGAGAACACTGAGGAAAATCACAAGTAAAATATATACATAGTTTTCTATCATTTTCAAATATATTTGCATATTTTTTTTAGCATTTTATATCGAGTTCAAGTAGTAATATTGAATAGGAGATTTCAAGGTTATTAAGAAAAATATAATGATGTTATAATATAATGATACTTAAGTTGAGAAAAGTTTTATACTAGGAATTATTCATTGTGAAACGGTTTCTTCTGAATTCTCAATCATACGAATTGAATTTGTTCTAAAAGTTTCGAAAATGATTACCGTAAACAGTAAATTTTGTATGGGTGAGAGTTCATTTTGAAATAACATGGAATTTGAAAATGAGTTCTGAGAAATCATAATTTCAGTTTTTCCCCTCATGCTTATGCCAATGAACTATAGCTCTTTCGAACATTTGTTGAATTCTCTATAGAATAAACGAGAAAGATAACTAATAATAATTTATAAAAAGTTCTGAGATTAAATAAGTGCAATTTTTCCAAATAATTAGTTACGCTTTCCACTTAAGGTAACTGGGATGCGAAAAGGCTTGAAAATTTTAATCTTTTTATTTTACTTTCAAAAAATAGAGGGCACTTTTCTGCATCCATAGTATCATTATTTTTTCATCGATTCATTTAATCAACGATAAATAGAACGCTAGAAAACTGAATTTTAAAATTGTAAACAAATGTGGTGTAACTATGATTCAGGTACACTTTCTTCAAAATCCGTTTTGTATGTAATCTATATTGTAAAAAAACACATTTTTCTATTCAAAAAATGTAATTCTTCTGTATTATGTGTTCAAATTTATTGAAAACTCTACATTTTTTGTGCAAAAATTCTGGATAATTTAAATGATTAGTTACAAAATTTTAAAATAAAATTTTGTTTTTTGAAATGTTAATTATGTCTAGTTTTGCATTTATAAATACTCAGTGTAATTCTTAAATTATAAATCAAGGTGATATAGTACAAAGTGGATCTTGAGGATTATTCTAAATTAAATACGCAGCTGGTAAAATAGACATTTCGTTTATCCTAACCGCTTATTGTTAACATTTGAAGGCTCATGAGTAACTCCATATGTTTATAACTGTTTGCTTTACTTTAAAATAAATATTCATGTGATTTTTTTGTTATAATTTTTAAAAAAAGAGTTCAATTTAAATTAGACATCAAGTTAACTTTTTAAATTCATCAAAGATAGATTTTCTTTGTGTATTTTTATACTAAGAGAAATATGTGTAAGGAATTCTGAAATATCCTGTAATGATGATGTTCGAAGTGAAGTAAAGATCTAAAACTTTTAGGCATAAAACTTTGGTATTTTAAATGGAAGAAGGTGTGAATCGTTGATAACACGTGTTGATGAAATATATATAAGGAAAGAGTAATTAAAAAAACTTCTAAATATAATCTGGAATTTTAAGCTTACAATTTAAAAACTGAGAAATGATGCAAGATAATCCAATTAATTATCGTATGGTTTTATATTGTATTAAAAAACTATTTTACAAATCATAGATGAAAATATCTTTATTTGCAGTTTTCTCAAAATACATTTTTTGGTGTTTCCGCGACATTTTTCTCAAAATCTACTTTACCTATAGTACTGATATTTTGCATATTATAATATCCACAAATTTTCAACAAAGTGAATGAATTTTTTTTCAAATAAACATTCACAAATTTTAGATATAGCACATTCCTGCATAAAATTTAAAGGAAATTTGAATCACTAAATTAAAATTTTTAAAAATTTTTATCAATTTATTTTTTAAAATTTCATTTGATTCATTTTATGCATTGTTATGTCTGCTAAAACTCTGTAAAATTTTATAGCTATATATGCAGTGGATTTTATGCAAAGTGTACCTAAAGGTAAGAATATGCCTCGAAAATAAAAAAAAAAGTTATTGATTTTTTATTGATAATACAGATTTATTTTTGTAATTCAAAATGGAACGTTTTTACATTAACAGGTACATAAATATACCTACAATTGAAAGTAAAATTTTACTTCCGTTGCTTTTAATTTAGGTTAGTGAGAACCATTTAAATTTGGTGTAAAAAAAGTTCATCTTTTCTTGTTGCAGACGTCCCAGTTACCTTAACGGCTGTTTTATTTATTGATTTATCTAATATAATTACTTTATTGCTCATTTTCGTGACTGATTGTCATTAATGTCGTGCTATGAAGCAACACTAAGACAGCCCCTGCGCTGGAATTCAACTCTCCAAACTTCCACACCACACCAATGAGAGGAGACTTTGAGTCTTGATAGATTTATTGTGCAACACAGACTCTCTACTGTCGAATCTACGGTTAGACATAAACAATATCTATCATGGCCTAAAGCTAGGGTCAGCAACCTTACAGCTGTAGTGTACCACATCAATCTATCAATATGACTCAGGGTGCCACACAATTGGAAATATATGAAACAATTCGATTCCTGCGAAAGTATATGCAGATTTAACGAATAGAGGTCAAATATACAGATTTAATTATATATTAATTACGTATCATTTAAAGATGTTTATTACTATCTAAATTTATGTTCTTGATATATTCGACATCTGTGCAAAGTGTGTCTTTGGCAGCTACACGATGAGCAATTACGAAACTAATTTGGTCGTTCCAGTTATTCGACAAAAAGTCTTTCTTATATCCAGTAACAGCTGTTTTTGTAACCATATTTCTTATTGACATTCCTAAGCACATGGATTGTAGTCACCCAGCAGGTATAGTGGTTAGTGACGCTGACTGCTGTGTCGTAGAGCCTGTGTTTGCATCCCGGAAATGGCATAGATGTTTGTAATTGTATAGTGCCTTCGTGACATGGAGGTACTCTAAATAGCCCTCGAGACGCAAGTCCTCTCGTGAGGTTGGTGGAAGGGAATAAAAGGTGGGAGGCCTCTGACTCCCAGGGTATTATCCCTCAAAATTAGGGTGAAACCGAGCTAAATTGTACTGACACCTGTATGGTGCTCAAGGCTACGGCAAATGACAGCGTACATCTAGCCCCTTGCCATGATGAATTTCGTGGCCATGTATCTGATGCAGTCGAGATCAGAAGGTATAAGAAATAACAACGGCAGCTGATGTTTAGTTTGAAAATATCTTTGTATGCTGGATATGGGGCATAACACATATGCAGCACACTCTTTTTGTTATACGAATCTATATTCATTCTTGATAAGCATGAATATCAAGCTGTCTTTTTTCAGTGACCATTTGAATTGAATATGTAGATATGAATCGCCATATTAATTAAACAAATAAAACGCAAATTTTTACAGTAAAACTAAGAACATGTCATAAAATTAAAAGTAACATATATAACGTACTATCTGCATTGAACCAAATTCTACTTCCGGCTGAAATAATACTCAACACACACACTTGTTTATCGATGCTAATAATCAAAAGAAGGGAGAAAAATTCGAGGCGCAGAAAGGACAAGACCATTTAAATTTATGTGATAAATTTGGGAGTGGTGCAGAGTGCCACTGAAAATTGAACCGCGTGCCACATCTGGCACACGTGCCTTAGATTGCCAACCCTTGGTCTAAAGCACACTACTTGAAGTAGATAGACATAAGAAACTGAAATTATTATTAAATTTATATTTCAGTCATGATTACTTTTGAGTGTAAATATTAAAATGAGATCGACTCTACATCTAAAATTAATTAATTCAATTAATGCAGCATATGCTATATTGCTATTACCGTAAAATTTGGTGTATAACGCGCACCTTTAACAGAAAAAATAAGATCGAAATTTAAGGGAGCGCTTTATACGCCGGGTATGAAAATGATAGCTTTAAAAATAACAAAAAAGATTGATAAAAAAAAGACTTACCTCTACACGTATCGAAATACTGTTTATTTAAAAAAAAATAGCATGCATTATGAACTAAGAGTTGTGATTTTAAAAATACACTATTTTTACAAAAGTTCTGGGATAATACCTGGAATAAATGACTTCAAAACATACGAGCATTGTATACTAACATTTCATATTTCTTCGTAAAAAAGGTGTGTGTATTACATGGCGAATGCACGTAAAAATTAAAAAATGTTGCTTGAAAGTATCGGTGCGAGTTATACGCCGGGTTTTATGGTGTATATGATATGTTTTCTTTATTGAATAATGAAAACAAATTACCATAGGTAAAATAATAATTTTTTTAATTGAAATTTTACAGCAAGAAACGGTATTATGTACATATGGAGTATCGTTTACTTTATTCAGTATGAGGGATTTGAGTTAAATAGTTCCTTTACCGCGGTTTTCTTTTAAAATACACTTTTGATTTGATTTAATTAGTCAGCCGAAATAGCTGCAGTTAACAAACCTTATAATTTACCAATTCTTTTAGACACAATAGCTAGAATCACACTGAGTGAATTTCCATATAAGAGCTGAATTCATTATTTTTTTAATCGTAGTAAGATTTAATGAGCACGTCTTTTTATTCCCGCATAATGATTTTTAACTGAAGGTTGAAATTACACATTTAAAGTTAAAATTCATCGATCATGGTAGAAAAGATTATAATTATGATTCTGTAAAGACTGAAGTTTTTTTATCCAATCAATTACTCAATAGTCAAAAAAATTCAAAACTACTTTAAAAACATTAGTAAACTGATGAATTTTTAACATTCAATTCTAATTTTTCAAACATTTCAACTTTTTTTTTTATTTGGATTGCTTATGATCGAGATCTATTAAGTTATCATTATTTGAAGAAATACACGTGCTTCATTGTCTCATTATTTTGATATGGTATCAAACAAAACAAATTACTTCTTAATTTTTTGAAAAAGTACATTTTTTGAAATTATTTCTTAGAAAAAGCTCTCTTATTATTTTTACAGATGATTACATAACTGTTTTAGTTTTGAAATAGTTTCCATTACTGTACAGGTTTTAATAGGAATGTGTCTAGCACGCGTGATTAATTGGAATGAAACTAGTTAATGTGTAAATAGTTTTTAAAATTTAAAATACTTTAATAATAAGAGAAATTTCCTTAATTTCATGCATGTTTAAAATATATAGATATGGATATACAGAGTTTTCTTTTTCAATTCCTACTATTAGTTCACACTTTCCATATATATATATATATATATATATATATATATATTTATTCAAATTTTCAATCGTTAATAAAATACTTTTTATTCATCCACTCAAGTTTAAATACATTTTTTTAAACTTGTAGTGGATGACACTTGATGTGAATACAGTTTTTCAAACATTAATCCAGTCATTAAATTTAATTAATGAATAAAGAATAACAAGCAAAAGTAATATTCCAATACCATATATAAAAAGGAAAACTGCTCGCTGTGTCCTTGTAGCGCAATGAATAGCGCGTTCGACTTGGAATTCAAAGGTCGTGGGATCGTATCCCACCTGGAACGACTTAATTTCTGAGAAAGTTATTTCTTTTTTCTATATTACTACTTTTTTTTACTTATTTACTACTTTATTTTATCGGAATAGTTAAATTTAATTAATACAAAAAATCGCAAAAAACAAAAATAAAATTCCAATACCATACATAGAAAGAAAAATGAAAAATTGCGAGGAAAATAGTTTTCTCTTTTTCCAAGTAATGTTGTATCTTCCTATCCAAGTAATCTTCCCTATACTGTCTAAGAGCTCAAAGACAGCGCAGTCTTAAGACGATGCGTGTCTTGCTCGCGGAAATCGAACAACTGAATCGAAGGATGGGGTAGGAAAGCTATTAGCCTTGACTTGCTGTCACGTGTTTGATTTCGGACAAGATAAAAGGAGATAGCTAACTCTTTCACGGTTGGGACCTTCACACTCACGGTTATGATAAAAGTTACAAGGGCGGAGAGGAGTGCAAAGAAGCATTGGGTTACATTTTCACATTCGATTTTTCTTCTGGTATATGTTACCTTTCTGTTATTTCATAAGATAACTAGTCAAGTCAGTTAAAGTATATAAAAATACTGAATTCTACGATTTAATTAGGTATTCTATAGAATAACTATTACTTGATAGTTAAAGTATAAAATGCGTTATGTAAAATACTGGGGAGTGATTTTTCCAATTAGGAACAAGATATGGTACACAAGATCTGAGTTCAATTTATGTGAGTGAGCATTAACTTCCGTTGAAGAAGCTTAGAATGTTGACACAACGCTTTGATCCGTTGGATCAGCTCAAGCTGCTCCACTGATGAAGGATTTAATAAGTTATCGTGTAAAAAAATGTGCAACAGTAAAAAGTGTGCTTGTTTCAAAAATAATATGCAATATAATTCAAAGCGTCACCACCATAACCCTTGCTATAATAAATAATGAAAAGTAAAATAAAGGTGTTCAATAAAATTTAAATTAATATTATCTTACATTTTTACTTCAAAAAGCGTACACAATTTTTTTTATGAAGCAACAGTTTTACCTCCCAGCGCGTAGTTTTTGATAATATTTATATATAACTATTTTTGCGACATATTGCTTTTTTTCAATTCCTACTATTAGCTCACACTCTCAATATATTTATTTATCTTGATGGAATTTTCAATCGTTAGTAAAATACATTTAAAGCGCTCAATTGAGCTGAAATTTTATATACGCGATTATTTTGGATGACAATACAGTAATTTAATAAGAATATGACAATGCCCCATGTCGTGTCTTCGTTGTACTGAAAAAGAAGGCTGTATGGTACAGGAACAAATCTTATTTAATGTTCTTACGTTCCACAACACAAGGGGTTACTTAATAAAACAACACACATCAATTATAGTTACAGAAAATAGCTTAAGGACTGAAGGAGGAAACAGGCATTCCCTGACTCCAAGTGTACGCCTCTTTCTCCGGGGCGATCCAGGGTAGAAGAGAGGGAAAAACGAGTTCCCCCTTCTCAAAAGAACAAGTAGTGCCCCCTGGCTGTCGCTAATGGTCAAGGGAAGGCAGGGTTTAAATGTAGTTGTTTCAAGAATTAATAAAAATTAATTGATTAAAACTAATTATTCAAAGAATTACAAATATAGCCACGTTGGCATCTTTTTTAGCGACTTAGCGACTTTTGGCGATTTTTGTCAAAACTTGAAAAGGTTTTTTCCTCACATTTTAAAGAGCTCACTTAAGATGAAATTTTCTATGCACTATTCTTTTGGATAAAAATACAAGAATTTAATTATAATTAATTAAAATTAATTGACTGAAACTAATTATTTAAAGAATTACAGATACAGCCCCATTGGTTTCATTTTTAGTGACTTGGGTCAAAACTTTAAAAGAGTTTTTGCTCAAGTTTTTGAGCATTCAGTTGAGCTGAAATTTTATAGACACGATTTGTTTTGGATGACAATATGATACTTTAATGACAATTAATTACCACTTAATACTGTGATTCTGTCATATGTATATACATATTTATATTAATTGTAACTATTTCATAAAAAGTAGCTAAAATAAAATTTTTCTTTGTTGATCTAAGTAAGAATTGACTTAATTTTTTTTTATTATACTTGTGTGTTTCTGTTTTACTAATGTTAGTAATATTAGTAATAATAAAATATATAATTATTATTTATTATCCCCTAATTTATAAAATAACAATAAAATAATAATAGTATAAATAATTGTTTACTTTTTACTTTAACTGTCTATCATTAGTTATTTCATAAAATATCTTGTTATTTCATAAAATAACTAGCTATTTCATAGAATAACTAGTTATTTCCTTGAATAATTAGTTGTTTCGTAGAATAACTAGCTAAAGTAAGGAATGTTTAATCTCTCTATTATGTACTTTAACTGGCTAGTTATTTCATGAAATATATAAATAGTTATTCTATGAAATAACTGAATTATACATATTAACGGTAACATATGTATCGATTATAACACCATCGCAAAAGATACAGTAAACATTTAAAATTTCAGGCTATATTTGATTTCCGTATTCAATCACAAATGTTCATTGGAAAGGCGATTAGAAAAAAATTCGATGATCTACCGTCATATACTTTTTGCCTTTTCTGAAGCAATTTTTGTGAAGAGAACTTCTAATACAACATAATATTCGATTTAAAAATCTTTTTGTATATACTCTGGAAACTTTTTAACCTTTAAATTATGTTTCGTAATATCCTTCTTAAAAATCCACTTAAAGATACTTTTTTTTAATTATTTAACTTTTTTTTTAGAACTAAGATTAACTTTTTTTTTGTATAGTTGTCGGTTCAGTTTTAAGAACAGATACCAATATCTGTAACTTAATAGCATTGTTTAAGATATTTGATGAATTTGAGTCTGAAAAGTATTTAATTTAAGAAATTCTGTTTCTTTTGTATGGTATTTTATTTTCAACACCACTGTTTGCATTTAATTGATCATAATTTTAATCGTATATAATTAGCAAATTTTATTTTAAATTCATGTAATAATTAGTATGTGAGATTTTAGTTAATTTAATAGAGCCATAGAGCTACTTAATTGATTAAGAGTTAGATAGCATAATTTTCAATCGCAGTGAAATAACAGATTTTTGCAAAATGATTTATAATTTGCAAAGTGTTTTTCAAAGTTAATGTGACGACTTTGAGAGTTTTTTGTATTAAACTTATAAAACTCATCGGTTGAAAATTGTTTTTAGTAGACATCTTACGGTATTTACAATAATAATGCATATAGCATTTAATGAATTCAACTTGATCGTATCCTTTTTTTTAATCATCTCTTTGCAAATTTATTTATTTCAATTAAGCACTTTCATTTTTAAATCATTAAACCTTTTTTTTGGGTTTGCATCGTTCATAATTAAGTAACTTTAAATTCAACACACTGTATGTTAATAAAATCCCCAACAATTCTTTAACCTCCTGATCTTAAAAGACGTTTTGAATTTGCAGAAATCTCGTGTCTATTTTCTCTAACTATCAAAGGTTTGGACGCGTTTTTCAGACTCCCCCTTCGTTTTTCCATCCTGCAGGAAGCGGTACGCGCTGCTTTGTTTGTACACCATAAGCAAGCAACTTCCAAATTATATAAAAGAAGATTTGTTGTTTATCTAACCCCTGCAACTCATTTTAACATTGTTAACCTATGATAAACGCATATATGTCGTAAATACTTTAACTGCTACGCTATTGTTCATCACTTCCTACTAGTAAGTTGGTATACTGTTTTTGAGGATTTTAAATTAAAGTTTTCACATTAATTTTAGCTTTTTTAAACTTTTATCATACTTTTAAGTAAGCAGATGACTGTTTCACGCTATCGAATTTTGGAGTTTTATATTTTTATGAATTATATTTTTAAACTTTTTACAAAAAAAAAATCTATTTTTATTTCAGCCCAGTAATATTTGCAAATGAAGAGAAAAGATGGCGCCTTGAAACAACGTTTAACCCTGCAATCTTAATCCTAAGTCTAAGAGTTTTCTACCGTAATACTGTGGCCTTTCCACTCTAGTTTTGTTTTGCTATATTCCAACGTATTGTTTTGAATTCTGTCAAATTTATATCACTTTATGATATGTGATAATAATTACATGTATACATATATGTTTGGCAAATTGCTTATTTTTGTAATAACGTTTCAATTAAGATATGTGACTACCCCAAATTCGCCGTGTTGGTAAAAATTTTCGAAAGTTCTTTTATGTTTTTATTTTATAGCCTATACGTTTAAGATACCAAAAACACTCTATTTTTGTACCTACGATATTTAGAAGCAAAGTTATAGCAAAATTAATAAACCGGAAATGGAGTTTACAAAACCGCAGAAGCAGACACCTACACAAAATAATTTTTAGATATTGAATTGAAATTTTCAGAACATGTGTTATTTAGCTCTATCTGTGTTTGGAATCAAAATCTAATCTCTGCGTATATATTTATATCTTTTATTGCTTTTTATGAAAAAAATTCATAAAATTTTTAAAAATTCGAATTTTTGCAAAAATATTGTCATATTTAAAAAACTTTCAAAAGTATTACAAATCTTTTAATTCTTAACCCATATAAAGATGTTATTTACGTACTGTAAAACAGCAAAAGGGTAAAAAAAGTCCGAATTGGTTAAACATGAAGCTAACGAAAGCTTTAGCTATAAATATGGTGAGTTTAAAAAATGTACAATTTGTAGAAAATTTTTCATATTGTATTAAAATCTTTAAATGCATTTTCTAAGAAACTATGTTTTTCATTTTTTTGCTTCATGGTAAAGTTTACTACAGGATTTCTCTTTAAGATATTGAATTGAAATGTTCAGAAAATGTTTTATTCAGTTTTTTTCGCCAGTATAGACTATAATCTAATTTCTGTGTATATATTTATATATTTTAGTGAGAAAATAACATTATTTTTTTGTAAAAAAAATGAGTTCTTGCATAAAAGTTGTCATATTTTAAAACCTTTAAAAAGTGTTACAAATCTGATAGCTCTAAGCATAGATTATGATATTATTTATGTTCTGTATAAATATTATTCGAATATATTAATTAGAATTTTCAATACAAGGTTTACCGTAACTGTAATTTTTCACTAACACACGAAATTCCCAGTATATCCAAAATAATTTTTAATTTTGTGGAAACTGTATTTGACTAGCTTTATGCCCCATTTCAAATAATAAAAAGTGTTTATTTAGTTAAAAAGGATTTTGAAGGTATAGTCACATACCTTAAACCTCTTTAAATAAAAAACATTGATTCAACTAGAATTTTTTATTTAATAATATTCATTTTCTAAAGAAATTTGAGGGGATTCATTTTTTTTCACTTAGATATAAGAAACACTGTGCTAATTTGTCAATATAATATAATGCTCTTTTGATTTCAAGAATTAACTGGCATAATTTCTTAATTCTTGTTTACACATTTAGCTCTGTTATTTTTTCTCGTAAAACTGAAAGTAAACATTTACATTATGCACAATTAATGTAAAATCGTACTCTGAAAAATATTTATCTATCTGTTTAGATAGAAGGGTTATTTACGTTTTCCACCATTTGAAAAACAAGGATAACAGATTACGCAGTAGAATTCATTTTATTATTTTGTTTAAAATGAGAAAATATAAAAGTTCCAAAAAACCTTGAGCATAAAATATTTTTCTTTTTGACGAAATAACAACGTTACAGATTAAATTTCTTATTTCTTTCTGTGCAAGTTGGAGATTTGGAGATAATAACATAATATGAATATTATTTGAATGCATCTAACAATTAACACTATTAGAAACTTCTGTAGAAGATGAAAATAATGGATGGCAACACATTCTGCGGTAAAATGTAGAATAAAAGGTATAAATTAAGAGATATATAAGTATAACAGCTTCTACATAATACACAGCGCACACAGAATTCTTAGGCTCACATATTTCTTAGGTCTATAAAATATTTCAGAGATTCTTGATTCTGAATTTCCAAAAATGAATCCGCAATCGACTTTATTAATACAATAATGTGTGCGACATCTTGCATTTCCCTCCCCTGTTAAAGTATGTCGTATATATATATGGAGGTGGTACAACCGAAGTTTCCAGTTAATTGAATAATAACAAAATTATTAATGGAGAAGGATGAACAAGTAACTACACGAAAACTAATTGACATATTTACACGAAGAATTATTAAAACAGATTACCTACAGTAACGGGAAAAGCACTCGTTATGATCAAGCTTTACAGCGCTCCAGAAACTGCTTTCATGAGCATTTCCATCAGCAGGAACTCAGGCAGATGAAGTCTCTCCGTTTCATCGCAAACAACGCACAAGCAAATTCTGAATTCGACTGATTGACTTCTGAACTCCACAGACACTTATATAGTCCCATGGGAACTCCCAGAAGAATCAATACTAGTAACTTCTCGAAGGTTCCTTAGCAACATAATTTGTCACCAAATCTGTCGCCAATCTGGTAACCCTGATTATATTTTCTATAGTTGCTATTATCTCATTCAAGTTAATGTTGGCTGCCCAGCCAGTATGGTGGATATAATCCTCGGTTTGTAACCGAGTGGGTTCGAATCCCGAGTAAGGCATGATTCTATTTTCTTCGGGAAAAGAAGTCAGACTTTCGCCTATAAGGGATTCCCGTCTCGAATGGAGAGCAGCTCACCCCTCCGTGTTATATGCTGGGATCCTCGTCTGTAATAAAGATCCATATTCTTCTGTTTACATTGTATGTTCCTGTTCTTCTACTTGTATTTCATATGTATCCCAGGATAAAAACACGCGACATCAACTTTAATGTTAGGAAGAGTACTGTTCTCTCTCTGTAAAACTCTCTTTTCCACAAGTAATGTATCATTGCAGGGAAAACAACATATTTGGTTACATAAATTACTTATATAATATATGCATTGCATTTGTGGCTTCAACGTTGCATGGCAACGGTAGCCAATTGATCTTGTTCACGATCTCGTTATTAGCATCACTTCTTGTCCAGTTCTGGTCATGCTGACCATGTAGAGGGATTGATGCATGTGAAATCAGTCGAGCGCAAGTCCTCTCGTTGGTAAAAGAGAGTGGTATACCAGAGCTTAGGAGTCCTCGTTACTTGACCATAACCTCGTCACTTTAAAATTATGAAGTCCGTCTCCAATAGCCATCGTGTTGCTTTAAGAAGCAACCTGAATAAACAATCAGTCAACGAAGATACTAAGAAAAAAAGTACGCATGCGTAGTTATTTCATTTCACTCTTATTTTAATCAATTCTTAAACTTAGAATATATATTTAAATGAAATTTCTAAACGTTTATATATAATTAGAGAGTATAAAAAATTCGGAAAAAAATATATAATAAGATGAAGTCATGAAATAATGTACATAAAACAAAATAAAAATGTGAATTGTAAAAAATCCTGATAAAAGAATTCTGTAAGAGAAGTTAAATGTTTCAGAATAGGCATATTTTTAGTAATTGTTAGAGATAACGTTATCAGTATTGCATGCTTGGAAGTGAACGTCTTGTGAATATTACAGCTGATTAGGTTTATCGACGCTGGGTTCTTGGTTTATATTACCAACCGAAGATAAAATAATCTTGCAGTGATCAATAATTTTTATTAGTCAAAAGAGATACTTCGATCTTTAAATAATCTAAGTACTTAAGGTAACATCACATGTTATCGATTAAAATGCATAAATGAAGTAATCTGTAGATACTAACTTAAAAACCTAATGTTTTCAAAGCCCCAGATAAAGAATTTACGTTCAGATGTCATCCTTCTCATTTGAGTGTGGTCCAAAATTGTGAGATCCCTCACCAATAGCCCTCAAGTTGTTTTACAGTGTGATGTAAATAAAAAAAATCATGTCATTTAATCATGATTTTATTGATATTTACTTTTAAATCAACTTATTTTGGATTCAATAAATCCAATGGAAATTGAAATGGGAAAATGGACTGCAGATTTCAGAAGTATTTTTGCAAGAAAGGTTTGTTGTTTACACAGCAACTTGTGCTCCAGCAAGACAGGAGAATTTCGATTTTGAAAGTAAATCCAACACGAAGACTCCATAAACGAGCAATTGTTTTGATTGGATCGAATTAAAATATTATTAAAAAAACTGTCACCGCAATAAAAACTCAGCTCTGCTACTTTGCTTCGTCCCCTGTCTCCATCGAGAACAACATTCAGAAATTAGTTTTTCACCCAAAACCTTGATTGTTCATTGATGTCTCTTCAAGAAACTACTTAATAGCTATTGGTAATGAACCTCCTAATTTTGAACCATGCTCAAGCGATGAAGATGACACCTGAGTTGGTACTCCCACTCTCCAAAATTCTCTACAGTGCCAACGGGAGGACTTTACGTTTCGACAGATTTAACCCCTTAACTCCTAAGTTACGTGATTCGCTCCCCAGTGCCACCGTTTTTCACCAAGGTGCGTGAATGCGGTGTATTAAAGGGGAAACACAAACAAATTTTTCTCTGAAATAAATAAATAAATCCTTCGCAAACACTGTCAAGATTGTTTTATTGCATTCCAAAGCCTTCAGAATAGTTTTATTGATATCAGAACGAAGAAAACGATTGAATTTTAGAAAGACGTATATATACGTTTGGGGTTTTAACACACTGGTTGAGCGAGGCGTATATATACGCAGGTGGCATTCAAGGGGTTAACGTGCGTAGGTCCGTCGGTCTTTCGTGACGTCAGGATTTGTGAATGTACCATTCAACGGAGATAACACCAGACAGGAGTTCGTGACCATGGTCACTCGGTTGTAGTGACCACTGGCCGAAATTTAAAGTCAGTTAGAATGAATTCTTTTTTCTTATGAGTTCAGATAATTTGTCGATAAACAAGTTAAAAAAGTATTTATATGTAAGTCTAATATTAATTTGGCAATAACTCTTAGTGAAATATTATTTTCAAAAGAAATTTTGTTTTCTTTGAAAAGGAAGTAAAATGAGCCTCCCCTGTTTCGAGTAACTTAGCATTTTATCTTTACGCCTCTGCAAGAAAACTTTCCATTTCAAACTTTTGATAATTTTTTTAAAAAATAATTTCAATTCTTTTCATATCTCATAAGACATTAATCTAATATATGAAGGAATAAAATAAATTTATATATAAAATTCTTTTAAGGCAAAGATTATGAAATATTTATCACACGTTTATTTTTTTCGTTACAGTTTATCTTTTTAAGGAATGCGGATTTTAGACGCTGAATTTTTTTACTTACATCTATAAGCTGTACACTTTTTGCCCAAATTTAGTGATTAGGTCTCAAATTTGAAACTTTTCTACCTGAAAAAGAATTTTTCAAATTTTTCAGATAGAGAGAGATACATCAATATTATGGATTTTTGAGTCCGACAGCATTTCTCTAGTTAATTTCCAAACGCCCAAGTGTCTAATTGCAAGACTTACAAAAGGTAAGAATCACAAAATGAGGTACATTGATCATTTCTTAGTTTAAGACTCATGCCAAAAAGAAAAGAACAAAGAGAACCGAAAAAAAAGTGAATGAAGATGCAAATTATAAAAAAATTAAGCAACTTTACATTCAAATTCGGCAAATGTCAATCAGAGCCATCTATTCAAGATTTAATGCAGGTGTAATTTCTTCTTTCGTATAAAATCAAACATAATTCAATTATTTTCACTTCATGTAAGAAGTGTATTTGAAATAAAACTGGGTAATGCATTTTTCTTCGTTTCTTAAACTCTTTACACAGATTAACTTGTGAGGGATTTCCCCTCTCTCTTGCCCGCCTCGATGTGTGGGAGGAAGGAAAGGGATACAGAGATGTTCAAAATCAACTTATTCATTGATCAACCAAATTAACAACACTGATTCACTTAAATTCAAGAAGGGAATGTCTCGATAGAAACAATACAAGTGGAACAACAACGAGGTGCACGAATTATACGAAAACTATGAATATCGATCCCTTTAATTTAGAATCAATTCAATTATCCCTATTAGCTTACTTTAAGTTTAGTGACCAGTCGTCACTTTAAATCTTCGTCTATTTAATATTTGAAATATTCAATAATTTGTAGTGATACTTTATCTGTAGAAATCTCACCTGACTTCTGGCTTTCTTTATCCTCCTCGTCAGCAGAAAATCCTGACTATATGCAATAGATTTAATTTAAATATCACGGTTTCTTCTTCCGAAGGGTGGGTTGTGAATAAACGCGAATGATAACCCAAAGATTTTCCAAGAAGATAGCGGAATAAACGTGAATAGATCCATCACAAACTTTTGTAAATGAATTAGTGCTCCCGCTGAGCACAATTGTGCGCAATAAAATTAACTCATAAATCTAGGTTAATTAAAATAAAGATTCAACACAATGTTTCTCTTATCTCTGTTATGCAACTCGTTTCTATGTAAAATGTTTGATTTTTCCTTATGTAAAATTTATTGCACATTTTTGAATTTTATGCACTGTAACGTATTAATTTTATTTAGTAACTTTACATGTCAAGACAGAAAAAAAAAATGCATAATCCTAAGATACTTCTAAATTTTTAGATTACATTATGATCAATTATTGACGCCGCATTCTGAAGCAACATAAAGGCTTCTAGCGACGGACCTATCAATTCTGAACCACTAGGACGACACCAGAGAGCTGACTTTTCACTCTCCTAACTTATACACCATTCCAACGGGAGGACTTTGAGCTTTTTAATATTTAAAGGTTTTCAGTCCCTCCACAATGTGGTACTTTATTGGCAACAGGAAATGGTATAAGTGAAATTGACCATGTATTTGTCATTATGACCACTTGGATATTGGGGCTATCGCAGAATGATAAACTATGGTCAGTAGCGTAATGGAGAATGCTAGGGCTCCCTGCAAAGTCAGGTTTTGGACCCCAAGACGGGTCTTACAAAGCGAAGCGTGCTTAGTCTCAGTCAGAGTTTGGGCTCCCTAGAATCTTTCTCTCCCGCCCCTCCCCCGGGTGCGGGGTTTGCTGGTTACACCACTTACTATGTATATTTGCTTTAACAACACACAACTAATTTATTACATGGAGTTACATGGTTAAAAAAGTCTACCTTTTTCTAAGTAATCTAACATAAATTTTACTACTTCGAGTAATAGTTATATAATATGCTGTACGATGTATCAGATGCAATAAAAATGTATGATATAATTATATAATATGAACAAATTTTGAATGAATTTATTTTTTCATTTTATAACACAGTTCTCAAAAAATTAATAATATTAACAAGGGCAAAAGCATGAATTGTTTTTCTCTTTGATGCATAAATTTCCGTTTTCTTATTCTGAAATTCTTTTGATTAGATCACTGCCAATTTTTTTTGTAAAGTTTTTTCTAACGGTATAATTTCCTATATTTCATATTTAACGTCATCAATTTTAGAATTATTTCATAAAATTCTTGATTTTGAAATATCTATACATTTCATTTAATTCTAAAATATTTAAAAACTCAGTGGTTTTTGTTGTAAGAGATATAGATCTTTTTCTTATAACTAATGGAATTATTTTTTCTTAGAAACTCGTATATTAAGTGAAAGTTACAAAATGTACATTTAAATTACGATACATATTCGAAGGTATCTCAATTTTACAATAGATGGCAGCACCAAACTATCTAGATTTCAATAGCCAACGCTAATTTTTTATATTCGAAGTCTTTAAATTCATGAAAGAATTAAAAAGAAGAAAATTAGAATTGAAGATGGTTAGCAAATCATTTTTAGAACGTTTTTTTAAAATTTTCTATCGCGAATGGTATTATTGGGGTTTCCGCACAATGTATCATCGAAGTATGACCAGTGGAGTAAGGGAGAATATTAGGGCCCCTGTGAAGTCAGGTTTTGGGCCCCAAGTCTGATCTTACGAAAGATATGGCTTTGTCAGGCATCAGTTAAGATTTAGGCCTTTAAGAATCGGCACCCCATCGCGTTCGAGGGGTGTATGTTAGCCTCTGAGTATGAGTGTTTTCTGTTTCGACGTACACATCTCTGTATAATTTGTCGGATACATATTTTTAATTCTATTTTTATTCCAGTGATTATGGAAATTGTATATAATTAAAAAAATTATTTACGTAAAAAAATTAAAACTAAAAATTTTATTTTATTTTTAAAATGAAGGAATAGTTGAAATTTTGTGCTAAAAAATTGTAAGAGTTGTTATTTTACTTAAATTTGTTTATTGTACTACTTTCAATTTTATTTCAACACTTTATATTTATTTATTTTATTATTTTATCAATATACAGAAGCCAACAGTTTTTTCTCTTTATACATCACAAATCATAGTAATATAATATGAATCAATGCTGAGAGAACAAAAGTAACAATACAAATAAAATCTTTTGTGAATTTAAGACCGTATTAATCAAATGGATATTGTTCAAAGAATTATTTTGGGTGATGCTTGGGATTTATTTCACAAGACATTCAGTGTTCCATGAAATCTTTTTCTGCAAGAATGACTCAACTTGAAGGAATCAATACAAGTTGTAAAGTGCTGCCATCTAAAAGCCTTAGATTCAGCTATTTTCTTTTTCTAAAGAGTTGTTACAAATAGATATTCAGGATAAGACTTTCGTTACATAAAAATAAATTTCCCCTTGTGAAATACACCACAAAAAGTTTCTAATATATTCATTTTCATTATTATTTTTCTATTTCTCACTTTTTACATAAAAATAAATATTGAGAAATTACTCTATTTCAAAATAAAGCAAACGGGCATTTTAAGACTCAAAAAGAAATATTGGAATCTATTAAAAGAGGTAATGTATTTTATTGTGAAGGAATTATTTACCAATCTTCAAAGATTTTATATTTTCACTCATATAGACTAACTCTTCATTTTTCAAGTATTGGGCATGCTAGTTTACCATGGTAAAAGTGTATTGTCAACTCCGTAATAATTTCAAAAACAGACAGATGTATATATAACCTGACATAGACTTTGGATCACCAAACAGATTTATTATAAATTTCGGGGAATATGCTGCCAAACAAGTACAGTAAAATACGTTTAACACGAAAACGTTTAAACCAAATATCGGTTAGCACGAAATAATACAACAGTCCCGATAAACTACTATGATTTTCATGCATTTTTTTCTCTTAACACGAAACGAAAAATGCTTAACACGAAAAGATTTCCCTTCTGGGAATGAACAAAATATGGACAACACCAGCCGAGAGAGGCGAGATTTAAGAGGGGTGTGAAATGAAAGAGAAATGTGGCTTTACATGCTTCGTAGAAAGGAGACTAACTTGGATTTGAATTACCCTCGGAATAGTCTGTGACACTAACCAGTTATGTTTATCTAAGCTACTTTCACCCTCCAATAATCACCCCATAAAAACATCTCATCTTTCATCAGTTGGCTATGGAATTTGATGAGTAAAAGTATGCGAGTTTGATTCACCAATGGTGAAATGAATAATAAAACAGCTCTCATCATGAAGAAGTACAGAAATTCAGAACACCAATTTATCTTTTAGACCGCTATTATAAACATTGTTATATATTATATTAGAAAAAGGAATTCACACACATTTCGATTATTTGCCTAAACTTCGGGAAATTAAAGTAGAGCCTCTCCATTTTCGATATATAGCAATAGAGAATTATTCTTGTAAAATTAAGTAACTAAAAAGCGAAGTGTACCTCTTATAACATCAGTAAATAAATAACTTTTCATTTAAATACTTATTGAATTAATGAATGGTAAATTAATTGTTCGGCTGTATAATATACACACTTGTGGAATATTTATTTTATTCTACTTTAAGGATGCATCATTCTCAAAAAAGAACTGTTATTCTTTTAATAAGAAAAATCTTTTTTATTCTGTATGCAATATGTACGGAATTTCGAATAAAATCAAAAATAAAATATTATGAAGTTTATTTGAAGTAATGAGTTATTCTTTTATTGTTTTGTTGCTTGTTTCTTATCATAAAATCCGGCATATAACATGCACTTTGAACACGAAAAATAAGATTGAAATGGACTGGCGCGTGAATAGGAAAATATAGCTTTAAAAATATAAAAAAAAAAGAAGAGATGAGTATAAAAAAAATTAGACTTCTATATGTAAATTGAAATACTGTTTATTTAAAAGAAATGAAATTCCTTAGGAACTTAAAGGATTGTTCTAGATCAGTGGTTACCAAAGTGGTCCCTACGTCCCCCCAGGATCCCCGATATTATTCAGGTGGTCCATGGAAAGTTAAAATTGATCTGGGGGTTTCTGAACAACGTCAAGGGGTCCACTCAAAGTTTAATATAAAATTAAAAAAAAAAATTGATCCTTTTTTATTTTTATGGAAATTTTAATACATAACGATAGTTCACTTGGATATTCCTCACTAGGTGTTGAAACCTTTTGGGAGTGGACTAACTCAGATCCCTTTTATAGATGAATCCATACTAATACAGGAGCATCTTATTGAAATATCTACAAATGAGGGACTTAAACCCAATGTTTGAACAAGGATACCACGAGTTCTGGTTACAAAAAATAGATATCAATTTTATATCCTGCATTATGGTTATTGTACTGAAGTTGTTGACTACTTTCCTGTCTTTCAATTTGGTAGAAAGTGGATTCAATGACGTAAAAAAACCCCTTTAACTCACTCACACGCACGCTCCACACAAAAGAAACTGATTAAAACTAGTTCTCGGGGAGATTTGCGGTTATTACTCACAAATATTGAGTCGGACATAAATGCACTCATAAAATCTCATCAAATTCCCTTAAGTCATTATTTATTTTATTTTATTTAAAACAAAAGTTATAATTTCAATAAATAGTTCTTCCACAAAATGTTTTTTGAAAGTAGTAATTTTTTTAAAATTTGCATTTATGTAGCATTTTTGCTTGGGGTTCTGTGGGAAAGTTTTGGGTCTAAAAGGGGTCGGTGGGCAAGATTTGACTATAAAAGGGATCCTTGGCAAGTTTTGACCATTAAAAAAGGTCAACGGGTTAGAAACGTTTGGGGAAACCCCTGTTCTAGAAGTATACTATTTTTTTCCAAATCTTGGAATAATACGTCGAATAAATGACTTTAAAATACAAGACCATTGCACACGTACATTTCTGGTTGCTTCGTAAAAGAGGGGTTCGCGTTATACGGCGAATATACCAAAAAATTAAAAACTGGGGCTTAAAACTGCACGTTTGAAGCCGGATTTTATGGTACTTATTCCTCTGATGAATGATAAATTAATTGTTCATTAGCGCAATAGATGCGGAATATTTATTTCATACTTAACTTAATGATACATAATTCTCACAAAAGAACTGTTATTCTTTTAACAATAAGAATCCTATTTTGTATGTATGTGCGCAATTTTAAATAAACTCGTAAATATAAAGTATCGTGAAGTTAATTTGAAGTGATGAGTTATTCTTTTATTGTGAAATTGATTATTGTTTATTTTATTTATATTAAAAATATTCTCTCTCTAATTAATTAATTAAACCATTCCAAGTATCAATTAAGAAGTATTTTTGGAATGATTACTATAACTTTTTGATAAAAAATAAAAAATATTAATGAGCAGTGAGAATTTTAAGGAAATTATCTTGCAATAGAGCATTTTCTTATAATCCACCCTGACATCTAATTTAAAACTATTTAGACGAAGATAAACAGTAATTACTGATGATTGCTATCATTTAAGTTTCGTTAGAAAAGTTAATGGAATCATTTATGTATAGGAAAGAAAAAGCATTATTATAAAATAAGCTTAGTGAAAATGTATTTTAGTAACAACGCATTTCAAATTTAAACTTGTTGCTTAATTCTACAATGACCGGATATTCAATAACATTCTTGAAAAAATAAATAATTAAAGTGCAGTAAAGATAAGTGAAGATTATTGTTATTTAAAAAGAATTTAGATAATATGAGAAATAATCTCTTTGAAATAAATTTTCACTCGTTTATTTATTGAAATAAATTCATTTCTATTTTTAATTTAAAATATTCGAGGGAATTTTATTTCGGTTAATACATTTACTCTAAGCGAATTTCCTACTGATGGAAATGATGCTTGATCATTGAATGATGTTTATTCATTTAAGTAGTTTGAGAAGTTAGACAATTAAATTTAAAGCAAGATTAGTAATTAGTATTTTGTTTCATTTGAAAAAAATTGAAAACGAAGGCAAAAAGTGATGAACTTTTGAAGATATACTTGAATATTATTGTTTGAAATTCTTGATTGCTGTTCTAATGATTTTTTGTGTCTTTGGCTCACTTAGAGAACTTCAGTTGACGCTTGTTTTACTGATTCCTGATTAAATGATCTATTCAACGCAGTTTTTTTTACAAATTTTTAATATAAAAAGTTACAAACTGAACAATACACTTTTTTGAGCTATAACCAACAGTTATTTCAGGATAATCATTTTTTTTTATCTTTTTAAAATTTACAGTAAAATTGAAGAACAAGTTGTCATCATTTTTAAATAAATTTAATGGTATAGTGACTCGCGTCTTTCGCGGGAACTATTTCCAGTGTCACAAAATTATTTCATCAGATAAATATTGTTTGGTTCTATTGGAAGAAGAATGTACACACACACAGTTGATTTGATTTTTTATTTACGTCTTACTTTGAAACTGCACGAGGACTATTATGATGGTTCTCGTAATTTTGAATCTTAGTCAAGTGACGAGGAAAACATCTGAGATTTCACCTCCTTTTCTAAGCATCCACACCCTGCGAATGGGAGTCATGACAGATTTAACGAGTATTGACCTCTTTATACGGCCTATCATGGCATCAGGACTCGAACCTACGACTTGAAAACGCCGGTTACAAGTTTGTGACCATGCCCGCTGGGATTTTGATGTGACGAGAATGGTTGTTCGACTAACAGTTACATCACATTTATTTGGGAATCATATAATCGAATATTAATTTTCTACTTAATGATTTAAGTGAACAATATCAATTTAAATATCTTAACAAAAATTTCTGAAACGCTGATATATTAATTTATTTCTTAATACATAATTTAAAAGCAAGCATTTAAGAATGATAAAACGTGAATGATAAAGCATATTAAAATATATTATAAAATTGGAAGTATATCAAACGTTTAGATTTTAAATCCAACTGTGTAGAATGTCTTTTTAAATAAAGTTTTACTATAAACGTTCCATTCTTGAAAAAAAATTAATTAAACGGTGACTATTAAGACTGATATTTAATATTAAGCACTTAAAATACACACGATTGCCCACAGGACGCTATATTATATTACCTGCTATTATAAACAAAAATAACAAAGCATTTTTTAAAAGAAATTAACTTTTTAAATTAGCATATTTTTTCAAAACAATTCTGATATGTTTTATGAAATTTTCTAGAAAAAAGTAATTTTTTTTGCAATCTTTTCTTTGAGAACAATAAACGGAACATAACTAAAAATTATTATGCAACTTCACCGGAACAATTCATTTAGATACAACAATCTAATTCTGTCTTCCAAATCCAACAAGATGTCGTGAGTAAATTTTTTCCAGTTGACGAATTTTGTTAAATTGGAGAGCACATGTAAACATACGCTTCTCTGAATCAACACCAGAGGACTTCATTTAAAAGCACGAATGATTATAATTTGAATATTTCAACTGTAATGAAATTATACTTGAGGAAAATCAAATATTAAAAAATAAAATGATTGGAGAAATGGGACACACACAAGAATGGTCAAGGAAATGCTTTTAATGAATACAAACGAATGATTATTTGAATGAAATTAATTTTTTTGTATCGAATTTTGGTTACTTTTCACCGTTTAAAGTTACTTTTAGCAATTGTTTATCGCAGCTTAAGTGAATAATACAATTTGTAACCGATTAATATACGAAATTTAATCAAGTATTTACTAATATATGTATTTTTTGTATACTGGATCAGCTGAAAAAAAAAGTGTAATAATTTACTTGTAGAAAATAAAGCAGGAAACCAAAGCTTGTTTGAGTGTGCTGAATCATTTACAAAGGAAGAGCTGAGGTAGACATACCATTACGCCATTTTCGAAGACAATATGAGCAACTGTCGCAGTTTGAGAGGGGGAGAATCATCGGCATGATGGAAGCTGGGTGGTCAGCTAGGCGAGTAGCTCGTCAATTAGGCCGCTCTGACTATGCTGTGAGGAAGTGTTGGGACCAGTGGATCCGAGAGATGTCATTTATACGTAGACCAGGCCCAGGACGCCATTGACAAACCAGTCGTCGAGAAGACCACCTCTTCGCAAGAAATGCACGCGTACAGCCAACTGCTTCATCGGCCGCCATCGAGGCACAGGTAGCACCTTCATTAGGGACCCCTATGTCTTCTCGAACATACGAAAGCGTCTGGCCGAAGGACATTTGGGATCGCGGCGCCCATTACTTGTGCTGCCCTTGACGCCTACCCATCGATGCCTCCATTTGGAGTGATGCCACGCACGAGGAAACTGGACTGCAGCGGAATGGAACCAGGTCGTCTTTAGCGACGAATCCAGATTAAATCTCAGCAGTGATGACAATCGTGTTCGTGTGTGGAGACCCCGTGGTGAACGCCTCAATCCTGCCTTTGCTTTACAGCGACATACTGGTATGGGGTGCCATTGCCTACAATACACGGTCACCCCTAATATTGATTCGTGTCACCATGATAGCCCAGTTGTATGTCCGTAACATCCTGCAACCACATGTAATGCCACTCATGAAACGGCTCCCAGGAGCCATTGTTCAACAAGACACTCAACCTCACTCGGCAAGGGTGTCACAAGACTGTCTCCGCACCATTACTACCCTTCCTTGGCCTGCACAATCCCTGTATTTGTCTCCAATTGAGCATATCTGGGATCATTTCGGGCGGCGAGTTGAGAATCCCACGAGTTTGAACGAATTAGAGGCAAGGTTACAGCAAATATGGAACAAATGTCTCAAGACATCATACAGAAGTTGTATGCCTCAATTCCCGATCGTATTGCATCGTGCATTCGCGTTAGAGGGTTCAACAGGGTATTAAATCCTCCGATCTTTAGCCTTTTTTCTCTGAAATAAATGATCTTTTTTCTTTTCTTTTCTAATCATTTACTTACATCAAAGTAGTCATTACGTATGTAAAATTTCGTTTCATTTTACGACTCTTTCTTGGTGCGCTAATTGTTTTGTCCATGAGTGTAGCTTGCATTTCTTAAAAACAATTAAGCTGTATTATGTATTTATATTTTTACATAATTTAAAAATTTCTTTTTTATGTAAATTAAGCTCATAACCAGAAATAAAATTCATAATTTTTATTCAATGAAATAAAAGGTAATGTTAAAAGTTTAAAAGTAGAGAGTGATTTCATAAAAAATGTTGAACTATTTTTTAATTCTTTGAAAGTAAACACAATTTTAAATAACTATATTTTATTAAAAGCAAAACACAATTTATTTAAGCGAATTTCAGACAGTTTCACACCTAAGAATGTGCTATTAATTTTATTGAAGGAGCTTCTATAAATAAAATATCTGAAAATTATCAAAAATATATAATTTTTAAAATTAATTAATTATGAAAATTGTCAGACAATATTTGAAATTGTTTTTGCATTATATATATTATCAAAAATAAAATACTAATTCAATTAGCTTTATAATATAATGAAATGACTCTAATATGTCTCTTGTATAAATTGTACTAGAAATTAAATAAATAAAATAAAGTCAAAAATTAAAATTCTTTATAATTCATTTGAGCAAAAAATGACCGAAAAAATAGTTCTGTTCTAATATTTAACAAGTTTAGCCATATCAAACGATCAAAATTATGTTTTTCTTATTACTCGTGGCAACCCATTACTATGTAAAGGTTACTACAATGGAGAGCTTATCAAATAATTTTCACCATGTGTTCGTTGTTTTATGCAAAACATTTTACTGGAGAATTCATTTGATGCAAAAGTATGCCAAGAAGAAAGCCAAATGCCGAAAATGAATTCTCACGATGAGCATGACACCCTCACAATTGTGATAAAATTCTTAATAATTTGATTCCATTTCGGTTCTTTCTCGAAAATTTCTAATTATGTAAAAATTACTATAATACAACATTGATTTGAGAAAGCAGTGCCTACTATTTTAATAAATTCAATAAGCATATAAAATAAATTTATTATTGCTTTATGGCGATCCAGCTTTCATCAAACTGACTTTATTCGCTAAGCTATTAAAATAACTCCGCACCGGAAATATGAAGCAGTTAACTACGATCAAGCGCGCAAGCTGTGTGAATTAAAAAAATTAGAATTTCACGAATTTGTTGACTATCATTTTGTTAATGTTGAAAATAAAAGATATAGCAAAAAGTCGTTTAGTCTTGATGTGTGGGTGTAAACTTAACTTTCGTAATTAGCAACCTTCACAACTGAAACATACCCCGCAGTTTTAAAATGTTTCCAAAAACTATCGATGAAAACAAGCATCTAAAAAGTGGGTAAGTACGATATATTAGTTATTGAAACAATATCCTACTGAGAGAGAGAGAGAGAGAGAGAGAGAGAGAGAGAGAGAGAGAGAGAAGAGAGAGAGAGAGAGAGAGAGAGAGATGGTTATAAAACTGGTAATTTAATTAATTTCTGCAAAGATTAAATGAATTTAGAATGCTGCCCCAAACTATGTATGTTTTTCTTAAAACAGTTCCTAACTCTGAGGACATTTACAAGAGAAACATGCTGTTTAAAATAATTGATTAATGACGGATAGAATAACTTTCGGTTTGACTAAATCTCTAAAGATTACCTTTAGAACAATTTAAGTTAGTTCTTAAATGAGTCTCCGATAATTTCTTATTAGATAGTTCAGTAACAATCCATTAAAACAAATCTCAAAACCTATTTTAAGATTCCAATCCTCACATTTACTCAAGTTATTGGGAAAATCGACTGCTAAAAAAGGAAAAGTTTCCGGAAATGAGAAATATTTTTCAGACACGCATAGGAGTCAACAATTCGATGAACTAATCAATATCAAAGACTTTCTGTCATTTAGTCTTATCACGGTCCCTTAATAGATAGTAAAAGAATTCAAAATAGTAAATGCAGTCTAACTTAAAAAAGTGGTTGATTAAACGAATTTCTATCTTGAAAAGTTTAAATTTCCCTGATAAATTTTTTTCCTCCCAGTTTTTGAATTAAAACGTGAATAATTTTCTTTGAAGTGCTTTCAGGCAAAATAATTATTCGTAAAGTGGCAATAACAAGAAGAAAAGAGTTCTCCAAGAGAAAAATTGAAACACATCTCAAAGGATCTTTTTCCGCAAACATTTCAGAATACACTTCTTTCGGTTTAAAAAGTTGATAACAAAGAAAAAGAGTATAAAGCTGGCTTGTATGTTTTTGAACGTACTCGTGCTACCTAATATAGTACGGAGGTCGGAAAACTGCGGCATGCATTATTACAAAAATAATTACATCTACCAAAAATTATTGATTCCTTTTTTCTGTTATAACTATCTATTGTAAAAAAATACCTATGTTAGAGTATACATTTAATCATTTGACTGGCTAAAGAGAGCTACTGTTGTTGTTTATCATTAGCAAAGTTAACTGAGAATCAGTTAATATATTAGAATTAACACACTGTCCAATGAATTAGAAACCTTTGAGATTTGAATTTAAACGCATGCTAGGAATGAAGCATGCAATTTGTTTTAATGACGTAGGCTACACGTGGTTAGAATGCTAGTATTTATAAGTAAAGGGTAAGAGTGATTTTTACGATAAATGAAGTAAAATGGAAAAAAATGACAAATCTTTCACCATTTGAAAAAGGCTTATTAATGCTGCCCATTTAGAAAGGGTTTCGATTTCAAAGACAGAAAATATCACTGGGTTCTCAAAAGCAGCTATAGCATTAGTTTTCAAAAGTTGGAACCAGAATTCATAATCCTTCTCTAGAAGACCAACTTGAGTTCGAGCACGGTTTTCCAAGAGCGTGATAGGCGTCGTCTCCGATGAATCGTACGGAGAACAGAGAATCTATTGTGCTTCAACGGACGCAAATTGTAAACCAAGGCTCTTCCGAACTGATTTCAGCTTGCACCATGTGCAGAAAATTGCCGAAGATAAAATGCATAACCTGCCTGTGAGAAAACAACTCATTTCTACTTGAAATGCAAAAATTCGTTTACAGTGGTATCGGGGAAGAAGACACTGGGCATCTAAAGATTGGAAACGGGCAATGTGGTCGTATGAATCACGCTACATTTTATTTTGCATTGATGGGAGACGTCAAATTGGGCAATAACCCCACGAAGCCATGAACCCATCTTGCCTTACTTGCACGGTGCAAGGATCTGGGGGGAGGGGGAGTATTATAATATGAGGCATGTTCTGCTGGAATGGAAAAGGTGCCCTGGTATTCCTCGAGGGTGAGTGAGTGAGTGAGTGAATATTAACGTCATAGTGTTCAGCTACTCAAAGGTTTTTGGCGACGTACTTCGAAATTTTGAACCATGGTCAAGTGATGAGGACGACACATGAGCTGGCACGTCCCTCTCCTAACAACCACACCACACCGATACCTTGACCATTAAGCTACCACAACCACCTCCTTCAGGGTGAAAAAAAACAGCCATGAGATACCTAGATATGTTGGCAGATTAAGTGCACCCAGCAGTGTTGCATTTTTACCCTTAATATCGACGAATACTTTATGGATGATGATGTGGTCATACATCATGCTAGAAGTGTTCGATATTGGTTCTCTGAACATCAGTCTGACTTCCAGCACCTTCCCTGGCCAATGCATAATCCAGATCTAAACCCCACAGAAAATGCATGGGATATGGTGGAAAGTCATATTCGATAGCACTCTCCTCTTCCCTCTAATTTACGAGGTCTAAAAAGCTGCATAGCCAATGCATGGTTTTAATTGGACGTAAATGCATTCCAGAAACCTGTCTACTCGGTGGTCAAGAGAATCAGAGCAGTTATCCTTGCAAAAGGCGGTCCAAAGAGATGTTGATCTAAAGCAGTAAAAGTTCATATTATTAATAAAAAATGTTGCCTTCTGCCGTGGCGTCTTAAGACTCTTTTAATCCCTGAGTTCTTAAGGCTACAGTGGACAGTTAAAATATGGACAATTGACTAAAATATCGAAAAAATGTTTTGACTTATTTTAATATTATATTATATAGCCTCTCTTTCAAATGCAAACAAAATTTTTGGTTTCATGCATTTTTTACTGAGTTATGGGGTAGTTCCAATTTAGTCATCCATGACCAAGCCTCTTTGTTTACATTCTGATGTCATGCTGACAAAGCTGTCATGTACTTTGACATTACGAATTTTATTTACTGTAGACATAGCTTCTCTAATTTTTATTTTTAAATGTTAATTTATCAAGGTCTGGATGGTAACAATTTGTTTTAACTGTATCTGAGACCTAAATTGGCATTATTTGTTTACAATTCGTTCGAACTTGCGTTTGCATTTTTCATTCAATTTTATTCAAACTTTATATTGATTTTACCAAAACAAAAAGTTCTTTTCAGAACTAAAGCTCATTTTAAATTGCCTTTATTATTTAAAATTATTAGAATGGATCTTATATAATCGAGATATAGAAAACCTAAAGGTCGTCCTACCAAAAGGAGAAAGATGTTGGCTGAAAATAGCAAGAAGCGATGGCAGAAATCTTCTGAAACTGTTGATGAAAAAAACAGTAATAGTATGGTATTGCAGAGAGATACATTGTCTGAACCGAGTACATCTTCCCAACCTGAGGCAAGGTATATTTTCACTCACAAGGCCGTGTTTTCTGAACTATTGCAGAAAGTTCCTTGTAAATATTGTACAAACTGTACCCTTGTTATAAAACAACACCATTCCATGGGGTATTCTACAAAGATGGAACTTTTATGCGAATCATGTCATGAAAGCTATGAAAGTGTTTCTTCAAGTTTCCAAGAAGAGGCCAAAAATTCACATGATATAAACAGCAAACTGGTGAGCGCCTATAGGCAGAGGGCATGCTGCTTTGGAAACTTTTTCATCTGTGCTCAACATGCCAACAATGGACCGAAAAACATTTGCCAAATGCATGCATAACTTATCCGTGAAAAAAAAAGTGACTCTTGGTGGGCGTAAGCAGGGAAGCCTTACAGATAAAAACATCACAAAGTTGCAAAATTACTACAGAAAGGAAATAAAAGATAATGACCCTGATACAGATAAAATGAAAACTGCTATATATGCCAGCCTGATGCATTGCTCGTCAACTGACAAAAAGCCTATGCATGGTAAGTGTCCTGAAGGGGAATCATCATGGTGTTTCTATAAAAGAGCTATAGCCAAAGGTGAAACCCCAGGGTCACACAGTTCCATGTGAGAACTTACTTGTCGCCACAAGTAGTGGAGAAAATTATGCCCGTTTAGCTTCAGACACCATTCTTGAAAGAGGCGTAGCAGGCAAGACGAAAAATTCCAATGAAAGTCTGCATAGCTGCATTTGGCGAAAATGCCCAAAAGATGTATTTGTCTCCAAAAGGAGGCTGGAAATAGCAGTAACGGAGGCCATCGAAAAGCACAATTTGGGCTATGTGAAATTTCTTGAATTGAAAGAGGACTCATGCCTAAATGACATTTTTTCTTTGACTATTGCAGAAAGACAAGATAAACGACGCATTTCTCAAAGTATTTCTACGAAACAAAAGAAAAGGAAAAGAAATGCCACGAATACAGATTCAGCCTATAGTGCAGGTGCTTTTTAAATTTTTTTATCAGACTTAGCAAACAGTTTTCTTGTTATGTGTAATTGGATTTGTTATTTTTTTGAATTTTTGTAATTTAATTGTATTGAAATACTTTATTTTTACTCATTGTGATTTATGAAATATATAATATATTATCTGGTTGATGTAATAATGAAATACATTCTGCTAATTTACTTTAGATTTTATTAGAATGTGTGTTCTTGCTTACTTCAATTTTTATCACAATATATATTACATGTCAATGTGACTGTTACAATAAATATTGCAGAACCTTATATATATATATATTCTGCATCTATCATATTTGTATGATATTAGTGTTTTTCAATTTCAAATTCATATTTATATCTTTAATTTTTTTTAAAAAAAAATAAGTTTATTTCCCTTAAAATAAAAAAAACTGTTTTTCTCAGAATCAAAAATTTGCTTCGAAACAAAATTTCAAAATGTTCCATGCGTTGCAATTTTTGTCGAATTATAACAAAACTTTCCAAAAGTATTCATCTAATCTATACTTATAAATTCATGGATGCATTGTAGTAATAGTGATAGGATGAAAGAAGAAATTAAAGTTTTTTATGTAGGAAATCATTAAAATTCTTGAAATTTTTATATAAAAATTTGCGTTTACCCATATTTTGTAAAGAATTGCTTTAAGAAGTTAAATCAGGTGAAAATATGAAATTTAAAAAAAAAATCAAAAGGCATGGAATGTTTTGAAATTTTAAAATTTTCGTTAAATTTTTTTTTAAATTTCAAATTTCTTAAAAACTACTCATTTTTTTCTCACCAAATTTTTTATATGGTTTTAGTTCCGAACGCGAGTACTTTATAGACCACGCCAAAACGATCGTCATTGCGTGATGTTCGGTGCTAGTTTATATAGATATCACATCGCTACGGCTCTCATCTGTGACCTTCAAAAGTAGATAGTATGCTCGTATCCTTAAAGTTGTCAAATGTACAAACGGTACTCGTAGCAAATAAATGTGCATGATTAGCAATCTCACAATTCCAGGCACAATCCGTCTTCTGTCTTTCGACTAAGGGAATAATGATGGTGTATGAGGGGAGGCTTAGGTACAGACATGGACGAAAGGCATGATACACTCTAACAAAAAAACGATGCACCAAAAAGGAGTTGGCCGATTGTCATGAAATTTCGTATGCGAAGACATTTGTACAGAGCAGGCAAATGATTAAAATTTGGTGTCCAATGAATGAACAGTGGGAGTGAAAGCGCATCGGAACTGAGCACTCACCAGGTGTCTATAAGAAGCGATTCTCAATCTGATGGTCAAAATTTCTGTTGCATTGCGATGTAGGATACCTTTCAACGACTGAAGAATTCGAGCTCCTTACGAACAACTCTCCGAGTTTGAAAGAGGTCGTATCATTGGATTGAAAGAGGCAGGTAGGGCAAATCGGAAAATCGCTCGTCATATGGGCAGAAGCGATGCGGTCATTAGAAGATTCTGGCAAGAATTTGTGGACAATAGCAGATTTCAGAGTCATGATAGTAGCGGTCAATCTAGGACCACAGCAGATCGGTAAGACAGACTGATTGTCAGATCAGCTATCACAGTGCCTGATTCATCGTTATCAACCATCAGACGTCTAACCCGCACACGAAGTGTCCACCATGATCATTCACAGACAGCTGATTCAGCGAAATTTACGCTCGTAACGACCTCTACACAACCTGCCACTCACGCCTGCACACTATGTAGCCAGATTGTAGGGGTGCTTGGTTTGATCAGGTTGGAATCATGATGATTGGGGACGTATAGTGTTTAGGGACGAATCCCGCTTCCAACTGTGTCCTGACGATAATCAAAGACGTGTCCGGAGACGCCCAGGAGAGCGTACTGATCCTGCTTTCCCCTATTGCAATCCACACAGGTTCTTAACAAGGAGTTATGGTATGGGTGCTATTTCTTTTAAAAGCCGGACCACACATTTGGTCGTCAAAAGAGGCACACTTACAGCCCAGCGGTAAGTCTACGACATTGCGAGAACTGTTTTGCTACCTTGGCCTTTTTTTCAGCAAGATAATGCCAGACCACATGCGGTACGTGTTGCTATAAACTATCTTACAGCTTATCAAACGTTTTCTTGACCAGCCAGATCATCAGATCTCTCTCCAGTCGAGCATGTTTGGGATATGATGAGAAAGCGATTGCATCTACGAGGAAATGTTGTTGAGCTGGCGCGACAATTGGAGCAAATTTGGCAAGAAATACCACAGGAGACCATTAGGGTGCTTTATCACTCTATGCCACGTCGTGTGGCAACTTGCATTCAGGCTAAAGATGGGTCAACACTTTAGTGAGCTCTTTACTTTGCAACGATGTAACTCTGAAATAAATCATTCAATTTTTCTGAAACTTTAAGGTATCCGACTAGGTTCGGAGATTAATTTTTCAAAAATTGATTTTCTGAATAATTTTATTGCTTTAAAGAACATAAATAGGCTTAAAAAGTCATAACTATTTAATAACTAACATGTATCGCTTTTTTTTAAAGAAAATTATTTTTTTAGGAAAATTTAGCAAAATTTTTTAAGTTAAGAAAAACGTGTTAAATAAAAATAAATTGCACATTATGCAATTTTAAAGTCATTGTTATACTTCTTGATCCCTCTGAAGTGTCACAAACCACAGGATAAAAAATAGTTTTAGAAATAAATATTTTATTAGCATTTAAATTTGATGGTCATGATTTTTCGTCAAAATTACTGCATGTTCTAAGCTAAAAATGGCTGTAAAATGTGATTAAATGTAGATGTCTTAAAATCTGCGGTTTGTTACACTCTGAAGGGCCCATAGTATATATGTTATAAATTTTATTGCATTTGATTGGATTATTTAGAAGATAACCACGTTTTTCATGCACGAATTATGATGAAAAATTCATCCTTCAAAAAACGAATTAAAAAAATATTTTTATTACTTAGATAAAGTAAATGCTATAAAAAGAACTTAAAGAACTCTCTAGTTTTATGTATTAGTCCTTCTCCCTCAATAATTAATTTATTTTTTCCCTAATGACCCAAACAACACCAAACATCAAACACCTAAAAAGCACTTTTCAACCTAGTCGGATACCTTAATCATTTTCTATTCTGTTCATAATCTTTCTACCCACCAATTTTTGTCTCTATCGGACAACTCGTTCTTGGTGCGTCGTTTTTTTGTTACAGTGTATAATAATGCAGTTCTGCCACTGTTGCCAATTGGCGTATAATTCAAAATTCCCAGTTTTTTGAAGAATATATCCAGGAAGAACATTTGACGATGAAAATTATTGGGATCACGTAATTATTAAAGCTGAGTAGAGAGCGAGACCAGGCTTCCTCCCGAGGCCGAGACTCTGGTCTTAAACACAGTTGGCTCATTCCTTAAGACGTCCCTCGAAGACACTCCTTTAATTTTCATCAATGTTGGCCTTTATCATGTGTATGAGACGTCACATGAATTTATGAGCTGATTGGCTAGAAACTCAGGTTTGCATTTATCATGTGTTTATGATGTCACATGCTGTTATGAGCTGATTGGCTGGAGACACGGGATTGTATTTATCATGGGTCTATGATGTCGCATGATGTGGGGAGCTGATTGATTGGAAACTTATGCTTGCATTTATCATGTATCTGTGTGGTCACATGAATTTATGAGTTGATTGGCTGAAAACATGTGATTATAGGTGTCCTATTGTGACGAAGTTATACGCATCCTCTCACTAATCCTCTTGGGGAATCTTTGGGCTAGCATTCGCATTTAATTCACAGCCATCTCTCTCAAGAAGAAACCGTGATATTCAGATTAGTTCGACTATATAAAGTCAGAGTTTAGGTAATTCTAGAGAAGGAGGTAGGAAGCAGCTACATTCGATACGCAGGTGATCTTGAATAAGGTTACTTTCGCATACAAAGATTAAGAGTGGTGTTTCACCACTGTGTTGAATTAGTAGATTTGAAGTTTGGAATCAACGATAGATTAGGTTGAGCTAAATAAGTTGGTCCCGCATACTTGCTTACTCCGTGCTACTCATTGGACATTCACTTAGAGAATATATACTATTGTTGTGGGTTAGTGTGTATAACTAAATAAATAATTGTGATTATGGAATTATCTGGTTCTGCTTCCATTCCTCCCCCACCCTTAGGTAGGCAAGACGGTGAGAGAGTATTTTCAGGTGTAAGTTGCTCACAATGTGACTGACATAACATGGATTTAGCCCATTTGAGACTTTTTAAATAAAGTTTTATATTAGCCAGGTAAGAATGAACCGTCTGTTTTATAAACGGAGTAAAACCTAATCAATATCTCGTAATAAGAGAAAGAAAACGAAATTAAGTGAGCTTGATGTACAAATACATACGATCGATTATTAGTTACATTCTCTTACAAAATGGAAAATACAGCAAAGTAAAGAATGAAGAGAAAAAAGAATATTAACGTAATTAATAAAATTCAATCATTACGTTTCCATAATGTGGTACTTTTAATTAGTATTCCATTAAGACTTAGAGAAATTTCTACAATGGATGAGTCTGGACAAAAAGGAACCAATAATTCATTCGATGGACAAAGGAACTTCATTGAATGATCCTGAAGAATTTAGCGGGAAAACTTGTGAAACATTTTACGAAATCACGATGAAGCGTGTCCTGATAAAAAACAAATTCACGGGAAAAATTCCATTAAAATGTTTAACTAAAGAGATTCCGGCTTTAATACAGGCACTGGCATTACTTCGACTATATGTCGGGCTAAAAGAGAACTTGTAATTAAGCCCATTGTTTCCCAAATAGAAAACAAAACTAAGCTTCTCGCTAAATATTTAAGTTGATTTCGAGAGTTTCTGAAGCAGTAAAGGAAGTTATTTTGTTTCTGTGTGTAGTGTTTTCTGAAATAAGTTTAGTGATAATTAATTGACGGTTTCGTTGGAAACATGAATTCGAATTGTCTTGATTTTAAAAGTTTCTCATTTGTTCAAGGAGACATTATCGATGTCTTGTGGAATAGTCGGGGAAATAGAAAGAGTTGAGACAAGAGGAATTCGAGAAAGTTGCAACTGAATTTACGAATTTTTTCTCAGTATTCCTTTTCTTTGAATGGATTTCTAGTTCACTAGGATTCTAAGTGTGTTTTTGTTTTTCCATGGTCACACATAACGCATCAGATTCGATGCTGATTTCCTAAAATTTTTCGTTATAAGGCTTCTTTCAAGAAGCCCACTTATATATAAACAGATGTTCATATATAAACAGATGCTCATAAACTACTTTTAGTTAAACGTATAATTAAACTATTAGAGTAATAATTAAAAAAAATTTTAAACTTGACTTTTGTTTCTCCAGAAAAAAACAACAGTTGTTTAAATTTCATCTAATATAATTTGTTATGCATATCTATGAATTATATTATCGTAAGCAATTTTAAACTTTTTTGTGAGATATTGAAATAAACTGCTGGCCAAGAAGATTGCAACACATTGAGAAAGGGATGAAACAAACGTTTAATTCAAGAAAAGAAGATGAGGGATATGCAAAATGATTAGTATTTACGCGTAATCCAACGATGCAAGTGGAAGGAATGACATCTTCAACTAAATAAAAGGAAAATAATGCAGCAAATTTCTCATTCGAAAACCGCATTTGAAGATTGGTTGTGAGAAGATCACGTTATACCTCGTATTAGAAAGAGAACTGGTTACCAGAACGTGTCAGAATTCGATAGCGGCAACATCATGGCTTATTGAGAGTGTAGTTTATCATTCCGCGTCATTGCTACTGAAAATAGTTCGAATCCAACCAATATCATACAAATATAGATTCGATGGGTTCAAGTGGGTTAAACTGAATGTCATGTAGAATCCCAACGGCCTCCCACCACTAACGACCCACTGGAAATGCATGTTCTCATATCTTCCTTGTTGAATCTTACAGCTACATAGGGCCTTCCAGGTACATAGGTATGTTTCCAAGGAAGTACCTGCACAAACTACGGTGATGTTTGTAGCAATTCGGACAGCATGCACGAAGAATATTATTGAAACTTCCTTTGGCTCTGCAGTATAGATACCTGTGGCAACAGTGGTATGCTCAAAGACAAAGCTAAGTTATTCAGGATCGTACCACGGCGTCTTTTCAGATTTGTCACGGTTATCAGCATCATGATAGACTTATCTGTATCTAGATGTACCACGGTAATCGTACATCGTCCTACTTACATTCACTATAGTCTTACGGGTTCCTCACCTGGGGTGATAGTATGGACTGCCACTGGATACACGAAATAAGCACCTTTTATTAGCATCGTCTGTAATTTGAACAGCAAGCATTATACTATACTGTTCGAATTAATTGGGACAAATGGAAAAAAAGTGACTTTTTCTAAGACGTTAGCTTTTTACCATTACACAACCTAAATAGACTAAACAATCTGTATATTAGTGCGAAGTATGTCTTCCTTCAGCAGAAATGACATCTTCAACACGTCTTGTTATTGACTGCGCTAGAGTAGCACTCATGTTCCTGATTTCATCATCGTAGAAACACTCTAGTTTAGCCTTTTTTATCATTTGCTCTGCTGTCGTGCAATTCCTCTTAACGAAACGATTCTTGAGAAGATTCCATAACAGTTTTGAATAGCATTTAAGTCTGAGGAATTTCCAGGCCAATCGAGCACTTTTATTTTGTTTTCCTCATAAAAGTATGAACCAATTTCGAATTGTTTTCAGGGGCCAAGTCATGTTGAAATATTCCATCAAACATTTCCATAAAAGGAACAATTGTACAACATAATACTTCTGTATATTTGACTCAATTCCTGATGCCTTGAAGAGGAACTAAGCTTCCAGTGCCATTTGTTGTGAAAATATCTGTTTAGAAGGAGGTTTTACAGCGTGTTGGATAGGATCTCTTAACAAAGAGTTTCAACTTCACATCGTCTAATTACACTTGAATTGTATCCGAGCACAAATAAATGTTTCATCACTGAAAATTACCGTCTTCCAGTCGTTAGCAGTGCATGATCGGTATTTTCCAGCCCATGTTAAACATTTTTTCCATCATTTTCTGAGTTAGAAATAGTTTTTTTCTCAGTTTTGTTGCCTTTAAGGCCACCTTCCAGTAGTCTTTTCGTACAGTTGAAGTACTCACTTTAACACCACTAACCAATAAATCACTTCAAAGGTCTACACCTGTCTTTCTTGGATTTATTTTGCCATTTCTCTTATTAAAATGTTATCCATTCTTAAAATAGTTTTCCACTGCGCCTGCCTTTTTTCTTTTCTTTTTGAAGACGATGATCCAGAATATTGAAATGTTCTTAAAATTCTTGAAACCCTTAATTTGATCATACCAACCACCAAAGCTATATCTCTCACAGTCATAGAAACGTGGTCATTAAGAGGGATTTATTTTAAAACGGTTCCTCTCGGAGTAATATCTATCTTTCAACAAGTAAAAGTATTACGTGCTATGCAGAACGCAAAATTGAAATTACCAATTGTACCACTGAAAGGTTTAAAACTGAGTTCCTACTACACTAATAACATAAAGTCAAAGTTGATCTGTCACGCTATCTAAAGACAGATATAACGGGTTTGGTATGGTTCGGGACATCCATAGTTATCACATACTAAGAAAAAAGCATGTTTGTCCCCCAATTAGTTCGAACAGTATAGAAGCATAATATTCAAAGAATGAAATACTGCCCTAGAAGAAATACAAAATCAGTGTATTTGCCACCTTTTCTCTAAAAACTATGGTGAAATTTAATTTTTCTTCCAATATCAGCCTCATTCTAGTCTTCACTTCCATATCTCAGCGCCTTCTATTTCTCTTTCTGAGGTCGAGGTTATTACTGAATTTTTCCGTTTAAGTAAAAATCTTCTGCTTTTTGTTTTGTAAGAATCACTACAGAATCCTTCTTCAGTCTGATAGTCTATTTTTCCACAGTTAAAGGATGTTAAAAAAATAAATGAAAATGAGGGGAAAACCAAACCCCTAGAATTTTTTTGACTCAACTTTCATAAAATGAAAAAATTAGAACAAAACAAATACATTTCACTAGAAATCTTACTATGCTTGAGTGATATTTGATATATAAAGAAATTATGAATGAATTGCATAAATAAGAAATGATAAATTATTCTAAGACTGGTAGATTAGTTTAAAATAACATTGCTCTAAAACTAATTTTCTATCAGTTATGAAATTCAAAGGACGCAGAGCTGATTTATCACTGCCTTAACTTTGACTACTTTTTTTATTCAGAGGGGATGTTAATGTGAAATTGGGAATACAATTCTACATGATTGACTATAGTAAAATCAGGATCAGAACTCACGACACGATGGTCTTACAGAACCATATCATGATCACTGAATTATTACTGTCTGAAGTACTTCAAAAGAGAGAGGGAGGGGGAATGTGTATTTCCCGTATTGTTTACCTGTACAAACGTAACTTTGACTTTTCAAATGTATATATTGATGGCTAAAGCTACACTCTACAAATATGCTTATAATTTATTTGTCGGTTCCATTTACGTTACACAAGAAGCTTCAGAAGTTGATACACTGGTGTGCAAAACTTAAGCAACAATGTAAAAATTAAGCAGATAACCATGAAATTGCAGAAAAGGTGGTCTGGAGATCAGTACAGTGAACACGTAAGTCAGTAGAAACGTCATGCGTATGCAAATATCAGGAACGAAACGTCAGAAGCGACGTGAGCGTACGCAAAACGCGTGATGTCGGCGGGTGCTGTTCAACTGTAAAATAAAATGAATGACGCAGACGCAATTCAACATATTTGCTGCAAGTGCCAGTGAGTCAGTTCATGAAATATGGCTAGAAGAAATCCCCTGGACGACTTCACACGTGGAAGAATGTTCGGAAAGCTGGAGGAGGGGGCGTACCGTCACCAGTGTAGCTGCAGAGTTCGAAATCAACAAAAGTGTCGTTTCGCGCGCTTGGAAAGCATTCCAAACCACAGGTGCCGCTGTTAGAAAGGTTGGTGGTGGACGCCCGAGGACGACAACTGCAAGGGGATGACCGATATATCATCCTGCAGGCAAAAATAGGCCGACGGCAGTAAGCAAGCGTCATTGCTCAGCAACTCTCTACAGCAACGGGGCTACAAGTGTCGCGGTTTACTGTGGCCAGACACCTTCACAAAGGGGGCCTATTCGCCCGCCGTCCTGAACGCAGCCTTCCGTTGAAGGTTTACCACCGACGCCACCGTTTACAGTGGTGCAGAGAGCACAAAAACTGGACAACTGTCAATGGAGTCGTGTCCTCTTTACGAATGAGAGTCGGTTCAGTACCAGAAGCGATTCTCAACGCGTTTTGATTTGGAGAGAGATCGGGACACGCTTTTATACCAGTAACATCAAGGAAAGACACCATTACGGTAGTCCTGGAGTTCTTGTCTGGCGAGGCATTATGCTGAACGGGCAAACTGAGCTCCACATTTTCGATAAAGAGTCTGTAACCGGGGATCGCTATTGAGAGGAGGTACTTCTTCCCCATGTGCGTCTGTTCCGAGGTGCCATTGGCCCAGACTTCATTTTTATGGATGACAATGCATGGCCACATCAGACTCTTGCTGTTAAGGAGCTGCTGGAAAGTGAAGATATCACTCGAATGGATTGGCCAGCGTACTCCCCAGATTTAAATCCCATCGAACATGTGTGGGATGCTTTGGGAAGACGTATTGCAGAACGCTTACATAATCCAGAGAACACCCAACAACTCAAACAGATGCTGATTGAAGAATGGGCACTCCAACCGCAAGAAATGTTGCACCAGCTGGTTATGAGTATGCGGAGACGGTGCGGAGCAACCATTGCAGTGAGAGGAGGGCATATACCATATTAAGGAACATCTTCTTGTTGTTCTTCCTGTTGGATAGACCATCATGAGTCACGATACTATGCGTCCAATAAAGCTTGTTTTTGTTTGATTCCATACCGTATGCACTGTAGTCCTTTTTCAGCGCCGATGCTTTCGTCATCCTTTACGTACATAATATTCTCCCTCATTTCTGAATTTCATGTCTCTCAGATGATTTTTCGTGAAGTTATGGCAATAAACCCACCTGTTGCTTAAGCTTTGCACACCAGTGTAGATTTAAAATGGTACAAAACTTTGTTATCGATTCTATAATTAACTCTCATAATAATATTAATGTTAAAAAGCGAATATTTTCAACAAATAAATATTTAAATAGCATTCGATCCTTCTTTGATCATCATGCACAAAGGGAGATATAAAATTACTACAATACAAAACTATTATACGTCCAGTCCTGACCTATGCTTCTGAGACTTGGGCACTCTCAAAGAAAGAAGAGTCCAATATTGCCATTCGTGAAAGAAAGATCCTAAAAACCATTTTGGTGGAAATAAAAAGGGTAATTTTTATAAAAGAAGAACAACCGCTGAAATTTAAAAAAATTATAAGGACATTGATGTAATAAAATTCATCAAATTAATTAGAATTTGATTTGCAGGGAAAATGGAACTGGTTGGTACTGTGTGTGTGTGGCGACTGGGAGAACTGCTTGGAAAATGTTATAGAGAAGGTCTAGGACCACCCAAGGCTGTTGAGCCAACAATGATGATGATGAGTCACAATATGTTTTTTAAAAAGCATTTTTAAATAAAATTTTTTCACACATCAGGAGAAAATAATCGGATGTAATAGACTTACTGAGAGAGAGGAGCTGTCTTAAAAATACAATAAGCCATGTTTATTTAAAAAAAGCAGCAGAGAGAATTGTTGTCTTTTTAAAATTAGAAGAATCAATGAAAGAAGATCAATGTATGTCGATGCATAAAATCTAATTATTGCATTTGCATGAAGTGACACTTTTAATTATATTTCAGCTACTGTTCAGTAAAATTCCTCCAACCGATGACTTGTACAAAGAAAGCAATTTAATGATTCGATTTTATGTACTCAAATAAAGTTCCATTGAATAGACTGCGCAAGATTTGGTGGGAAAAGTTTCGAATAAAAGGATTCATGATTTTTCTTTTTCTACTTAAATTTTATTGAGAGTGGGGAAAGTTAACGAAACAGAATTCCGAGAAAAATCTAATTAAAATCTTCACAAATAAGATTTCGAGGGCGAATACGAGTATTGACATTGCAACGATAATGTGGTGGAAAACAATAAAACTGGTAATCAAATTTATTATTCCCAAAAGCAAAACAAACACCTATTTCCTATACGAAATATTCAAGTTGATTTACAAGGTTCTGTAACACAATTGAAAGCTATTTAGTTTCTCTCGTGTTACCATAAATGATCTTATAGGGCACTATAATTGAAGGTTTTGTTCCCAACAAGAATTTTATTTACTTTGGTTAGGAAAGTTTATCTCTTTCTCTGAAAGGTATCGGTAAAGTGAAAAGGAAAATGTAATAAAAAAAGTTCAGACATGTCGAATTCGGGAGAAGTTTCAGTTCAGTTAATGGATCTTTTCAAAAGAGTTCTCTTTCTTTGTAATATTCTTTCTCTCTCTCTTTCTGAACTATGTGTGTATGTACAATTTTCTTTCGCCCCACAATATATGCAACTTTTTCAGACATGATTGTTTTTAAGCGTGTCTCTAGATTGAGTTATAATATAAGAAATTAGAACATAAAATGCATTATAAGCCTTATACTAGCCTTATTATAGTTATACTAGCTGTTACCCGGCCACATCGCTGGGTATTTCATGATGTTGTACGGCTATATGTATTGTTTTTACGTCATTGTTATCTACGTCTTATCATTAAGCATTCGATAGTATTTTGAAAAACAGCCGTACTAGGCTCGAACTCACGACTTGTCAGCCATGAGTCCATGAACTTGACCACTAGGCTACGTGGCTTACCTGATGGCACTGAAGACGAGCCATGGGGGTCAGCTCAGGTGTCGTCCACGTCCCTTGACCGTGGATCAAAATTACGTGGTCCGTCGTCAAAAGCCATCGTGTAGCTGAACAGTGCGACGTTAATATTCACTCACTCACTTTACATCTTAAGAGTCACAAATGAAAATGGGTTTGAGTCTTTATTGCTAAAAATAGCCAGAGAATCAAGATAAAGAATCCATATTTATCTAACTTTTCGATTCCTTTAACTACTTAAATGAATCTTGGATTAAACTTAAAATAACAGTAATATATTCAGAATATTTATTTGTAAGACGATGAAATATTAGGATATGATTATTTAATGCAAGAAAAAGCCATTATTTTTTGTCACAAGCAGTTATAAGAAAATCGGTTTGATCAGAAGAGAACACGAGTGGGATAAAAAAAAATATCCTTAATCCTTTTTTGATGTATAAACTTATTGGATCTTTCTCTGTTTCACAATAAAATATAAATTTATTTCTTATCTGTCAAATTTTTTTTTTCAATTTTAAGTTATAGAATTTAAATTTTAAGTTAGTTTAAAGGAAGGAGAAAAGAAGTACATTGCCTTGCACCCGAATAATTCTCTCAAATACTTCAGACATAAACTAAATGATATAGAAGGTGGAATTGGCAACGTGAAATAATAATTTGGTACATAAATACAATTAATAAAAAACAAAATGGAAAATTTGCTGATATTTTGTTTCAATTTCCTTCACTTTTTAAACTGCGTGGGAAGCATTTTGATTCCATATTCTTAGAGAAAATTTAAGAATATGGTCGTGAATACTATTTCGGATTTTTGGATTTCATTTCACTTTGAACCCTATTGAAAGAGAAAAGGGATATTTTGGTTATAAAGTAAGTGAATATTAACATCACACTGTTCAGCTACACGAGGGTTTTCGGTGACGGACCACGTCATTTTGAACCATAATCAATCGACGAGGACGACACCTGAGCTGACACCCCCTCTCCTAGTTACCAAACCAACGGGAGTACGTTTGAGCTTTCGACAGATTTAACGTGCATCGCTCCCCTACAAGGTGGGTTCGAACTCATGACATGCCTACCATGATCTAGCATGGTAGGCATGGATACCTAACCACTGCGCTACCGCAGTCCTCATTTTGGTTATAAAAATAATAACACAAATCCTTTATCCTCAGACTTACAATTTCTCTCTGTGTTTGTAAATCGTATCATTACATCACTTCTACATTAGAGTTACTTAAGGCTGTCTTTGGTAAAAGTACGCGAGCTCTAATTAAACGCAAAACACATTTTCAGACAGAAAAATGACCCGATTTTCATGGAAATTTGCAATATTATAACTCTGTTTTATACCTCTGTTAACAATTGAGTGTTTTTAAAAATTTCAAAATATTCAGTGAATATTTTCTTTTTTTGGGTCTTAATACGGGAAGGCAAAGCCCTTTTAACATTACGATATAGGATAAAAAAATGCGAAACACATTTTATACCAGAAAAAATGAATCAACTCAGTTAAAAATGGGAAATATGATAAAAAATGCTGCTCTCTAAAGGATAGGGAAGCCAGATTATCATATTAATTTTTTCATTTCTTTTATATCTGAAAAAAAAAAGTGTTCCAAATTCGGGTCCTATTCTTTAAAATTAATCGAAAACAGCTTTAAGTTCTTTACAGATAAATTTTGAATTTGAATATCTTTTTGTACTTGAATATTAATGCCTCTAAGTTTATGTGGCCGCAGGAGATTAGTGGTCATGGCCTTCGTTGTCTAATCGCGAACTCGAGCTCTGATGCAACTAAATATCTGCCTTATGGAGGTTAGTTAAATCAGTTGCATCTCAAAGTCGTCTTCTTGGTGTGGTGTAAAAGATAGGAAAGAGAAATAGCATCTCTAAGTGTCATCCTCGTCACTTAACTGAGACTCGAAATTACGAGGTCCATGGCCAATGGCCCTTGTGTTGCTTTGGTGTGCTGAGTTAATAAACACTCAGTCACCCTCCAGAGAGACTGTGTTGCATTATCCTTATTTCTGACTGACACTAGTAAATGTCGACATAATTTTTCGCTTCTTTTTCTGAGAGGAATGACTAATAACTTAAAACACACTGTACATTCAAAATGAGAAAGGAAAATTATAGAAGTTAAAAACTTACTTTATTATACAGTACGTTCTAAATGAGAAAATAAAATAGTAATAAAAAATTGCTAAATTATGTGGTTCGAATCTTATTTATTGCAACAACTTAAACTATTATGACACTTTGAATTGTACAAGAAGCCCTTGCTTTTACAACTGCATTTACTTGTGGAATACTTCTTTTGCAATGACAGCGTTTATAGCCTTGCCCACCGCTTCTCGAATTAGCAGCAGCTACTTCTCTGAGCGATATTTATTGAAAATAAATCCCATCTATGGAAAGCAACTTTTTCTTTACAAAGTACGAACTGATTACATGTGTAAAGCTGCTTGAGGGTACCATTTTCATTTGCAAGAAGTCGCTGTTATAGAAGCCTTAGTCTTCTATTCCAACAAAAATTGCTAACACATTTCGGTTATCTGTACGACCCTGGTCGACAGCAAGGAATTTTATTCGTACATCATTACCAATTTGAGCAGGAGCAAATTTTTTGTGAAGTTCGTAACATTTTTGTTGCTTGCAATAGAGGATTATCTTTCGCGGTCGCTGTTATTTTAGAGATTAACTCGTGTTTTTCAGCCAGGACTTGATGTGAAGACGTGGTAGATTGCAAGTCCTCTTCAATATTTTTCTTTGGAATATGGTTTTTGGTATGATCACCGCTCAAAATGTTTTCAGAAGTATTACCAGTTTCTTCAAGGTGTTCTTCGGTTTCCAAAGGTATTGCAATTTCTTCGAGATGTTCTTCGGTTTCGATACTTGGGATTTGTTCGCTAGGCAAAAAAGACGGTGCTATGTCTCTATTTGCTTTAATGCCAAACATTGTTTCATAAGGACTTTAGCGTATTCCTTCGTGGTATGTAGTGTTCTTGGCAAAATGAACAAAGGGTAAACCTTATGACTATTTATTTTTATCGTTATCGTTCCTCCATGAAGTTAGCATATTCAGTATATCCTGAATGGCCCTTTCAACTGAGCCTTGCGTTTGACCGTAACGAGGCTTTTTCCATATATGAACTATCTTAACATCTTTCCACATAGAACATATTTCGGATATGATTTGATTAATGAATTATCTTCTATTATCAGATTGCAATATTGCTGGAATACTAAAAGTTACAGCAACAGGCAACTGATGGTAAATTTGGCAAGTTTGAATCATTATCAGGCCTCAAAGCAATATTTAAAGTAAAGCATTTTTTCTACATTTCAAAAGATCAATCTTGGAGAAATTAAGAAATGTACTCATGGATGAGTCGTGAGCATTCTCAGCTGTCAGAAATATAGTAACTTACATTACGAAAATTCTAATCATGAAACTTTAGATGCCATAATTTGGGACTTTATGCAAAGAGAGAAATGCGATTTCCAATAACACTGAATTGAATGATTTCAAAGATATATAACTGCATAAACTGTATCCTAACTTCAAATTTTATACCACGCATTAAATACACGTTTAAACTAAAGTGAAAATATATTTATTGAAACGATGAACATCAATATTAATGCTATACAGTAAAACCTTTAAAATAAATATGGCTATATACACTGGTGGGCAAAAGTTAAGGACGAGACGGTTTTTTCAATATAACTTTGTACAAAAGCTTTCCAAATCAAACATTTAATATCGTAAGATCCCCAATACGTAAGGACATGTGTAATATGTAAGCAACACTTACTAAAAGAGAAATCAGAGGGATAAAAAGAAGCTTTTTTGAAAAAGTAGCATGGAGCGCAAGGCGACTAAAGGCCGAAACATCCCTTGCGATGGGTGTCCAGCAAGAAACATCTGGTCTTTAGTAGGGGATATGATCTCCCCTGACTGCTAGGCAGGTTTCACAGCGTCTGCCTATGCTGAGAATGAGTTGTTGAGGCATTGGTGCCCATTCGTCTTGCAGCGCCAATCGAAGCTCCCGAATCGTTACTGGTGGTAAGGTACGAGCTGCCAAGCGTCTGCCTAGAAAATCCCATACATGCTCGATGGGATTGAGATCCGGAGATCGTGCCAGCCAATCCATACGTTCAATATCCTCACTTTCTAAGAGCTGTTCGGCAGCTACTGTGCGATGACATGGTGCATTGTCATCCATGAAAAGGAACTGCAGACCCATAGCGCCTCTAAAAAGACGCACATATGGAAGAAGAATCTCGTTACAATAACGGGTCCCGTTGACTGAAACTGGGTCGAAGATGTGAAGGTCTGTACGACTACCAAGCATGATGCCTCCCCAAACGAGAACACCGCGACCTTCATACCTGTCCTTTCAATGATGTTCGAGGGATGATTGCGGCTTCCCCGCTCTCTCCAGATGAGTATGCGATGAGAATCGCTACTCAAACCTGAATCTGCTCTCATCTGTAAAGAGTACTCGTCCCCATTCATTGTCTCTCCAATTCCGGTGTTCCCGGCACCACAGAGAACGCCTTCTCTGATGGTCAGACGTTAAAGATACACACCGTACAGGGCGTCGTGCAAACAGACCACCACCGTGCAGTCTTCTGGCCAGGGTAAAAACGTGATATCGGTCGTCCAGTCGCCTGTATCGTGTGTCTAGAGATTTCTCCCGCTGTCTACCGCCTGTTTCTTCTGGCCTGTAAGACAATCTACCGGTCATCTGCGGGTGTGGTTCCTCGTGGACGACCACTACTGAACCCCGGATAGCTGTTCCTGTAGTTTGAAATTGTCTCCAAAGTCGTGAAACGATGCTGTGAGCAATTCCGAACTCTGCAGCCACACTTGTCACACTGCGGCTTTCCTCCAACTTCCCAATGATTCGACCTCGGGTAAAAGCATCCAGATGTCGTCTAACAGATTGATTATTCGCCATTTCTCGCTGAGGCAGCAACTCGGTGTGATTTTAACTGCTATACGGCGTGCAATCTCTTTGCCAGAAATACTGATCTTACACCGACAACATGCTTTATACTACTCAGACACTCCCCCATTACGTCTACCTGCATATCTGCGCATGTGCTACCGTACATGACCTTACTTAATCTCCTGATTGGTCTTTCTGTCCGCTCTGCCTCTTTGTTCAGCTGATATGCTAATTTTTCGACTTCGTACTTAATTTTTGCACACCAGTGTAGAGTCCTTACGCGCTTATACACGTGGTATCATTTGGCTTGGCTTTATTCATTTCCTACTATTAACTCGCACTCTCTATATATTTATTTATCTTGGTAGAATTTTCAATCGTTTTTAAAATACATTTTAAAGCACTCAATTGAGCTGAAATTTTATATACAAGATTATTTTGGATGACAACGCAATAATTTTTACTTATAATTAATATAAATTAATTGTGTAAAACTAATTATTTAAAGAATTAAAAATACAGCCACGTTGACAACTTATCGATCCTTTTGGCGACGTGTGTCAAAACTTTAAAATGTTTTTTTCTCACGTTTTAAAGCATTCAGTTGAACTGAAATTTTACATACATGATTGTTTTGGATAACAATACAATACTTTAATGATACTGAATAAAAATAAATTACCACTTAATGTTGTGTTTCTGTTTTATGTATATATACATATTTATATTAATTGTAATTATTTAATAAAAAGTAGCTAAAATAAAGTTTTTTTGTTGATCTAAGTAGGAATTGACTTAAACAATTTTTTTTTATATTACTTGTTTTCTTTCCCTTTCTATTGCGCTGCTGTGTCGAAATTTTCTAGGATCCCGTTAAGCAAGCTTAATTCCATTGAACTTTCCAAGTTCAGTGACAGCTCTGGAAAGCACAATAGTTTTCAATTTTTAGTCTATTGACTTTTTAAATGTCTACTTATATTCTGGCAGGTTTATATATATATTTTTTAATGCATTTTAATTCGTTCTTAGCTTTGTAGGAATTACAATTTAATATTTATTGTTTTATTTTATTATACTATGACTATATATATATATATATATAATATACTAGCTGCACCCTGCCACGTGTTGCTGTGGCTCAGTATGGATAAAAAGAAAGAAAAGAGAAAGCACATGTTTTTAGTATGTTTAAACATTTGTATTTGAGGAATGATTTTTTTATAATAAAAATTATAAGTGTTCTTGATGTTTCTAATGCCTCTTGCCTGACAGTGTCAGATCGAGGTCTACGAAATTTATCGTGGCATAGGGCTAAGATGTATGCCTGTTGTTAGCTGTAGCTTTGAGCGTCATGCAGGTGACAATACAATTTGGCTTGGTTCCAACACAAATTTTGAGGGAGAATATCCGGATGTGGTCAGAGACCTCCCGACTAGTTAGTTTAGAAACGTGAATTGTATTTCTCAATGATATAGGAAATGTTTTAATTCTGCATTATATCTGGCAAACAAAGCTTTAATGGCTCTGGTGGTTCTCCAAGTTGTGGCAGTTTAATTTTTCCAGTGGTGCAAAACATTCCTTTTGTTTCTCCCTTAAATTTCAGAGTCTTGCAATAATGACGCATTTCAGTAATTGCGCTGATGAGAACATGCTGGCTCAACCAATAATCTTCTGCTGGGTTGCACTGGAATGTATCGTGGCTGTTATCGTGTGATTACTCGCCACCAAGTCATGTTTCACGATGAAATGCTGTTTCTCGTTGATATATTTCAGCCATTTGCAACCTATTGTATTCCTTTTGTCAAGAACAGAACAGACCTGATGTTGTAAAAAGCAAATGCTGTGCTCGCAAACATGCATCTTTAAGTTTAGTTGCATATTGCTCTGCTGCATTCTCAGCACGTGTCTTCGTCTGTTTTTCTCACTTGCTATGCAATTACTCGTTGCACTACTTTTGCCTAGCGAATACAACAACCTAAATTTGATTTCCTACAAAGCGCTATTTTTATTTACTGAAGCGAATTGACTGCACTTAAAAAGAAAAAAAAAGGTTGAAACAAAAACGTAAAATTTCAAAATATTGAAAAAGAAATCAGGAACAAAAATAAAGAACAAATTAAAAATACTCTCTCTAATTAAATATTTAACTTCAAATGTACATCAATCAACACAGCGCAATTCTAACACGATGAGAAACAGAATACTTCATTCCACTCCAACAAATCACTCTGAGGAGGTCAATTTTACTATATAATTTAAATTCAAATTTAAATTAATAGGCAGAAACTCAATTTCTGCCAACAGCTCTGAGAAATGAAGAGGAAAAAATAAATGAAAAACTATGGAAAAAAATTAACTATACTCATATAAAATCAACTCTATAGTAAACGACAGCTTAATACCAATATAAAGTGGAAAAAAAATTAAGGTGACTGCCTATGTTAAAAATGTCATTAACACTGGGAAGTATCATCAATGACATGAGCAACATGTGACAACAAAATCAAATTTTTACGTTGTTTGCAATCATATATTGAATGTGCATGCTTTCCTTCATCTCCAACAAAGTTATGGAAGAAATATAAACCATACATGTGTGTGGGGCTGAAGGTATTTTCAGTAGAATACGCAGGGAAATTTCAAATATTAACTTGGATTTCTTAGCAAAAAATGTGTGATAAAGTGTTTGATAATGATTGATAATTCTTGCGATTCACCATTCAATTAGCATTATCAATTGTTATCAACAAAAATTTAAAGGCCTATCTTTATAACAGAGTGACTTATATCTAGACACAGACTGCTTTTCACATGGCCGATTATTTGTTGTGTGGATTCTTGCGTATTAGCATCACCGCAGCCAAATTGCCTCCATGAGAATCACACTATTTTCCACCCAAATCTGACTGACTGGTTCTTTTTCATATAAAAAATGTTAGAATCTTTGTTGCTTCGATATCAAGGTGCGATTTGCGTGGCACCCCCCAATTTTGTTACAGCGATGCTAATATACAAATACCTTTGTGTGTTCTAGAGCAACAGTCACAAATTGATGGTACGCAAGAAATTTTGTATGATCCACAGAAAGCGGAGAAAATCTAATAAAATTAAAAAAAAATTAATAATGCAGAGAGATAAACAGGACTTATTCAGGAATTAAAGAAAAGCGGGATGAATAAAGATTAATCTGTGTCTGTAGATGTTAAGATCAGGAGCATATTTTTGGATGCTCGTGTTCAATTTATTATTAGAATTGACAATTTTATAAAATAACCTGATAGTATTTCTCCTTATTCTTTGTCTAGTAGTGTGTGTTTTGCTCCTAGATCTGAAGTGAACCAGCGAGTGTTAAGAATTTACGTGACAATTAAGTTTTGTGCACTTTCCAAATAATTTATAAGGGACTTAACTCCACGATATTATTTTCGGATTTTTAGTTTCGAAAGTTTAACCAGTTCATTCCTCTGCATGGCAAGTCTTTTCTTTTACCAGGATTTGAATCCGTAAGCAACGAACTTACGAAACAAGACCGGTTGATACCGGTGAACATGGCCACACTTAGTCATCTTCTAAAAAATATTTCTCTTAAATGCTACAAGCTAAAATTGCTTATATAATATATAAATCTTTTGACAAAAAATCTTTAGCATTAATCTCGTTAATTACATATATTATGTTCTGTAATAAAGTTTTTTATTACCGTATTTATACTCGAATCTAAGCCGCATATCCAATTCTCCACAAGTTTTTGAGAAGCAATATAGAAAAATTGTGTAAAAGGTTCACATTGGTATTCTATAATTTTAAGAAATTATCAAAAATAATGAAGTTAATTATTCATTTATTTTCTAGTGTATTAAAAAATTTCAACTACATATATGGACCCTAGAATTATTCTAACAGTCAGTATCATGTTACAAAAATGATTCGTCACTCACATTGTCACAGCTGACTTCGAAATGGGTGTCGGCGCTGCGTCGCCATTTACCCATACGATGTCGTCTTCCATGCCATCCAATGCATTTGAAGAATGTTTTATAAAATAATGTCAAAGAATTATTAAAGACCTTTGAACATTTAGAAGCAAAAACTGTATCATTTTGCAAACGCCATCGATATATATTTGCTTAATCCATAACAAATTTTCAGTGGCCACTGCTGTGTTTCCCTTTTTCTGCATAAAAAATTCTCGCATTTCATACTTGATTCATAGTGCACTCAACTTGATGCAACTACCGATAGGTTTGATGATTAGGTGATTAAAAGAAAGTGCATACAAAAAACTTTCCAAAATACCAGCAGACAACTATATTTAGGTCAGACTTAAAAACTGCGGAATGGGATACGCGTTATCGATGCAAGGAGCCAAAATGACCCGTTATGTTTTTTTTTTGTAAGGCGTGGAAACTCAATTTCTCCCACCCAACAAATGAGTTGTCTTCGATTCTAAGCCACACCCGATTTTCAGTGGCATTAACATTGGAAAAATAGTGGGGCTTAGATTCCAATAAATACGGTATTTATATTTGAATATAAAGAGAAGATCGGGAGTACTTTAAAGTAGTTAAATGCCTTAAAAATATTTGTACAATATTATCTCAGATGGGTAAAAATGTATTTAATTTACCTTAAAAATATTAATATCAGCTCAATTTACAAGCTATACTTTTTTAAAGTAATGTTTATAGTTCTTATATATAATAACTGCAATAAATTACACTAATGAAGCGACGCTTTAAATAATATAACAATCATTTGACATTTTTAATCACAATGGTAATAAGCCAAGCATTAAACTAAAAATAAACTATAGTGTAAAAATTAAAAAAAAAACACTCTTTTATTGTTACTCGAACTAAGTTGTAACTTAATCTTTAGTTGCCAGACCTGGAATTAGTTACCAAATGAAGAAATGAGAGATCCAGAATCAGTCGTCAGATGCAGGATGGGATCTGAAAATGGGAAATCCTTAATCTGATGAGCCTGATCAGAACAGTGGAACACAATCACTACATTATTGTATTGTCATCGGTCCTTGTTGAGGGAGCAAAATTTCGAATAAATCTGTCTTTTTAAAGTGGGTGAAAATTGAGATCAAACATTCCATTACATACAACTGAAGCTAATAAAAGCGCGTAAATGAGCTGTTTGATGATAATGAATTTTTTGAATGTCTGAAGCTAAATTCTCTGGATTTTAAATATATTTTTATACCGAGAGAAGATTTTGCGTAACATTGTGCAGGAAGTATTCATGGAATTCCTTGATGCTAGTAGTCACACTTGCCGATAGAAATCCCGCTTTGCGAAATGGTTATTAGCCGCTTCTTTCCACAAAATGCATGATTTACATATAACACGTCTCAAGTAAAATTCTTTTCATAGACTAAACTGTTTCAAAGCAATTAAAACCAATGTGTTTCAAGTAAGGAAAAGATACGCAGCACACTTTTATGTTAAGGCACATGGTACACAATCCGCAAAAAGAAAAGCGTAATTAGACCTGTTGCGAAAATATGTCAGAAACGTATTTCATTTGAAAGTAGCCAGTCAGCCGCTGTTCACCGTTTATAGGAGAACAGCGTTGCCCGAGGAACACCACTTGGAGGTCGGCTACCTGTTGTCCCTCGAAGGCTGTCCTTCCTTCTCTCACTCCTGATATATACATTCTGGACAGCCCCGGGGGAAGTCGAATCTTGCGACATCCCCTTCACTAGCACTCCTATAGAAAATGGGTCCTTCTGCAGTGTCTCAAAATCGGGTAAAACGGAGAAGAAGTCGTGCATTGATGGGAGGGGGCGAGGATCAACGCGTCCACAACAAAAATACCCGGCACGCTTTCCGGAAAAGAGAATATAACTCAAAACACCGTCATTGAAACAAATAATTTAGACGAAGGGTCTGCCAAACGTAAAGTAATTTAATTTAATTATTAATAGTAAACACGCTATTCCAGCTTTTGGGTTCAGAAAATTTTTGAAATAAATGTTGGAAGCGTGCCAGGTGCCTTCCTGGAGGTCTTAAGGGAAGCTGGCCCACAATCGTGTGACACGTGGGGGAACCAGGAAAACCCCACGCGGCCAGCTCGATGAGGATCTCGTCATGTCAACGAATAGGATCTTCATCTTCCAGTTCGAAGAGCTTCGGCGCTCGGCCACTGGTGGGGCATTAACTGTGCGTTGGTTAAAGGGAAGTGGACCAACGCTGCCACTTTTCTTCTGTCACAATTCGGGTCTCTTTACAAAATTTGTGTCCTCCTTAATCTATCTTCCTTAATAATATATCAAGTTAAATTATTTTTTATAGTATTGCATGAGATTCACGTATGAAAGTTCAATACCTATTTGGGGATGTGTAGCAATTATAATTTTCAAGGGAAGAGATGTTCCAACTGCTGTATAATGCCAAATATTCGAAACAGGTTATTTTTTGAGTGAATAGTTAATGTAAGAAACTTGTAAAGAAAAAAAATGTTGCCTAATACCTTTGAGTAAACCTGTTTTATAATCAATTTTTATTCTCAATGAGGGATTTCAGATTTTAAAAACTCTGTGTTTGTTAGTTTTTGACTTTAAAATTTAAATACATTTTTCTGTGATTTGCATCACTAATTCTTTGGTGATCAAATAATACGGAGATGAGGAAAATGGATCTCTCAGGAGAAAATACTTGCGGAATATACTTGAAAGAGAGAGAGGAACTGAAAAGGTCGATAAGTACGTGGACTCGTTTATGTTGTCATCAGATAAAGTATTGCAGCCAATCATTTTGAGAACAACTTGCGATGAGAGGGTTAATTTACAAATTTAATTCAGGAAAGAAATCAGAGCAAAATATAGTCGGAGGAAGATTTTTAAATAACTTTGAGTAAAATAACTTGTTTTCAAAGCGTATTCTTTAAAAAAATAATTTCACAGATAACCTAACAAAACATAATAGTTTTTTTAATATAGAAACTTATCCAGTGTTTTACTTAGCTAATTTATTATATATTTAAGTAAAGGCAGGAATAAAATAATTTTACATAAATTCTCCATATGGTATGGTAAAACTACTTGTATTGTATTATGAGGAACGTATGAAATACAGGTTTTGTCTTGGATCTAAAATATAAAACAGACAATTTTTAAAAGTTTTTAAGCGATTAATTATTCTTTTAAATATTTTTTGTAAATCATATGTCTAATATGCACCGGAGCGTATTAACTAATTTTTCAAATGAACAAGAATTTAAAATATTTCAGACATATCTTCAGAAGATCATCTGGCATGTTTATTTTAACTCCCAAAATCTTAAGTTTGCTCTTTCCGATAAGGCTTTTTTTTGTGTGCTTTGGTTAGAATACATAATGAATTTCTTGATGTTTGTGAACTTAAAACTAAACCTTTAACATCTATAGCAAAATATTAACACATAACTAATATCTCAAAATTTTACTTTATCCTTACTTTTTCAAATGCTTCTGTATATTTTCAAATACATACATTCTTATTCTTAAACAGATATTGTAAACATAAATTATGTGCGTCTTTGAAAGAATAATAGCCCTGAGCTGGATTTGAAGTCAGTTTCTCATAAGTTTATAAAAAATCATTCATAAATTCTGATATTGTACTTCCAAACTTCTGAAAAATCAGATTCTTAAATTTTTTCGTGAACATTTATTGAATTTTCTTTATAATCAGCATTTATACTATGCATGTTTCTTTCAACTTTCTATCAGCCATGAAATTTATTTGTTTTCGTACTCTGATTTTTTAAAATCAAACTAGTGTAATTGTCTCGAATATAATTTTCTGGTTTGGATGCACCTGTAGTTGACGCTAATAAACCATGTTTGCATCCTATTTTAAGCTGCGTTTTTTCTAAATAATATTTGTCTTTTATAAACAAGAACAAATTGTGAAAAAGAATAAAAATCAATTTCAAAGTATTGCTTGATTCAAAAACTAGTATAACTTTAATACACTATTATATGTGTCTGCTTCAAATTACGAGAATTCGCAAATTAATTGAAGTTCAAACTATATTAAAGGGGAAAACATTGTTCTCATTACGTATTGAAAACTGACGACTAAAAATGCATATATATAAAATTGTTTCACAATGTGATGCTAAATACATGATACCCTAAGGTACAAATTTCTGCAATAATAGCTTCATTGTTCATTATCAAATAACCTGATTCAATATTATACATAATGTAAGAATCATTGTCAGTCATAATAGAAGGAATGATGACTTTTTCTAATGACAAGTTGGAAAATTTCTGTTATAAACCATCACCTTCAACATTTTTCTTACCTTATATTTTTAGCTAAGTATGCTTTGAATTTAGAATTAATTGTCTTTTTTAAAATAACATTTAGCTTTCCAGAAATTTTCCTAAAATCCTACCAAAATGCTGACTGTCGTTTAAACATTACACATAATTGTGTATTAAAACTATACTAGTTTTTTTAATCAACAAATATATTGAAATTGAATTTTATCCTTTTTTTAAAAACTTAGTCCTGTTTATAAAATACAAATATTATTTAGAAGAACCGCAGTTTAAATTGGGATGTAATCATGGTTTAATTAGCATCATCTACGAGTGCTGCCAAACCAGAAAATTGATTGTTACGAGTTAAAATCTCATTCAAATTGCGCCGATGGCTTCGTCGGCAAAACTTTAAAACAAAGCAATATACACGGAGAAATACTTTAAAAGTCTATAGAAATTGAAAAAAAATATAGATAAATGACCATTTTCTTTAGAAAAGATTATGCAATGTACTTCTCCTTCATAACCAATCCGAGCAATTTCGATGCTAAAATAGTACATTAAGACAATTCAGGCTTAAGTATTTCTTCGAAATAATGAACTGATAGATAACTGTGTGCCTTGATAAACATATATATTTGTGCATAAGAGTGATTACTAGGTTTAGACATTATAAAAGAAACAACAAAGTAATTCATTTTACCTTAAAAGTTATCAGGAAATTTTAGTCGTTAAAATGATCAGTGCCAAGTTGGCGGAATCTCCACAAGTCCGCCAAATTTCATTGTGACCGGAAAATATGCTAGCAAATAAATACTGATAAAACGATTGATGTATCAAACATTACACAATTTGGGTTGCCGATTTTCATATTGAAATAATTTAGATGTCAAAATATTTCGGTATTCATTTAGGAGCACGAGAGGAAAATAAACTTCAAAACAATGACTGATTTTAAATACTTTTAAAATTTTTAACTTATGTTTGTGTGTCTTCAACATCAAAATGTGAAAACGACATGGGTAATTCTTTCATGTGTTTCTTAAACAGATACCTTACATTTATTAACATTTAGATTTTAAACTTCACCCGGGTTTTTTTAAAACGAATTTTAAAATGATTGATTAGGTACATTTAGAACGCATTTCATAACCTTTTTTTAGTATCCAATACAAAATAGATCCTCTTGTGTGTGAATGCCATTAATTACTTAGCAGCATATCATACAACCTATTGTCTTATCATGGCGAGAAATCCGCAGCAGATGGATATAAAATTAATAACTGTACTTCTGTATTTTATTATCAAATCAAATTACGTCGCCAAAATGTAGCCAATAGATAAGTTTCATTTTTCGCATACTATAATAAATATAAATATAAAAGAATAATAACCGCATTTGGCGAGGTCTTCGATTGGGCGATATTGGTCAACGGTATTATATCTAACTTAATATCGTATATTTATGTTATTTTATACACAAATAAAATGACTACGTTATTGTAAATGATTTATTATTTTATAATAATGAAAAGTGGGAGTTAAATACTTCATATATAAAGTGAACCGTTCAAAATTAGATTTATCATGCTATTTTATCGACTGCATTTTGATTTCATCGTAACAAAAAGATAGATTCTTTTCTCAAATATTAAACTGAAAGCATTTTCAAAACCCTTGACTTCAGTATTTTAGATATAATCTCAAAACTCTTCCTATATTTTCCCCTTCAAAATCCACAGAGTATTAAGGACTGTTATTTGCAATTAAATGATCTCCGATGCGTCTATTGTTGGTCTAGTTATTGTGAGTCGATTGAGGGTGAAAAATTAAATCCTAGGGAGGAGCTGGACGCTTAGACTTAAGGATAACTCTATTATTAGGAGCACTCACTTCAGGAATACTCACCTTAGGCTTGCAGCGAATTTTATGGCGGACAAATTCAGAGGAAAAGAAACTCACCTTTTTGGGAGTAGACGATGTCTGCTTCACCTGAAAAGAAAGGTTAGTCTTAGGTTCCAAGGGTGAACTAACCTTTTTAGGTTGTGGAGGAACTGCTTCATCCTGCAAAGGAACGTTAACAATTACAGGTTCACTCACCTTAGACCTCTTAGAGGCTCTTACCTGGGGAATGTCCTCCCAGTCCATGGGTTCGCTTACCTGGATGTAGGAGGGTTCCCACTCCATCTCCTCCACGCGGACCTCGGTGGCCTCCCAGTCCATATCTGAAACGAAACACTCGCCCAAAGTTAGTGTAGTAGTCATGTTACAATGCCAAGAAGTAAAAAGATATCAAATAAATATAAATAATAATGCTTAAAGAGATACAATTTCAAATTAAAAGGAAAAGAAAATGATAAATCAATTGAAAAAAAAAAAAGTTGATTTCAAATCGTCAGCAGTAAGTACACAAGCGTTTTTGGCGATTTCTTGGAGAATCACTTGATACGGGTTCACTTCACAAAATCCACAGCCAAACTGGTGAAATATGCTTAAACAATCGCGTTCCGTGAATTTCAACCAATCAGATGGAAGTAACTGAAAGTGAAAGTTGAAGTTTTTAAAAAACGAAAGAGTTGAGTTGTTTCAGGCAAATCATCTTGCAATTTTTAAATACTATAAAGTAGATTACTTTCTCTAGAAATTTTATAGATGCAATTAGAATTTTTTACGAGCAAGTTCTAAGGAACTTAAAACTAAAGTAGCTCTAAAATTTTGATTTCACTACAATTACAAGCAAAAATTAGTATAAACCTTTTTGCAAATAAATCTATTGTTTCATATAATTGACTTTGTTGTTGTTGTTGTTGTTTCTTATCCTCTAATTGTCTGACTTCGTCAGACAAGATCCATAAAATTGTTGACCTTCAAAAAATCGATAACAAGAGGGAGAATCGTACAAGTCTTCTCTGGAAAGACCCAGACAGTCCAGGATATGTTCGGCAGAGGCCTGCTGAACCTTGCACTTGGAGCAGAACTTAAAAAGTCTTCCTGCCCTCAAAGAAGGAAAGACTTTTCGTGTGTCCACTAGCCAATCTGGAAATGGCCGTTTTAGATGCTCTGTCGCAGTTGAGATCCAGAAAAGAGCCCGGTTCCCTGGCCGCATACCAGTGGTGGGAGGAGGAATCTTCCACTCCTTAGATAGTTGCCTATTAACTTTGGACTGGTGCTCTGAGTAGGTAATGGCAGGAGAGGAGGTTGTTAGGACTACAGCCCTCTCTGGCTAAGCGGTCCGCTTGCTCATTTCCAAAGATGTCAACATGGGATGGTATCCACTGAAAATGAACATCGTGATGCTTTGAAATAAGTTTGAGATTGTGAAGGATGGAGATGCTTGTTTTGTCTTCTACTTGAGTCCAATTGTGTAGATGTTGAAGGGAACTGCGACTGTCCGACAAAATCCAGAGTTCTCCATAGTCACTTTCATTGATAATAGCTTCGAGGCCAAGTTTGATTGCCATTAGTTCACTTTTAAAGACCGAAGAGAAATCCGGGTTACGGTGACAGAAATAAAAGTTTTGACCAGAATTTTCTATGTAGATTCCACTACCTGCTTGATTGTCTAGTCTACTGCCATCTGTGTAAATTTTAATGGTGTCACAGGGGATGTCATTAATACTTTCAATGCAAGTTGCCTAAGATGAGCTGGGATGAGATCTTGCTTTGTGACCGGGACAGACATGTTGAAGTGGAAGTGGACTCTGGGAAGTCCCTCTGATGGACTTAAACAAGATTTTAAGTGGTGGGGTTCGATATGAGATGAGGGCAACTGCAGATGATCAGCATAACTGAAAGGGCTGTTTCTCTTCAGTCTCTGATTATTGTGCCAATTGTTAAAGTAATAATTGACTTTAAAATAAACCAGCACTTTGTGGAAACATCAGTGTGATATCATAGCATTAATCTTAGGCGGGCAAAACATGTCTGGTACCATTTTGAAAGGAAGCTGACGCAAATCACATTTCTTTTTCTATTGTAAGCTTGTATGTTGTATATGATGTGGATGAGGGTCTGGATTTGACGTTGACTATGTAACCACCTCGCGTTACTAAAATGACCAAGCTTGTCTTTTAAGTAGATCTGTTAAATAGTGGAATATGAGATTAGTGAATGATGTAGTGAATGGTATGTTTTTAAATACACTGATATGTTTGAATTCACAACGCTGAATATACAGATATGTGAGTGTACTGTTACGTAGATCCGGGTTCGATTATTTTATGCAGAACAATCACAAATAAAATAAATAGTTCTTTAAGAGCGATGTGAATTTATTACCAAAAATCCAATCCTTTAAATACAGGATTCAGCGGCAATATTCACAGGGTAAATATCCGAAGGTCTTCACTCCTTTAACAGCATACAAACACAATAATTAGAGTTTAAAAATACACGAAAGTAAACATTATTCACAACAACAGTCGAGCTAATTGCTAGCCAAAGCAATCCTCACTACTCGCTGGTTTAATCAAGACTGACTGGTTGCGGCTGGCTCTCCTCTTTTTAGGCGCGGCAGAAACTTCCAGAAATATAACTGCTTGTGTCATCGACGGTAACGTTAATGGAGTGATCCACTACTTTCTAAAAGAATCCAGAGGATTTTAAATTCCCCAAAATGGTCGCAACAGTCACCAAATTGGCCGCCAACTTGGCTCTACCGCCAAGATTTCGCCCAGTTCTCATTGAATCGCCATTATAACGTAAGGGGCGGCATTGCTTGTGATTAGTACAATTTTAACATGCATTAAACACCCAAATACAAATTATTTACACAAAATTCGTGACAGTACTTTTCAAATTCTCAAGGCTTTTGTTGATTAGCAGATGTATTGAAATATTTCTCTTAGAAATATTGTCTCTTCGGGAATCAACGAGTCTTTTTACTGAGGAACGGAATTTAAATGATGGGTTACAAAAGTTCTCTTGGTGATATTCTTTTTAAATAGTCTTTGTTTTGTACTTGAAGGAATCTAGAAAATGCATTGTATTTTTACAATTTTAATTTAATCAAATTTTTAAGATTTTTGTGAACTTTTTTTTTAATTATTTGAAAATAAACTTTGGTGGAAGACTATGAATTGCTCTAATTCCTTTCGACTAAGAATGTAGAAGTTTTATATCAGGGCCAAATTGCAGAAAGATTAGAACCAATTTGTGGAAAATAGATGTTTATATTAGGCGTACTTATGCTCAAATCGAAAAAAATTTATCGATTTACGTTCCACTTTGTCCGAAAGTCCTAAATACTAAAATATGGAAATTAGAGATAAAAATTAGCAAAGAACAGCTACACGCAGAGAAATATAACACGATTCAGGATTTCTACGGTATTTGGCTGGTTATGCGAAAGCAAAAGGAATCGGCAGAGAAAGGGTTCCTATATCAACCGTAGATCTACAACAGTTCCTCTCTACGGAAATAGATCGATTCATGCTAAATGAAATAATTTCCCTTTAAAACCAATTGTAAAAACATTTGTAAAAAAACAAGTAATATAAAAAAATTAAGTCAATTCCTACTTAGATCAACAAAGAAAAATTTTGTTATAGCTACTTTTTATTAAATAGTTACAATTAATATAAATATGCATATACACTGGAGAGAAATACAACATTAAGTGGTAAGTAATTTTTAATTAATTATCATTAAAATATCGTATTGCCATCCAAAACAGTCGTGTATATAAAATTTCAGTTCAACTGCATGTTTTAAAACGTAAGAAAAAAATCTTTTAAAGTTTTGATTCAAATCGCTAAAAATGAAATCAACACGGCTGTATCTGCAATTCTTTAAATAATTAGTATCGGTCAGTTAATGTTAATTAACCATAATTAAATTATCGTACCTTTACCCAAAACAATAGTGTATAGAGCATTTCAGCTCAAATGAGGGATTTAAAATGTGAGAAAAAACCTTTTCAAGTTTCGACACAAGTGACCAAAATGGTCGCTAAATCGCCAGAAATGATGCCAACGTGGCTTATTTCTAATTATTTGAATATTTAGTTTTTATTAGTTATAACTAAATTATTGTATTGTCAACCCAAATAATCCTGTATATAAAATTTCAGCTCAATTGAGCGCTTTAAAATGTATTTTATTAACGATTGAAAATTCCACCAAGATAAATAGATAAATAAATAAATATAGAGATCGTGTGCTATAACAGTAGGGAATTGAATAGTACAGTTTATGCGCGCCTATCAGTCATAAGAACCATCGAGCCGAACAAAGTATGCCAAATTCTGGCTAATTTTCTGACTATTTCGCATTATTTTCAAATACCCTCAATCTTAAAATAGTGGTTAATTTAAATTTGGTATTTTATCGCTATTATACTGCTTATTAATCAATTACAGGAATCATAAAATCAAAGAGGGTAATGCAAAGAAAATGCAACGAATTCTTGACTACCGATTGCTAATACCAATATGTAAAGTAGGCGAAACCCAATTATTATTGATTTTTTTTCATCACTGTGTCTGTTTTGAAATAGTTGTGTTGGATAACATCGTCAATGTTCATGTTGGCGACCGCTCGAAAAAATATTCGCCAACGTATGGTCAATATACTGATAATCAATGATACTTATATATAACCCATAAGTATGTATCAATCTCTGTATTGAAATCTAAATTAATCGTATTTATAAACTTTACTTATTATTATTAATTGGTTATTTTTAAATTTTGATATACATTCTACAAATTTTTTATAACCTTTTTTTATTCGTCGACTGTTTAACACGTAAATGAGGCAAAAGCTTTTTATTTTTTGTTTAAGTAACTTACCAAGAAACTTTGGCTACAAGAAAAGACCCAAACCACAAATGGCATATTTCATCGATAATTTTTGTCCAAGACAAGATGCGTGAAATAGTATGCTTAAAATGACAAACAAAACAGTAAGTAAAATATTGAGTTCAGGATTGCATATTTCTACCACTTTTACAGTAGCTTCGTAATTTGGGAACTTTGAAAGAGTGAATTAGGACGTAACAGTAGTACTTTTCCGTTTCGCTGGCGTTTTTGCCGATAACACACAAAATACACACAAAAATATTAATAAATATTAGTTCTCATTGGTTTACTTATCAATTTTTGATATAATATGAAAAAGACGTTATTGATAAGAAAAGACCACGAGTTGTTTTTAAAATGAGGTGGTAAAAGGTTACCAGCGGGAATATTCAGGAATTGGCATCAGTTGTATCATTTTTGGCGATTTTATCACCGTACGCCGGCGAAAGGGAAGGAGACCTTACAGTTAATCTCCAACATACTATCCACAGTTTCTAAATGCTGTGCAAGTATTGAGTTTTTCCCCGACGAAGACCTAATACTTAGCGTTTGTTTTGGAGCATTTGCTCTATTTTGTATATATATTTATGTATATAGGTGTCAATTCTAGAGATAAATTTGTTTCTTTCTTAGAGATAATTTTGTCTTTTCTCTGAGTAACAGAGAGTTATATACAATAGATGTGGAAAGAGAATAGAAATTCATAAAACCTAGTAATAAAAGGAAAGTGTTCCTGAAGAAATTCAACAATTACATCAGTTTGATGTCAGAAATGCTTGGCATATAACTTGAATGGAAATGTATTCAAGACCCGTCGGCTTCATTAGCTTAGAGTAGCGGGCCCTCTCTTCGTAATCCCAAGGTTGATGGTTTGACTCTGGCTGAAGTTCATAGATTTTTCTGGATGCAAAAATCGTAGTCATGCATGCAATATGATTATGTAGCATGTAAAACATGCCTTGCGTATCAATTTGGCTCAGGAAAAATTAAATCAAAGCAATATTTAGCATCCGAAGAGAGTTTAAATAAAAAAATATAATTCAAGCGTCCAAATTTGTTAATGAGGTTGCCACTAGATGGTGCCACCAAGAAATAGCTTTCAAATTTAGGGTTGTGTCTGCAAAGGCTCGATCGCTAAAATGAAACCACATAGAGAAAGTAGTATTCAAAATCCTTCCTTGATATTTTTCTAATAAATCATTCAGTAATTAATACATAAAATTAATACATGTCCTTTTTAAAGAAGTTTTCAATATTTCTATTTTCATGAATATCCAGATATAATATATTCTCAGATATTACAGAGAGAAAAATATATTATTACTTCTTTTTAATACATAAAGAATTCAAATATTTCGATGTGTTTCAAAATTCGCATTTATCCGAACACCAAACAATATCAGAATAGGACTGTTTGGGTTCAGATGAGTCAAGTGAGTTGCTATTTTGAATATGTGCTACAAGTTTTCGCTTCGAGTAAGAAAAGACAACGGCACTTACATATTATCGTAACAATCACAAAGTCTATTAATATCTCGCCAAGTTGGCGACCCCGATTTTACATTTGTCGGACACGCTGAATTATCAACCAGGTACTTCGTTTCACTTAATGTCGCCAATAGGTTACGGTGGTACGTAAGTACCAAGACAACTTATAAGAAGGTATTGTGTCCAAGCAGTGACGGGGAAAATTTACTTCGTTTATGTTAAGGTATTTGGCGACGATTTTTGATTCGTTGAAAATTGTCTACGATAAATACATAAGTACTGAAGATTTCTTGTTTATTAATGATTATGTTACATTTTTTGAGTAACTGATATATTTGGCGTCACTTTTTCTATTCATCAATAAAATTCACTATTGATTTCGTGTTATGATTGTGGCTAAAGGGAAAAAGACAGTTGGCGAATTTACTTAAATTACCTGAAGTAGAATATGTGATTGTATGTAAATAATATATATACATATAAACCCGTTTCTAATTCATTTTATTTCGAAGATCCCTGTTCAGTTTTTAAAAACTATTTCGTAATAAATATACAAACACATGGCTTGAGTTAAAGTGTAATATAAGAGGGGGGAGCATTTGGCGCAGTCCTTTTTATGCAGCTAAAAGCGTTCCCAGGGTACTTTTGTTTGATTTATTTGTTATTTTTTAGGATGAATTCGATATCTCCCTATGACATTTAGATAAAAATCGCTAGTCCGAAGAAAAATCGCTAAATCTGATGCAGCCCCCTATATTACACTTGGGCCGATGGCTCCAGTATGGCTTTGAGTCTTAAATCCCATGGAATCGTGTCCATTTTTACCCAGTGTATGAAGTCATTTAGATGCTATAAAATTTCTACAGTTTAGAAACTGCTCTAATTCTGTTTGTTTCATTCTTCTGTCAAAATTTATTTTCAAAAATTCACAAACATGTTGTTTGACAATAACCGTAATGATTTAATTAAATTGTAATAATATACATTACAATCCTGAGGCTCTTTCGTATTGGATGGAATTCAATTCTTAAGATTATTGCCACACAACTGCTTTATCACCCACCATTTAAATTTGATTCTGTAGTGAAGATGCTCACTGATTTCTGAAGTGACAATTCATAAGAGAGATATTTTAATGTAATTAAAGAAGGCTTTGGGAATTTAAAAAGTACACTCACACAACTCTGCATATTCTGCATTGAATTCAAATACATCAGTATATTTATAAACAGACCATTCACTACATCACGTGCAACATAATTTATTTACATTTATTTTTATATAAAAAGATTAACCTTTGACTTTGGTAATCTCATATTCCACTATTTAACAGATCTACTCGAAAGACGAACTTGGTCATTTTAGTAACGTGAGGTTACATAGTCAACCTCAAATCCAGACCCTCATCCACATCATATACAACATATAAGCTTAAAATAAAAAAAGAAATGTGACTTGCGTCAGCTTCCTTTCAAAATGTTACCAGACTTGTTTTGCACGCCTAAGATTATGGTTAGGATATCTAACTGATGTTTCCACAAAGTGCTGGTTTATTCTAAACTCAATGATATGAAACAATAGATTTATTTGCAAAAGTTTTATACTAATTTTTTGCTTGTAATTGTAGTGAAATCAAAATTTTAGGAGCTACTTTAGTTTTAAGTTCCTTAGAACTTGCTCGTAAAAATTCTAATTGCATCTATAAAATTTCTAGAGAAAGTAATCTACTTTATAGTATTTAAAAATTGCAAGATGATTTGCCTGAAACAACTCAACTCTTTCGTTTTTTAAAAACTTCAACTTTCACTTTCAGTTACTTCCATCTGATTGGTTGAAATTCATGGAACGCGATTGTTTAAGCATATTTCGCCAGTTTGGCTGTGGATTTTGTGAAGTGAACCCGTATCAAGTGATTCTCCAAGAAATCGCCAAAAAAAGCTTGTGTACTTACTGCTGACGGTTTGAAATCAACTTTTTTCAATTGATTTATCATTTTCTTTTCCTTTTAATTTGAAATTGTATCTCTTTAAGCATTATTATTTATATTTATTTGATATCTTTTTACTTCTTGGCATTGTAACATGACTACTACACTAACTTTGGGCGAGTGTTTCGTTTCAGATATGGACTGGGAGGCCACCGAGGTCCGCGTGGAGGAGATGGAGTGGGAAACCTCCTACATCCAGGTAAGCGAACCCATGGACTGGGAGGACATTCCACAGGTAAGAGCCTCTAAGAGGTCTAAGGTGAGTGAACCTGTAATTGTTAACGTTCCTTTGCAGGATGAAGCAGTTCCTCCACAACCTAAAAAGGTTAGTTCACCCTTGGAACCTAAGACTAACCTTTCTTTTCAGGTGAAGCAGACATCGTCTACTCCCAAAAAAGGTGAGTTTCTTTACCTCTCAATTTGTCCGCCATAAAATTCGCTGCAAGCCTAAGGTGAGTATTCCTGAAGTGAGTGCTCCTAATAATAGAGTTATCCTTAAGGATAAGCGTCCAGCTCCTCCCTAGGATCTAATTTTTCACCCTCAATCGACTCACAATAACTAGACCAACAATAAGACAAGTGCTATGCATCGGAGATCATTTAATTGCAAATAACAGTCCTCAATATTCTCTAGATTTTGAAGGGGAAAATATAGGAAGAGTTTTGAGATTATATCTAAAATACTGAAGTCAAGGTTTTTGAAAATGCTTTCAGTTTAATATTTGAGAAAAGAATCTATCTTTTGTTACGATGAAATCAAAATGCAGTCGATAAAATAGCATGATAAATCTAATTTTGAACGGTTCACTTTATATATGAAGTATTTAACTCCCACTTTTCATTATTATAAAATAATAAATCATTTACAATAACATAGTCATTTTATTTGTGTATAAAATAACATAAATATACGATATTAAGTTAGATATAATACCGTTGACCAATATCGCCCAATCGAAGACCTCGCCAAATGCGGTTATTCTTTTTTTATATTTATTATAGTATGCGAAAAAATGAAACTTATCTATTGGCTACATTTTGGCGACGTAATTTGATTTGATAATAAAATACAGAAGTACAGTTATTAATTTTATATCCATCTGCTGCGGATTTCTCGCCATGATAAGACAATAGGTTGTATGATATGCTGCTAAGTAATTAATGGCATTCACAAGAGGATCTATTTTGTATTGGATACTAAAGGTTATGAATTGTGTTCTAAATGTAGCTAATCAATCATTTTAAAATTCGTTTTAAAAAAAAAAAAACCCGGGTGAAGTTTAAAATCTAAATGCTAACAAATGTAAGGTATCTGTTTAAGAAACACATGAAAGAATTACCCATGTCGTTTTCACATTTTGATGTTGAAGACACACAAACATAAGTTAAAAATTTTAAAAGTATTTAAAATCAGTCATTGTTTTGAAGTTTATTTATTTTCCTCTCGTGCTCCTAAATGAATACCGAAATATTTTGACATCTAAATTATTTCAATATGAAAATCGGCAACCCAAATTGTGTAATGTTTGATACATCAATCGTTTTATCAGTATTTATTTGCTAGCATATTTTCCGGTCACCATGAAATTTGGCGGACTTGTGGAGATTCCGCCAACTTGGCACTGATCATTTTAACGACTAAAATTTCCTGATAACTTTTAAGGTAAAATGAATGACTTTGTTGTTTCTTTTATAATGTCTAAACCTAGTAATCACTCTATGCACAAATATATATGTTTATCAAGGCACACAGTTATCTATCAGTTCATTATTTCGAAGAAATACTTAAGCCTGAATTGTCTTAATGTACTATTTTAGCATCGAAATTGCTCGGATTGGTTATGAAGGAGAAGTACATTGCATAATCTTTTCTAAAGAAAATGGTCATTTATCTATATTTTTTTTTCAATTTCTATAGACTTTTAAAGTATTTCTCCGTGTATATTGCTTTGTTTTAAAGTTTTGCCGACGAAGCCATCCGCGCAATTTGAATGAGATTTTAACTCGTAACAATCAATTTTCTGGTTTGGAAGCACTCGTAGATGATGCTAATTAAACCATGATTACATCCCAATTTAAACTGCGGTTCTTCTAAATAATATTTGTATTTTATAAACAGGACTAAGTTTTTAAAAAAAGGATAAAATTCAATTTCAATATATTTGTTGATTAAAAAAACTAGTATAGTTTTAATACACAATTATGTGTAATGTTTAAACGACAGTCAGCATTTTGGTAGGATTTTAGGAAAATTTCTGGAAAGCTAAATGTTATTTTAAAAAAGACAATTCTAAATTCAAAGCATACTTAGCTAAAAATATAAGGTAAGAAAAATGTTGAAGGTGATGGTCTATAACAGAAATTTTCCAACTTGTCATTAGAAAAAGTCATCATTCCTTCTATTATGACTGACAATGATTCTTACATTATGTATAATATTGAATCAGGTTATTTGATAATGAACAATGAAGCTATTATTGCAGAAATTTTGTACCTTAGGGTATCATGTATTTAGCATCACATTGTGAAACAATTTTATATATATGCATTTTTAGTCGTCAGTTTTCAATACGTAATGAGAACAATGTTTTCCCCTTTAATATAGTTTGAACTTCAATTAATTTATGAATTCTCGTAATTTGAAGCACACATATAATAGTGTATTAAAGTTATACTAGTTTTTGAATCAAGCAATACTTTGAAATTGATTTTTTATTCTTTTTCACAATTTGTTCTTGTTTATAAAAGACAAATATTATTTAGAAAAAACGCAGCTTAAAATAGGATGCAAACATGGTTTATTAGCGTCAACTACAGGTGCATCCAAACCAGAAAATTATATTCGAGACAATTACACTAGTTTGATTTTAATAAATCAGAGTACGAAAACAAATAAATTTCATGGCTGATAGAAAGTTGAAAGAAACATGCATAGTATAAATGCTGATTATAAAGAAAATTCAATAAATGTTCACGAAAAATTTGAGAATCTGATTTTTCAGAAGTTTGGAAGTACAATATCAGAATTTATGAATGATTTTTTATAAACTTATGAGAAACTGACTTCAAATCCAGCTCAGGGCTATTATTCTTTCAAAGACGCACATAATTTATGTTTACAATATCTGTTTAAGAATAAGAATGTATGTATTTGAAAATATACAGAAGCATTTGAAAAAGTAAGGATAAAGTAAAATTTTGAGATATTAGTTATGTGTTAATATTTTGCTATAGATGTTAAAGGTTTAGTTTTAAGTTCACAAACATCAAGAAATTCATTATGTATTCTAACCAAAGCACACAAAAAATAGCCTTATCGGAAAGAGCAAACTTAAGATTTTGGGAGTTAAAATAAACATGCCAGATGATCTTCTGAAGATATGTCTGAAATATTTTAAATTCTTGTTCATTTGAAAAATTAGTTGATAAGCTCCGGTGCATATTAGACATATGATTTACAAAAAATATTTAAAAGAATAATTAATCGCTTAAAAACTTTTAAAAAATTGTCTGTTTTATATTTTAGATCCAAGACAAAACCTGTATTTCATACGTTCCTCATAATACAATACAAGTAGTTTTACCATACCATATGGAGAATTTATGTAAAATTATTTTATTCCTGCCTTTACTTAAATATATAATAAATTAGCTAAGTAAAACACTGGATAAGTTTCTATATTAAAAAAACTATTATGTTTTGTTAGGTTATCTGTGAAATTATTTTTTTAAAGAATACGCTTTGAAAACAAGTTATTTTACTCAAAGTTATTTAAAAATCTTCCCCCGACTATATTTTGCTCTGATTTCTTTCCTGAATTAAATTTGTAAATTAACCCTCTCATCGCAAGTTGTTCTCAAAATGATTGGCTGCAATACTTTATCTGATGACAACATAAACGAGTCCACGTACTTATCGACCTTTTCAGTTCCTCTCTCTCTCTCTCTTTCAAGTATATTCCGCAAGTATTTTCTCCTGACAGATATCCATTTTCCTCATCTCCGTATTATTTGATCACCAAAGAATTAGTGATGCAAATCACAGAAAAATGTATTTAAATTTTAAAGTAAAAAACTAACAAACACAGAGTTTTTAAAATCTGAAATCCCTCATTGAGAATAAAAATTTATTATAAAACAGGTTTACTCAAAGGTATTAGGCAACATTTTTTTTCTTTACAAGTTTCTTACATTAACTATTCACTCAAAAAATAACCTGTTTCGAATATTTGGCATTATACAGCAGTTGGAACATCTCTTCCCTTGAAAATTATAATTGCTACACATCCCCAAATAGGTATTGAACTTTCATACGTGAATCTCATGCAATACTATAAAAAATAATTTAACTTGATATATTATTAAGGAAGATAGATTAAGGAGGACACAAATTTTGTAAAGAGACCCGAATTGTGACAGAAGAAAAGTGGCAGCGTTGGTCCACTTCCCTTTAACCAACGCACAGTTAATGCCCCACCAGTGGCCGAGCGCCGAAGCTCTTCGAACTGGAAGATGAAGATCCTATTCGTTGACATGACGAGATCCTCATCGAGCTGGCCGCGTGGGGTTTTCCTGGTTCCCCCACGTGTCACACGATTGTGGGCCAGCTTCCCCTTAAGACCTCCAGGAAGGCACCTGGCACGCTTCCAACATTTATTTCAAAATTTTCTGAACCCAAAAGCTGGAATAGCGTGTTTACTATTAATAACTAAATTAAATTACTTTACGTTTGGCAGACCCTTCGTCTAAATTATTTGTTTTAATGACGGTGTTTTGAGTTATATTCTCTTTTCCGGAAAGCGTGTCGGGTATTTTTGTTGTGGACGCGTTGATCCTCGCCCCCTCCCATCAATGCACGACTTCTTTTCCGTTTTACCCGATTTTGAGACACTGCAGAAGGACCCATTTTCTATAGGAGTGCTAGTGAAGGGGATGTCGCAAGATTCGACTTCCCCGGGGCTGTCCAGAATGTATATATCAGGAGTGAGAGAAGGAAGGACAGCCTTCGAGGGACAACAGGTAGCCGACCTCCAAGTGGTGTTCCTCGGGCAACGCTGTTCTCCTATAAACGGTGAACAGCGGCTGACTGGCTACTTTCAAATGAGAAATACGTTTCTGACATATTTTCGCAACAGGTCTAATTACGCTTTTCTTTGCGGATTGTGTACCATGTGCCTTAACATAAAAGTGTGCTGCGTATCTTTTCCTTACTTGAAACACATTGGTTTTAATTGCTTTGAAACAGTTTAGTCTATGAAAAGAATTTTACTTGAGACGTGTTATATGTAAATCATGCATTTTGTGGAAAGAAGCGGCTAATAACCATTTCGCAAAGCGGGATTTCTATCGGCAAGTGTGACTACTAGCATCAAGGAATTCCATGAATACTTCCTGCACAATGTTACGCAAAATCTTCTCTCGGTATAAAAATATATTTAAAATCCAGAGAATTTAGCTTCAGACATTCAAAAATTCATTATCATCAAACAGCCCATTTACGCGCTTTTATTAGCTTCAGTTGTATGTAATGGAATGTTTGATCTCAATTTTCACCCACTTTAAAAAGACAGATTTATTCGAAATTTTGCTCCCTCAACAAGGACCGATGACAATACAATAATGTAGTGATTGTGTTCCACTGTTCTGATCAGGCTCATCAGGATTAAGGATTTCCCATTTTCAGATCCCATCCTGCATCTGACGACTGATTCTGGATCTCATTTCTTCATTTGGTAACTAATTCCAGGTCTGGCAACTAAAAGATTAAGTTACAACTTAGTTCGAGTAACAATAAAAGAGTGTTTTTTTTTTAATTTTTACACTATAGTTTATTTTTAGTTTAATGCTTGGCTTATTACCATTGTGATTAAAAATGTCAAATGATTGTTATATTATTTAAAGCGTCGCTTCATTAGTGTAATTTATTGCAGTTATTATATATAAGAACTAAACATTACTTTAAAAAAGTATAGCTTGTAAATTGAGCTGATATTAATATTTTTAAGGTAAATTAAATACATTTTTACCCATCTGAGATAATATTGTACAAATATTTTTAAGGCATTTAACTACTTTAAAGTATTCCCGATCTTCTCTTTATATTCAAATATAAATACCGTATTTATTGGAATCTAAGCCCCACTATTTTTCCAATGTTAATGCCACTGAAAATCGGGTGTGGCTTAGAATCGAAGACAACTCATTTGTTGGGTGGGAGAAATTGAGTTTCCACGCCTTACAAAAGAAAAAACATAACGGGTCATTTTGGCACCTTGCATCGATGACTTATCCCATTCCACAGTTTTTAAGTCTGACCTAAATATAGTTGTATGCTGGTATTTTTTGGAAAGTTTTTTTGTATGCGCTTTCTTTTAATCACCTACACATCAAACATATAGGTAGTTGCATCAAGTTGAGTGCACTATGAATCAAGTATGAAATGCGAGAATTTTTTATGCAGAAAAAAGGGAAACACAGCAGTGGCCACTGAAAATTTGTTATGGATTAAGCAAATATATATCGATGGCGTTTGCAAAATGATACAGTTTTTCCTTTTAAATGTTCAAAAGTCTTTAATAATTCTTTGACATTATTTTATAAAACATTCTTCAAATGCATTGGATGGCATGGAAGACGACATCGTATGGGTAAATGGCGATGCAGCGCCGACACCCATTTCGAAGTCAGCTGTGACAATGTGAGTGACGAATCATTTTTGTAACATGATACTGACTGTTAGAATAATTCTAGGGTCCATATATGTAGTTGAAATTTTTTAATACACTAGAAAATAAATGAATAATTAACTTCATTATTTTTGATAATTTCTTAAAATTATAGAATACCAATGAACCTTTTACACAATTTTTCTATATTGCTTCTCAAAAACTTGTGGAGAATTGGATATGCGGCTTAGATTCGAGTATAAATACGGTAATAAAAAACTTTATTACAGAACATAATATATGTAATTAACGAGATTAATGCTAAAGATTTTTTGTCAAAAGATTTATATATTATATAAGCAATTTTAGCTTGTAGCATTTAAGAGAAATATTTTTTAGAAGATGACTAAGTGTGGCCATGTTCACCGGTATCAACCGGTCTTGTTTCGCAAGTTCGTTGCTTACGGATTCAAATCCTTGTAAAAGAAAAGACTTGCCATGCAGAGGAATGAACTGGTTAAACTTTCGAAACTAAAAATCCTAAAATAATATCGTGGAGTTAAGTCCCTTATAAATTATTTGGAAAGTGCACAAAACTTAATTGTCACGTAAATTCTTAACACTCGCTGGTTCACTTCAGATCTAGGAGCAAAACACACACTACTAGACAAAGAATAAGGAGAAATACTATCAGGTTATTTTATAAAATTGTCAATTCTGATAATAAATTGAACACGAGCATCCAAAAATATGCTCCTGATCTTAACATCTACAGACACAAATTAATCTTTATTAATCCCGCTTTTCTTTAAATCCTGAATAAGTCCTGTTTATCTCTCTCTACATTATTAATTTTTTTAATTTTATTCTTAGATTTTCTCCGCTTTCTGTGGATCATACAAAATTTCTTGCGTACCATCAATTTGTGACTGTTGCTCTAGAACACACAAAGGTATTTGTATATTAGCATCGCTGTAACAAAATTGGGGGGTGCCACGCAAATCGCACCTTGATATCGAAGCAACAAAGATTCTAACATTTTTTATATGAAAAAGAACCAGTCAGTCAGATTTGGGTGGAAAATAGTGTGATTCTCATGGAGGCAATTTGGCTGCGGTGATGCTAATACGCAAGAATCCACACAACAAATAATCGGCCATATGAAAAGCAGTCTGTGTCTAGATATAAGTCACTCTGTTATAAAGATAGGCCTTTATAAATTTTTGTTGATAACAATTGATAATGCTAATTGAATGGTGAATCGCAAGAATTATCAATCATTATCAAACACTTTATCACACATTTTTGCTAAGAAATCCAAGTTAATATTTGAAATTTCCCTGCGTATTCTACTGAAAATACCTTCAGCCCCACACACATGTATGGTTTATATTTCTTCCATAACTTTGTTGGAGATGAAGGAAAGCAGGCACATTCAATATATGATTGCAAACAACGTAAAAATTTGATTTTGTTGTCACATGTTGCTCATGTCATTGATGATACTTCCCAGTGTTAATGACATTTTTAACATAGGCAGTCACCTTAATTTTTTTTCCACTTTATATTGGTATTAAGCTGTCGTTTACTATAGAGTTGATTTTATATGAGTATAGTTAATTTTTTTCCATAGTTTTTCATTTATTTTTTCCTCTTCATTTCTCAGAGCTGTTGGCAGAAATTGAGCTCTGCCTATTAATTTTCATTTGAATTTAATGTATATAGTAAAATTGACCTCCTCAGAGTGATTTGTTGGAGTGGAATGAAGTATTCTGTTTCTCATCGTGTTAGAATTGCGCTGTGTTGATTGATGTACATTTGAAGTTAAATATTTAATTAGAGAGAGTATTTTTAATTTGTTCTTTATTTTTGTTCCTGATTTCTTTTTCAATATTTTGAAATTTTACGTTTTTGTTTCAACCTTTTTTTTTCTTTTTAAGTGCAGTCAATTCGCTTCAGTAAATAAAAATAGCGCTTTGTAGGAAATCAAATTTAGGTTGTTGTATTCGCTAGCAAAAGTAGTGTAACGAGTAATTGCATAGCAAGTGAGAAAAACAGACGAAGACACGTGCTGAGAATGCAGCAGAGCAATATGCAACTAAACTTAAAGATGCATGTTTGCGAGCACAGCATTTGCTTTTTACAACATCAGGTCTGTTCTGTTCTTGACAAAAGGAATACAATAGGTTGCAAATGGCTGAAATATATCAACGAGAAACAGCATTTCATCGTGAAACATGACTTGGTGGCGAGTAATCACACGATAACAGCCACATTGCATTCCAGTGCAACCCAGCAGAAGATTATTGGTTGAGCCAGCCTGTTCTCATCAGCGCAATTACTGAAATGCGTCATTATTGCAAGACTCTGAAATTTAAGGGAGAAACAAAAGGAATGTTTTGCACCACTGGAAAAATTAAACTGCCACAACTTGGAGAACCACCAGAGCCATTAAAGCTTTGTTTGCCAGATATAATGCAGAATTAAAACATTTCCTATATCATTGAGAAATACAATTCACGTTTCTAAACTAACTAGTCGGGAGGTCTCTGACCACATCCGGATGTTCTCCCTCAAAATTTGTGTTGGAACCAAGCCAAATTGTATTGTCACCTGCATGACGCTCAAAGCTACAGCTAACAACAGGCATACATCTTAGCCCTATGCCACGATAAATTTCGTAGACCTCGATCTGACACTGTCAGGCAAGAGGCATTAGAAACAGCAAGAACACTTATAATTTCTATTATAAAAAATCATTCCTCAAATACAAATGTTTAAACATACTAAAAACATGTGCTTTCTCTTTTCTTTCTTTTTATTCATACTGAGCCACAGCAACACGTGACAGGCTGCAGCTAGAATATTATATATATATAGTCATAGTATAATAAAATAAAACAATAAATAATAAATTGTAATTCCTACAAAGCTAAGAACGAATTAAAATGCATTTAAAAAATATATAAAAACCTGCCAGAATACAAGTAGACATTTAAAAAGTCAATAGACTAAAAATTGAAAACTATTGTGCTTTCCAGAGCTGTCACTGAACTTGGAAAGTTCAATGGAGTTAAGCTTGCTTAACGGGATCCTAGAAAATCTCGACACAGCAGCGCAATAGAAAGGGAAGGAAAACAAGTAATATAAAAAAAATTGTTTAAGTCAATTCCTACTTAGATCAACAAAAAAACTTTAATTTAGCTACTTTTTATTAAATAGTTACAATTAATATAAATATGTATATATACATAAAACAGAAACACAACATTAAGTGGTAATTAATTTTTATTCAGTATCATTAAAGTATCGTATTGTTATCCAAAACAATCATGTATGTAAAATTTCAGTTCAACTGAATGCTTTAAAACGTGAGAAAAAAACATTTTAAAGTTTTGACACACGTCGCCAAAAGGATCGATAAGTTGTCAACGTGGCTGTATTTTTAATTCTTTAAATAATTAGTTTTAAGCAAAATTAATTTATATTAATTATAAGTAAAAATTATTGCGTTGTCATCCAAAATAATCTTGTATATAAAATTTCAGCTCAATTGAGTGCTTTAAAATGTATTTTAAAAACGATTGAAAATTCTACCAAGATAAATAAATATATAGAGAGTGCGAGTTAATAGTAGGAAATGAATACCAAGCCAAATGATACCACGTGTATAAGCGCGTAAGGACTCTACACTGGTGTGCAAAAATTAAGGACGAAGTCGAAAAATTAGCATATCAGCTGAACAAAGAGGCAGAGCAGACAGAAAGACCAATCAGTAGATTAAGTAAGGTGATGTACGGTAGCACACGCGCAGATATGCTGGTAGACGTAATGGGGGAGTGTCTGAGTAGTATAAAACATGTTGTCGGTGTAAGATCAGTATTTCTGGCAAAGAGATTGCACGCCGTACAGCAGTTAAAATCACACCGAGTTGCTGCCTCAGCGAGTAATGGCGAATAATCAATCTGTTAGACGACATCTGGAAGCTTTTACCCGAGGTCGAATCATTGGGAAGTTGGAGGAAAGCCGCAGTGTGACAAGTGTGGCTGCAGAGTTCGGAATTGCTCACAGCATCGTTTCACGACTTTGGAGACAATTTCAAACTACAGGAACAGCTATCCGGGGTTCAGTAGTGGTCGTCCACGAGGAACCACACCCGCAAGATGACCGGTACATTGTCTTACAGGCCAGAAGAAACAGGCGGCAGACAGCGGGAGAAATCTCTAGACACACGACACAGGCGACTGGACGACCGATATCGCGTTTTACCGTGGCCAGAAGACTGCACGGTGGTGGTCTGTTTGCACGACGCCCTGTACGGTGTGTACCTTTAACGCCTGACCATCGGAGAAGGCGTTCTCTGTGGTGCCGGGAACACCGGAATTGGAGAGACAATGAATGGGGACGAGGTACTCTTTACAGATGAGAGCAGATTCAGGTTTGAGTAGCGATTCTCATCGCATACTCATCTGGAGAGAGCGGGGAAGCCGCAATCATCCCTCGAACATCATTGAAAGGATGCGGTCGCAGTGTTTCTCGTTTGGGGAGGCATCATGCTTGGTAGTCGTACAGACCTTCACATCTTCGACGCAGGTTCAGTCAACGGGACCCGTTATTGTAACGAGATTCTTCTTCCATATGTGCGTCTTTTTAGAGGCGCTATGGGTCTGCAGTTCCTTTTCATGGACGACAATGCACCATGTCATCTCACAGTAGCTGCCGAACAGCTCTTAGAGAGTGAGGATATTGAACGTATGGATTGGCCGGCACGATCTCCGGATCTCAATCCCATCGAGCATGTATGGGATTTTCTAGGCAGACGCTTGGCAGCTCGTACCTTACCACCAGTAACGATTCGGGAGCTTCGATTGGCGCTGCAAGACGAATGGGCAGCAATGCCTCAACAACTCATTCTCAGCATGGGCAGACGCAGTGAAACCTGCCTAGCAGTCAGGGGAGATCATATCCCCTACTAAAGACCGGATGTTTCTTGCTGGACACCCATCACAGATCACAGGGATGTTTCGGCCTTCAGTCGCATTGCGCTCCATGCTACTTTTTCAATAAAGCTTCTTTTTATCCCTCTGATTTCTCTTTTAGTAAGTGTTGCTTACATATTACACATGTCCTTACTTATTGGGGATCTTACGGTATTAAATGTGTTGATTTGGAAAGCTTTTGTACAAAGTTATATTGAAAAAACCGTCTCGTCCTTAATTTTTGCACACCAGTGTATATAGCCATATTTATTTTAAAGGTTTTACTGTATAGCATTAATATTGATGTTCATCGTTTCAATAAATATATTTTCACTTTAGTTTAAACGTGTATTTAACGCGTGGTATAAAATTTGAAGTTAGGATACAGAGTTTATGCAGTTATATATCTTTGAAATCATTCAATTCAGTGTTATTGGAAATCGCATTTCTCTCTTTGCATAAAGTCCCAAATTATGGCATCGAAAGTTTCATGATTAGAATTTTCGTAATGTAAGTTACTATATTTCTGACAGCTGAGAATGCTCACGACTCATCCATGAGTACATTTCTTAATTTCTCCAAGATTGATCTTTTGAAATGTAGAAAAAATGCTTTACTTTAAATGTTGCTTTGAGGCCTGATAATGATTCAAACTTGCCAAATTTACCATCAGTTGCCTGTTGCTGTAACTTTTAGTATTCCAGCAATATTGCAATCCGATAATAGAAGATAATTCATTAATCAAATCATATCCGAAATATGTTCTATGTGGAAAGATGTTAAGATAGTTCATATATGGAAAAAGCCTCGTCACGGTCAAACACAAGGCTCAGTTGAAAGGGCCAGTCAGGATATACTGAATATGCTAACTTCATGGAGGAACGATAACGATAAAAATAAATAGTCCTAAGGTTTACCCTTTGTTCATTTTGCCAAGAACACTACATACCACGAAGGAATACGCTGAAGTCCTTATGAAACAATGTTTGGCGTTAAAGCAAATAGAGGCATAGCACCGTCTTTTTTGCCTAGCGAACAAATCCCAAGTATCGAAACCGAAGAACATCTCGAAGAAATTGCCAATACCTTTGGAAACCGAAGAACACCTTGAAGAAACTGGTAATACTTCTGAAAACATTTTGAGCGGTGATCATACCAAAAACCATATTCCAAAGAAAAATATTGAAGAGGACTTGCAATCTACCACGTCTTCACATCAAGTCCTGGCTGAAAAACACGAGTTAATCTCTAAAATAACAGCGACCGCGAAAGATAATCCTCTATTGCAAGCAACAATAATGTTACGAACTTCACAAAAAAATTTGCTCCTGCTCAAATTGGTAATAATGTACGAATAAAATTCCTTGCTGTGTCGACCAGGGTCGTACAGATAACCGAAATGTGTTAGCGATTTTTGTTGGAATAGAAAACTCCGGCTTCTATAACAGCGACTTCTTGCAAATGAAAATGGTACCCTCAAGCAGCTTTACACATGTAATCAGTTCGTACTTTGTAAAGAAAAGTTGATTTCCATAGATGGGATTTATTTTCAATAAATATCGCTCAGAGAATTCGAGAAGCGGTGGGCAAGGCTATAAACGCTGTCATTGCAAAAAGAAGTATTCCACAAGTAAATGCAGTTGTAAAAGCAAGGGCTTCTTGTACAATTCAAAGTGTCATAATAGTTTAAGTTGTTGCAATAAATAAGATTCGAACCACATAATTTAGCAATTTTTTATTACTATTATTTTATTTTCTCATTTAGAACGTACTGTATAATAAAGTAAGTTTTTAACTTCTATAATTTTCCTTTCTCATTTTGAATGTACAGTGTGTTTTAAGTTATTAGTCATTCCTCTCAGAAAAAGAAGCGAAAAATTATGTCGACATTTATTAGTGTCAGTCAGAAATAAAGATAATGCAACACAGTCTCTCTGGAGGGTGACTGAGTGTTTATTAACTCAGCACACCAAAGCAACACAAGGGCCATTGGCCATGGACCTCGTAATTTCGAGTCTCAGTTAAGTGACGAGGACGACACTTAGAGAGATGCTATTTCTCTTTCCTATCTTTTACACCACACCAAGAAGACGACTTTGAGATGCAACTGATTTAACTAACCTCCATAAGGCAGATATTTAGTTGCATCAGAGCTCGAGTTCGCGATTAGACAACGAAGGCCATGACCACTAATCTCCTGCGGCCACATAAACTTAGAGGCATTAATATTCAAGTACAAAAGATATTCAAATTCAAAATTTATCTGTAAAGAACTTAAAGCTGTTTTCGATTAATTTTAAAGAATAGGACCCGAATTTGGAACACTTTTTTCAGATATAAAAGAAATGAAAAATTAATATGATAATCTGGCTTCCCTATCCTTTAGAGAGCAGCATTTTTTATCATATTTCCCATTTTTAACTGAGTTGATTCATTTTTTTGGTATAAAATGTGTTTCGCATTTTTTTATCCTATATCGTAATGTTAAAAGGGCTTTGCCTTCCCGTATTAAGACCAAAAAAAAAATATTCACTGAATATTTTGAAATTTTTAAAAACACTCTATTGTTAACAGAGGTATAAAACAGAGTTATAATATTGCAAATTTCCATGAAAATCGGGTCATTTTTCTGTCTGAAAATGTTTTTGCGTTTAATTAGAGCTCGCGTACTTTTACCAAAGACAGCCTTAAGTAACTCTAATGTAGAAGCGATGTAATGATACGATTTACAAACACAGAGAGAAATTGTAAGTCTGAGGATAAAGGATTTGTGTTATTATTTTTATAACCAAAATGGGGACTGCGGTAGCGCAGTGGTTAGGTATCCATGCCTACCATGCTAGATCATGGTAGGCATGTCATGAGTTCGAACCCACCTTGTAGGGGAGCGATGCACGTTAAATCTGTCGAAAGCTCAAACGTACTCCCGTTGGTTTGGTAATTAGGAGAAGGGGTGTCAGCTCAGGTGTCGTCCTCGTCGATTGATTATGGTTCAAAATGACGTGGTCCGTCACCGAAAACCCTCGTGTAGCTGAACAGTGTGATGTTAATATTAACTTACTTTATAACCAAATATCCCTTTTCTCTTTCAATAGGGTTCAAAGTGAAATTAAATCAAAAAATTCCGAAATAGAATTCACGACTACACTGCTCAAAACAATTAGGGGAGCAAGCAAAAACGTGAAGAAAAACCGTGTAGACAGCCACGTATTGGCATACAATGCATAGTACACGCGTATCAATGCGCAATACAGAAAAAATGCGTAAAAAAATTTGGAATTAAGCTTTAATTCTTTGAAAATATGGAAAAAAACACATGAAAAGATAATTTAGGGCAACCATTTGGTTACATGTAAACGATAAAAAAGGTACTGTTTAGACATGATGCATGAGTTTTAATAGGGCGTGTGGTCTCCTCGAACAGCTAAGACTGCTGCACACCTGTCTGCCATGGATGCGATGAGGTTATCGATCAGAATTTGGGGAATACTGTTCCACTCCTCAAGAAGTGCAATCTCCAAGTCTCGGACAGTAGCAGGCGGCCTTGGTCGCGCTGCAATGCGTCATCCGAGCATGCCCAAACATACTCGATTGGATTCAGGTCAGGAGAGCACGCTGTCCATTCCATACGCTGTATTGTTTCAGCTTCAAGCATGTTCTCCACCATATGATCTCTATGCGGTCGGGCATTATCATCCTGGAAAACAAAGGAATCTCCAATGGCTCCAGCGTAAGGGATGACATGAGGTAGAAGTATCTCGTCTGCATACCTTCGGCCCGTCAAAGTGCCATTCCGAATGATATGCAGGTCCGTACGTCCACCTAAGCTGATTCCACCCCATACCATCCAACCAGCTCTTCTGTATTGTGATCTTTCACGAACGAATGCGGGGTTATTTCGAGTGCCCCTGTCCCTCCATACAAGAACACGTCGGGTGTCACACTCTAGACTGAATCGGGACTCGTCTGTAAACAGCACTTGGCTCCAATCATGTTGCTCCCAATCTCAATGTTCAGCAGCCCATCTTCTTCGGGCCGCACGGTGGCGTGGGGTCAACGGAATGCAGACCATTGGCCTACGTGCATAGAGCCCTCCCTCATGAAGCCGATTACGTACTGTTTGGCTGGGCACCCTTCGTCCTGTTGCTAAGAGCAACTGTCTTTGCAGCTGCGTAGCATTCTCTGTTCTGTTTCGACGGGCCACTCGGCTACCGCGGCCACTAGATTTTGAAGGGGAAAATATAGGAAGAGTTTTGAGATTATATCTAAAATACTGAAGTCAAGGTTTTTGAAAATGCTTTCAGTTTAATATTTGAGAAAAGAATCTATCTTTTGTTACGATGAAATCAAAATGCAGTCGATAAAATAGCATGATAAATCTAATTTGTAATGGTTCACTCTATATGTTAAATATTAATTGTCTCTTTTCATTATCATAAAGTAATAAACCATTTATAATAACATAATCTTTTTATACATGTGCACAGTAACAATAAGGTATATATAATACCTTTGGCTAATTTCACGTGGCCGCGGTAGCCGAGTGGTATAGGTATCGGACTGTGGCTTGCTTTGTCATAAGTTCGAGCCCAGTACCACTAAAGACCCGCCGTGTAGGGCAGCGATGCACGTTAAATCTGTCGAGAGCTGAAACGTCCTCCCGTTGGTGTGGTGTGGTAGTTAGGAGAGGGGGGTGCCAGCTCAGGTGTCATCCACGTCACTTGACCATGGTTCAAAATTACGTGGTCCGTCGCCAAAAGCCCTCGTGTAGCTGAACAGTGCGACGTTAATATTCAATCAATCAATTGGCTAATTTCACCCATTTAGAAACGTCGCCAAATTTTGTTATTATAGTACATGAAGGAATAAACCTTCTCTATATTAACTACATTTTGGCGACGTACTTTGATTTGACAATATAATACTCAAGTGCAGGAATTAATTTGATATCCATCTGCTGCGGATTTCTTGCCATGATCGAAAATAGGTTTTATAATAATCTTCTATTTTTAATGAGTAATTAATGGCTATCTAGAGGATCTATTTGGTTTTGAATAGTAAATGGATATGAAATAGTTTCTAAATGATCCCAATCAATTATTTTAAAATTTGTTTTAAGATACCCAGTTGAAGTTTAAAATCTAAATATTAATAAATATAAGCTTTCTCTTTAAGAAATACTAGAATGGAATTCCCGATGTTGTTTTCACAGAGTGAGATCAAAACGAAAGACACACAAACAGCAATTAAAAACATCAAAAATATTTAAAATCAGTGAATGTTTTGAAGTTAATTTATTTCCCTCTCGTGCTTATAAATGAGTACCAAAATATTTTGACCACCTTTTTTTTTTTTTATTTCAATGCGAAAATCGGCACCCAAAATTGTGTAATGTTTGATACATCGGTTGGCTTATCAACATTTGTGAACTTGCATATTTTTCTGGTGACCATGAAAATTGGCGGACTTGTGGAGATCTCGCCAAACTGGTGCTGAAATTTTTAAACAACTACAATTTCCCCATAACTTTTAAAATAAGATGAATGACTATAGTGTTTCTTTTTAGTGTCTAAACGTAGTAATTATTACTATGCACAAATCTATATTTTATCAGAAAAGTAAGGTTAAAAAAATTAAAGTATAAGTTTTTATTTTCCGTTTTGGAAAATGTTTTATCTTAAGTTCAGTACTCAAAATATTTTCTTGATCATTACACGGATTTCCCGAAAAATAATCATATTCGGGGACGAAGAAAAATGTGAGGTCATATCACTCCTGCAAAAAAAAAATATAAATTTACCCTGCAGTTTGTTAAGTGAGAGCCAGCTCATTTTCGAAAATGTAAAAAATTGACACCCCAGCATCATATTCGCTACTGTAACCCCAATTTCACAATTTTACGATGACATTTTCCCTAATATCATTTTGCACAACCGAACTATTAATCGCAGTCACACAAGTCGGACAAAACACTTCACTGGTTTAGTTATTATTAGCGTAATTTATGTGAGTCTGGGTTCTAAAAAAATATGTCACTTAAAAAGTTTGATTCTCCATAAAAATAAAACTATTACACACAACTCCTAGCAAGTTTCTCAGATTTGGCCTATTCAGTTGAGTTTCGAAAATCGTATAAATAATTGCTTATTTCTGTGCACAACACAGTCATGGAGAATTTTTTTATTTGCTGAACGCCTTTGAAAAAAGCTTTTTTTGTACTTTTCCCCACATCGTAAGTTATTTTGACCACAAATTCCTCAATTTCACTGTGATATTTTCACTAACGTGTGTGAATTTTTATAGCTGGGATATTAACCACAGTTACAAACGGAGCAAAACCCTTTACAGATTTAGTTAAAATGAACGTAGTCTAAGCCTGTTTGAGAAAATGATGTCACCTAACTTTGACGCTTCATAAAAAGAAAAATATTCATTGCTACTCTAAGCAAGTTATTTCAAAAGATGATCCGTTTAGTGGCAATTCCAAATAGGTAAAACACTTTTGCAACATTTCTATTAATAACAACCACCACCGTTTTATTTTAATTTACAGAATGATTTCATTTTAAAAAACTGAATCTTAGGAACGGATATTTTAACTTGACTTACATGAATGGCTTATGTAAAACTCTTATTTGATGCGTGAAGACCAAACCCAATTTTAACTTAAAATAAACATGTGGATAGGAGTACTAAACAGAAAAAATATTTAGACTGATTGAGAGTTAACCTCAAAGTTTAAATTTAGTTAAATATTTGAATTTTCTTCGAAAGAATTTGCCAGGCCTGCTGGAAGATGTGCTATTCAACATTAACAAGGACATATATGTGGTTCTAAAAAGATGCGCCAAGGCATTATCCGCGTCCTCTACTGGAGCATTTCCACATGGAAAATCCCGGAAGGTAGATTTAGCTTCATAGTTCAATTTCATGACTAACTTGTTCACTATAGTTAGACCCCATCGATTTCTTTTACTGAGGCTGCATGAAAGAAAAAGTTTATTTTAAACCAATCAAAAAAGGCGACCGAATTGCGGCAAAGGGTTGTTGAAGCAGTGGAGGAAATAAACTTAGATAATTACACCCGACTCGTCAAGTGGTCACTTTTAAAAAGGTGAAAACATTGCATTCGTGTAGAAGATAAATTACATTTCATACGTAAGATTCAGTTTTTTAAAATTAATTCATTTTGCAAAAGAAGACAAACTGGTAGTGGTTGTTATGAATAGAAATGTATCAAAAGTGTTATATCATTTTGGATTTGCAACTAAACGGGTCATCTTTTGAAATAACTTGTTTAGAATAGTATGAAATGTTTTTCTTTTTTTGAAGCGTCAAAGTTAGGTGACATCATTTTCTCAAAATGTCTTAAACTACGTTATTTTTAATTAAACCAGTAAATGGTGTTGTTCAGCTTGTAACTGTGATTAATATCCCAGCTGTAAAAGTTCACACATGCTAGTGAAAAAACTACTGTGCAATTGAGGAATTTGTGGTCAAAATAACTAAGGATGTGGGTAAAAGTACCAACAGAGGTTTAGTTCAAAGAAAGTGCGGCAAATAAAAATATTCTCCATGATTGTTATGCACAGAAAAAAACAAGTGTTATACGAATGGGCCAAATTTTAGAAACTTGCCTGAGTTGTGTGGAAAAGTTTTCTTTTTATGGAGAGTCAAATTTAAGTGACATCTTCTAAAACCTCGACGCATACAAATTACGTTAATTTTAATTAAACCAGCTGAGTGTTTTGTCCGACTTATATGATTGCGATTAATAGCACGGCTATGCAATTTGATGTCAGTGAAAATTTCATTGCAAAATTGTGAAATTGGTGGCCACAGTAGCAATTGACATGATGTGCAGGGTGTCAATTTTCAACTTTTCTGGAAATGTAGTCGTACTCACTTAACCAACTGTAGGGTAATTCTTTTTATATTTTTTCCAGGACAGATATGAGCCCACCTTTTCATGTTTTGCCCGATTATCGTTAAGTTTTAGTGGCACCCTGTATATCAGTATTTTGCTATATACCTTAAAAATTTACCTTTAGGTTCATAAACAATAATCAAATGATCATTTGATCACTGTGGTTGAGTCAAGATGCTAATACATTATAAATAAAGTCTTAAAATTAAAATCAATCTAAAAAAAGAATCCGTTACAATATTCTAGGAGTTAAAATAAGCATGCCAGATTAGTTCTGATGATGAGTGTCAAACACATTCAATTCTTTAAAAAAAGTCGGATAAGTTTGAAAAATTATTTGATAAGTACCGGTGCATGTCAGACATACGATTTAAAAAAATTTAAAAAAAAATTGAAACACTTAAATTTTTTTAAAGTGCCTGTTGTATGTTTTAGATCCCAGACGAAACACGTTTCCTATTCTTCATAATAGTATTCAAGAGAATTTCCATTTCATACAGAGAAATAATGTTAAATTCTTTTTTTTCAAAATTAATTAAATATTTAATAAATTTGCCCCAAAAATACTGAATAAATTTCTAACTTTGAAAAAAAGTGTTCTATATTGTTAGGTTATATGTGGTATTATTTATTTTAAAGAATACTTTTCTAAAACACGTTACACTTTTATGCTTAAAGTCGATTTATTTAAAAATCCTCCCTCTGACAATATATTTTGCTGATTTATTTTCTAAATCACATTTGCAATTTAAACCTCACATAGTAAATTGTTCCTGAAGTGTTTGGTTGCAATATTTTATCTTATGACCGTTAAAGTTCATATGGATTTCTTAATGGCCTTTTCAGTTCCTTTCAGCTATGAGAATTTACGCGGGTGTTTTCTCGTGAGAAAAATCCATTCTAATCTCTCATCTCCAAGTTATTTAATCAACTAAAAATGAGTTTTGAGAGTCCCAGAAAATGGGATATAAAATTTAAAAAAAAACAATAACAAACACAGGGTTATTAAGCTCTGATATCACTCGTTGAGGACAAAAATAGATTAGAAAACAGGTGTACTCATAGATATTAGGCAGCTTTTTCTTTAGCAAATATTCAAATTAACTATTGACTTAAAAAGAATAACCAGTTTCGAATATTTAGTATTATATAGCAGTTGGAACATATTTACCCTTGAAAATTATAATTTCAACAAATCCCTAAATAGGTATTAAAACTTTCTTACGTGCAACCAATGAAATACTAAGAAAAATAATAATTAAACTTGAGATATTATTAAGGAGGATAGATTAAGTAGGACAAATTTCGTAGCAACCCGAACTGTGACAGAAAAAAAGTGGCAGCGTTGGTCCACTTCCCTTTAACCAACGCACAGTTTGTGCCCCACCAGTGGCCGAGCGCCGAAGCTCTTCGAACTGGAAGATGAAGATCATATTTGTTGACACAACGAGATCGTCATCGAGCTGGCCGCGTGGGGTTTCCTGGTTCCCCCACGTGTCACACGATTGTGGGCCAGCTTCCCCTCAAGACCTCCAGGAAGGCACCTGGTACACTTCCAACATTTATTTCGAAATTTCCTGAACCCAAAAGCTGGAATAGCGTGTTTACTATTAATAATTAAGTTCAATCATTTTACGTTTGGCAGACCATTCGTCTAAATTATTTGTTGTAATGACGGTGTTTTGAGTTATATTCTCTTTTCCGGAAAGCGTGCTGGGTATTTTTGTTGTGGACGCGTTGATCCTCGCCCCCTCCCATCAACGCACGACTACTTTTCTGTTTTACCCGATTTAGAGATAAAGCAGAAGGACCCATTTTCTATAGGAGTGCTAGTGAAGGGGAAGTCGCAAGACTCGATTTCCCCGGGGCTGTCCAGAAAATATATATCAGTAGTGAGAGAAGGAAGGACAGCCCTCGAGGGACAACAGGTAGCCGACCTCCAAGTGGTGTTCCTCGGGCAACGCTGTTCTCCTATAAACGGTGAACAGTGGCTGACTGGCTACCTTCTAATTGGAAGTACGTTTCTGACACATGTTGCAATGATAATATGATTACATTTCGCTATTGAGCTAAAACCGAAAAATAAAATAAATATTGAAATTATTATTATATGAATTGTCTAAAGTCCAATAAACTAATAATCTATTAATCTTTTTTCCAATTTAGTTAAAATGTGTGCTGTAATCCAGAGCGCAATAAATCACGAACCTTTAAAGGCCTTATTTTCTGAAAAATGCTAAACAAGTGTAGTTGTTTATATTCATAAGTATCCCAAATCTAATTAAAAAAATCTCGGAGCCCAAAGCACATATTGAAGTTTAAAGTTTTTAAACATTATTAAAAATCAATTATAGAGTTTATAAAAAAACCAAAATACACTCTTTTATGTTTAATAGAACTAAAAAGTTAAAAAAAATTCTGAATGTAAGAATAAAATGATTAACGAGAAGATTAAGGTCATTTGGGTAAAAGCGAGGAGTGCTCTATATTAATTGTTATAATTTCTTAATAGCTCTATTAAGAAATGCTCAGTTAGTGTTAAAATTGTAGTAGAGGAGACCGGGGCAAGATGACTATGTTTACATTTTTTTTGTTTATTAATTTATTTTTAAGGATAGTTAAATTAAATTGATATGAACTGTTAGTGTAGTCCTTTATATAGTATTAAATATATTACCATTTAATTTTTCAAATAAAAAATGAAGGATAATTTTATTTTTTCATAAATTAAACAAATCGTCATTTTGCCCTATTACTGGGGCAAGATGACTTTGGCCTTGGTGCAATATGACAACACTGAAAAAGTTTAAACTTATTTTATCTTTTGGATATGTTACATGGTTAACAAATAATAATAATGATTTTACATTGTACTAACTAAACGTAATGCATCGTAACATAATGTTGAAGTGTTTAGTTGCGCAGCTAACAATAGTCACAAATAAAAATGCCATTTTCATAAATGGAACATTCCTCATGCCACCACTCTTAGCATTTACAGCACTGGATCCATTCTTCTGTTGGAGGGTCACAATGTTCCTCTTCACAAGCAGAACATCTTATAAGTCCATTCTTTGAAGCTAATGTTTTGACTGTTTGGCTTGGACTTAAGGCCTACATGAACTTAGTTTGATTTTTTCACTCTCTTTTTAATTTCACGAGCTTCTTTTCTCTGCTTTTTAAAACTTCCTTTTCTTCCTACTGCTTTCCCCTTTGTTCTAACAATTCTTTGAGGTGTCTTTCTAAGAATGCTTGAGCTCAGTCCTTTGCTTTTTCTTTTTTTCTCACATTGGGTAATATTAGGCAATGGTTTGGGATCAAAAACACTAACAGATTTCTTTGGTGCATCGAAAATCAGCATTTTCCATGAAATTTGGTTCTTCTGGAGGGCTCATATGTTTGTTTTCTACTACCAGACTCTGAAGATTAGCTCTATTACTATTGGTTTCATTGCCAATAACAACATGGACAGTAGTTTTAAAAGCAGCAAAGTCATGTTCGCTAAACATAAGAGGATTATGAGACCCAATCCCACATTCTTTAAGACCTTTAACGGAATTTTCAAGCGTAGCCGCTTTGAAGTAAGCGTTGCTCAAAAATACTTTTGTCTGTGATAGTTTGTCCTGAATGAATGACCATAAAGTTGTAGGCGGAAAATGTCTTCCTCTGGTCGCATCCTTTTCGAGTGACTCTTCACCGATCCGATGAGTAACTCAACCCCAGAGGAAATAGAAGCGCAAGGTCGCGAAGGCAAACATAAAGACAAACAAGCGTTTACAGGATTTAATTAAATAGGCAGCATAGTTAGTTTAATAAATTCCAAAGCAAGGGCAAGATTACGAGCTCATCACCTTGCTCCGGACTGTTTGCTTAAAAATATTCGTTTCCATTGCCATGAAGGAAGTCGACTAATTGACCTTTATTCGTGGTATTAGGTAGTATTTAAACTAAGTTACTCATAAATACTAAAGAGAAACGACGAATCGTACCTGTGTCTGTAGCGAAGCTTATTTACATATGCATAAAAGTTGTAACATACCAGCGGTAAACAATCACAGCTTCACAACTAACATAAAAAAGGCAACTTCAGCATCTCATTGCTTACGAAACGATCGATAGGAGAGCTATTAGTGTCTAGTTGATGCTGATCCTCTCTCTTAGCTGAAAACGAAAAAATTAAGATATTCGCCATCTTACTCCGCTTTTCATCTTGTCCCGTTCTCCTCTACAAAGCACCCCACAAGCTTTTGTCATAATGGCATTAATTTTATCGCTAATCATTTTATTCTTATATAAAGAATTTTTACTTTTTAGTTGTATTTAGCACAAAAAAAAAAGCGTATTTTTAGTTTTTTTTTAAACTATAATTTATTTTTAGTTCGATCTACAATAAAAGCATGCATTTTTAATTTCTTTATCTTACAGTTAATCATTGATGAATTATTCTTAAAGCCATCATTTTTTAGAATTTAGAATACCCATCGACATCCTATCAGAGCGTCGATACAGCCTGGTTTGCAAAATGTAGGATCAGCAAACTGAAAGAAATCTGGAAGAGCTAAGTTTTAAAATATTTTATGCAAAAGAAGGGGTAAAGTCAATGACATTTTTCAGCAAAACGAACTCAATATTCTCTTCGAAACTTGCATCGGTATTAGACACAAAAGAAAACCTTTTGAATGGAAGAGTTTGTGAGAAATTATTTAATCCGGTGAAACCTCTGAATCAGTTCTCAGCTGTTTTATTAAAACGAAGCAATGAATGATGTTTCATTCCACAGATCCGTCAAGAGAATTTAGAAACAGACTTTAATTATGCTGAATGAGTTTAGTGGTTAGAATGGTGCTTCTCCAACTTTCCTTATTTGCGACCCAATTTGGAGTCATAATTTTCCACGTGTCCCCCTCATACAACAATGTATTGATTGCATAAATAATGTTCTTCGACACAAAAGCTACAATACGACTTTAATATTATAAACACCACATATTACCAATATATGTATTATGCTTTGTTTATGACAAGTCCATGGAAGTCACTTGTAATTACTAAACTTGCTTTTAATTTAGTATTGATAATTCAATAATTAAACACTTTTTGCCGCACTGATACATTTATATGTATATTATATCAGTGTAAATATGTATTTTATTTTTTAGTATGTCAGAATGTATTTTTGTTTTGATTCTTCTTTCGGTAAATTAATAATAATTTTAAATCTTTTATTTTTGAACTTTTCAATATCCTCCCCCTCACAGTTAGAGAAACGTTGGGTTAGATCATAATTTTTTTTTTTTTCACATGTACGAGTCTTTTTTATTTCCATTTCAGAAGTACAAGCCAATATTGTTTATATTACGGTAAGAAATTGCTAATTCAAACGCGCGTTTTCGCTTTTAATTAATCTTTGGTTTCCAAATCTGGAAATGGAATGTGAAATCAGTCGCCAAATCTCTAGAATCCATATTCCTGAGGATCTGATCAGAACAATGAAGAAAATTATGAAATAATTGTATTGTCATCAGTCCATGACAAGTGTGCGAAATTTAGAATTATACTGACCTTTTTAAAATGTGTAAAAATTGAGTTAAAAACTCCGTTACATACAAATGAAACTTAAAAAAGCGTGTTAAAAACGCCCTGTAACCGCCATCTAGTGCCTTGTAAAAATTAATATAAAAACGTTCCAAACTCATATCACACCGTTGTGATGATTTGCCTTAGAGCAGGGAAAGCACTATTATATACATGAAATTGTAGGTCCTGGAGGAAGAAACGCGTGATCACTTGTGAGTGTTTATGTTCCTGAATGGGTTAAACACCAAGTTTAATCTTATCTGTAGTGAATCATTACTATACCAAGTAAAATCTTTACACACAGCCCTGCTTAAACAGCATATTTACAACAGTTTTTGATGAATCAAATTAGTCAATATCTTAGGGATACGTTTCGATTCACTTGAAAGCTCTTGAAATTCATAGTTCGGGAATGACTGAGCACTTTGATTCCGATTAAACTGAAAAAGACTGGATATCACTTGGAATGTGTTTTAAAGGGGTTGTGAGATGAACAACTTCTTTTTACCGCTGATTGGAGGCCAATTTCTGGGTTTTTTTTGGCATTTTGGAGAAATAAATGCTTTTCTTCTATTTTAATTGGATGATGACAGCTCATTTCTTTTGTAAACATTTGTTGGTTTTCCCCCTTTAGAATTTTTATTTTGTTATACGAATCGCATTATGATGTGTTCGTTAACAAGCTTAAGATATTCATTGTAAGCCGCTTCTTATGTTGCTTCTTTGAAGTATTTACCCTGCAACGCCATGACCCCGTTACTTAGTAAAATGGTAGTGTCAGAGATCACACAGCTTAAAATAGCAGCTATCTTTTCAGTTCGCCGAATATGTCGCCTGTTGAGCACATGTGGGATTTGGTTGGTCAGCATTTCGCACGTGATCAGAGTCCTACAGCTTCAAAAGACGAACTTTGGGGGCGCATACAAATAATACGGAATCTCTTCCGCAAGTAGACATTGAACATTTGCTCGACTCCATGTCACGTCGTATGCGTGTGGCCGCACTTATTGCAGCGAGTGGTGGCTACACAAAATACTAATTTCTGACACTTAATATTGTTTATCAGCTTTGAAAAGGTATTCATTTATTTGTGCGTTCATATAACGAATTGATTGTGGGTTGATGATAGTGTTTTTAGCTGTAAGCCTAAAAAGGGCAAATGTAAAAATCGAAAATTTGGTTCATAAAAGGATTCCTTCCGGTATGGTCAGCCATGGGACAAATGCGTGACGCTGATAAGACGCTGAGCCTTTGGTGATTTCTAATCTAGCTCTTGTCGGGTGTAAATGTCAATTGTTTGATGTTACAACCATGTGCTGGCGTTAGAGTAATGACCCAATGCAGCGCTTTCTAAAGATGAGTTATTTTTTCGGGATGGGAAGGGCAAGGATGCTTTCTGGTAAGAGGACTGTGATCAACCCTACAGCATCTGCTCTAAAACTTCATTCGTGTCTAGAGAGGTAGAAACTATTTTTTCAGTAAAGAAGGAATTAAATTAGTGTGTTTAGGTCTCTCTGTCTGGAAATTTCGACGTTCACTTAAATTCATAGATATCCATTAAAACTACAATATGTGTGTGTGACGGATCTATTCGCGATCCTTCCACTAATCCTCTTGGAAAATCTTTGGGCTATGAATTCGCGTTATTCCCAACCAACCCTTCGGTAGAAAAAATCATTGCATGCAAATTAAATTTACTACATATAGTCGAAGTTTTCTAGTTAGAATAGAGAGTATGTGAGGAGATAAACCAGAAATCAGGTGAGATTGTAACTGATAGGTATGATTATTGAATTATTGTGAATAAATATTTATTACGAGAGAGATTTAAAGTGACGATTTATCACTGAGATTAAATAATTATTAGATTATAAATCGGATAATAGATTAGATCCTATATAAAGTAAGGATCGCCGCCTAATCTTACGTGTATTTTTGTCATTGCTCCTTTCGGTCGCCTCTTTCGCGGTTAGCACCGAAATATTCTCTTATTGTTATTAATTGAATTTGTGTCGTTATATTGTGAGATCAATAAATATATTGATTGGATCATAAAGAATGTTTCTTCTCTACCTCCTATTTATCTAGGTGCCCTAGAAAGAGGTGGAAACCTTTCACATGTGTAATATATGTTTATGATATCAAAATAAATAAGTATTAGTAGTAAAATTGGCAATTTTATAAAATAAAGCCATCTTTTTGATTCAGTATTTTAACATCGCAACCTAATCTGTGATTGACGAGCATACTCGTCATCATTCAATTTCCGTGACGTACATAGTTGTGCAGTTTCAAACAGAGGCACTACAGTTAACTGGCTAAGAAATTACCCAAAATGTTTTGAATTAAGGTATCCGACTAAGTATGCCGAGATTTTGCAAAAGCGTAGAGAAGAGAATATGTTTTATTTTTTAGAGTCACTTAGATTAGAATACACGTATAAAGTAAAAGCATAGATTAAATTTCTCAAAAATATCAAAATTGCACATTAGTTTCATGGCGTTTTCCTTTAAATTCTTCAAGCTAAATTAAATTTCAAGAGTTACATTTGAATGCTATACAACGTTAATTTATATCACGATACAGTGATTTAATTCAGCATTTTTGCATACGTACGAATAAAAAAATATTTATTTATTAAAATGTTTTCCTTTAAGAAGTCAGGTGGAGGATTTCTTTTAATCCCAATTCTCATGATGCTGTTTGGATTCAGAATTTAACTAACCAACTCATGTGTGTAGCCAAGCACAAGTCATATCAGCATCTAATTGCATTACCTGTCTCATTAGTGGCTGCTTGGACTACAAGTTTAGTCACATCAGCCACTGCATGGACACCAGCAAGTGTATTTCAGCTTCACACTTCAGTGACTGTTTAGAATATAAGTTTAGTCACATCAGTCACTGCCTGGACACCATCAAGAGTACTTACAGCACTGCTTTTCATTGGCTGCTTGGACTACAAGTTTAGTCACATCAGTTATTTGCCTGGACGCCATCAAGTTTACTTACACCGCTGCACTTCAGTGGCTGCGTGGACTAAAGTTTTTTTAACATCAGTCGCTGCTCTTCAGTGGCAGTTTAGAGCACAAATTTAGTCGCATCAGTCACTGCCTGGACACCAGCAAGTATACTTACAGCGCTGCTCTTCAGTGGCTGCTTGAGCTAAGATTTGGTCATATCAGTCACTGCTCTTTTGCTGTTTTGACTTTAACTTTAGTCTTATCAGACACTGCCTGGACAACATCAAGAGTACTTACAATGCTTTTCTTCAGTGGCTGTTTGGATTTAAATTGCTTAATCACATCGGCTGTTCCTTCTTGCGAATATTAGTTTAATTAACTGTTCTTCGAATTGCTAAAAAAGCCTTTTCACCTGCACTCTTTTACGAAGTAATTGACCTTTCGAATAATGACTTTTTAAAAGTTTCACTTTTTTATTGAGAAAGATGAAACTGATGTGAATTAACATGTATATTTGTAATATGCTATAGAAGGATATGACAAAAAAGGATTTTGAAAAAAGAATATAAAGAAGTCTTTCATAAAAAAAATTGGAATATTATTTAAGAGTTTCTTTAGAAAGAGTGTTATTAAATTTCACCGATATTTTAGATATGTCAAGGCAGTAGGTACCCTTTATACCAATAATGTTAAATTGAGCCATTTTAGGAACCTGTTTCTCAGAAATTGTTAGAATAGAGAATACTTGAAGTATCATAAAAGGCATAGAAAATAAGGATGGCAATTAATAATGAACCATAATATATGTGGACATTGATTTTATTTATTTTTTTACTTGTAGTGGATGACAATGGGTAATATACAGTTTTTTCAAATATAAGTTCATTTATTAAATTAAAAAATGGCAACAAACAAAACTAGTAGTCCAGCAGCATATACAGTAAGGAAAATCGTTCGTTGTGTCCCTGCAGCGCAATGAATAAAGTTTAGCTTTTTCTGCAAACATAATATATTTTAAAGAGGGTAGAGCCATTGCAGAGCACTGTATCCAAAAGTAAAAAATAATTTTTTAATGATTGTTCTCATTGCAATTTCTCTTCACAGAAAAGAAGGATTTAAAAAAAACCGCATATTTGAATATAAGAGAGAAAATTAACTTACTAAAACGGTAAATGGAAATGAAAGGATGAAAATATAAATAAAAATTATAACAGAAAAGTAATAACAGTAGTATGTTTCTGCTATGGAAACTATGAGTGAAATAATCTGAAATAGATAAGCCAAAAGAAACAAATATATAATAAACTATTTCCTTAAAATATTAATAACATACATTAGGAAGCCTTCAACTGAAAAAAAAATAAAATTAGTACAAAAACTAAAATTGTAAAAAATAGATAAAATAAGCCTACATTGTAATAAAGCATTAAATTAAATTTTCTGTAGTATTAAATTAGTATCACATGAGGAACGGAATAATACTATTTAACATCTATATTACATTTAATATAAAATTCAGATGTAATACAATAGTGAAAAAATTAAATTAGTAAGGACTAAAATAAACTACCTAAAACAGACCTACGTTGAAAAAAAATCATAATGAACCTAATGAGAGAAATAATAAACCCTGTTGATAAAAAAATTAATTTTTTAAACAATACTTTTTGCAAAATTTTAGTTAAAAAAAAATATTTGTTATTCTGTTGCAAAGAACAAACAAATGAGGAAATACAATGATAATTAATTATAGTGATAATTGAACAACCAGTGCTGAACAAACAGACACTCATGGAAATTCTTAAATATGAAAAATTTAAACATGAATAAATACGAAGTAACCTAGCATATAGTAGAAATTATAACATTAATTCAAACCGAAAAGCAACATGTAGAAATCTGGTTAATAACAATTGTTGACATAAATGGAAGGTAGTTTTTACAAATATGCCAATCTGTTAATAGCAATTAGTTTAATTTAGTACTATTTTCTTCTTGTTATACTGTTAGCTAGGATTTTCTACTTTATTGTTACAATAAGTGGGATTTAGAATTTGTCGTTGAACAAAGAAAAGGAATAAAGTTTTTTAACACAAAGGAACTTTGTGTAACAGTAATTATTATTATTGAACATAAGAATAAAAACAGGTAAGAAGTGAAATTCTCTAAGAAATCCACTGATATTTTTCATTGAAGAATAAGTAATTATTTTCAGTACTTGCATATTAGCGTCCCCGCAGCCAAATTGAAGGTATTTTCCACCAAAATCTGACCGATTTGTTTTTTTTACACATAATATGTTAGATTTTTTGTGGTTTTGGGGTATCAAGGTTTAAATATTAAAATAAATAAAATTCAGTTTTCTTTTTTGCAAGCATAATATAATTTAAAGAGGGTAGAAACATTCCAGAACAGTGTACCCAAAATTAAAAAAATAATTTTTTAATGAATGTTCACATCGAAACTTCGCTTCACAGAAAATAATGTTTTCATAAAAACATATATTTGAATGTAAGAGAGAAAATTGACATGATAAAAAGGTAAATAGAAATGAAAGAATGAAAATATAAATAAAAATTATAACAGAAAAGTAATAGTAGTAATAAGTTTCTGCTATGGGAAATGACTTAAAGTGTTGTAATTCTATGTAGAAGTATACTATTTTTTTCTACACCTTGGAACAATGACTTCAAAACATGAGAGCAATGCATACGTACATTTCAGGTTTCTTCGTAAAAAAAGAGGGTGTGCATGTGCATTACACGGCGAACATAACAAACGTTAAAAAATGCAGCTCAAAAGTATAGGTGAGCATCATATGCTGGATTTTACGGTAATCTGATATTTTTCTTTGCATTGTTTTTTTTAGTATCAACAAATTCAATATCGTCCATTTTTTTAATTCATTTCACCATTGGAATGCAAGTCTAAATAACTGTGCATATCTTTAATGATGTTCAACAGTGATCAGCATCTGCTGAGGAAGAAAAGCAATCATCTTTTTTTTTTCAACCAAAGAAAATGTCATGGAGATGTACATGCATAATATCTTTAAAAATCTATATGAAGAACAGATTGTAAGAAGGAAGGTTGAGAGAGAACCATAATGCCACACGACGAAAATTGCATTAACTCTGACTTTTAAAGTGCAAAAGAGAATTAGATGAATTCAATACTAAAAAAATTAATTATTAGGAACTAAAATTAAAATTCACCTAAAACGGATAAAAAAGGTCCCCGTTGAAATAGTCCAGAACCAACAACAGGACTGAATGAAACAAATAATAAACCGTGTAGCTCAAAAATTAATTGCGACAATACTTTTTTGCAATATTTCTATTAAATATTATAATTTTATTGTAAAGAGCAAACGAATGAGTACATACAATGATAAATAACCATAATGATAAGTGAAAATATATAAAACATATATGGACAGTATCACATAAAATATGCATATGATCTCCAAGAAACTATGTGAGGAACAGATTACCAGAAGCAACATTAAACCATGATGGCATGAGACACGTAAAATCACTTCAACGCTGAATCTTAAAGAAATCCAGAGGGAAATACGAGAAAATCTTTTCAAGGTGCGTCTCTTTTCTGTACAAACATTTTTTTATCACAATACAATGCTGGGCCATACAGCTAGTTATAATATTAATTTAAATTAAAAGGTTATCTAAAACAGAAAAAGTAAGCCCTATTTTCGATAAAATTGCCATAAACAGTTTTGAACAACAAAAAACAACACATAACCAAAAATCTCTAATATTTAAAATTGAAAAAGAAATAAAACAAATATAAAAGTAACCTTATACACATAGTAGAAATTATAACATTAATTCAAACCAAACAGCTATATTAAATACATCAATTAAGGTCTGATTTTAATGAAACTACTGTAAGCAGTTTAAAAGAAAAAGAGTCAAGAAATCTTATATGTAAATAGAAATTTTAACTTAAATCACACCATTGACAGTCTGACAAAAGCGTTGCACGGGTTTTCTCTACTTTTAAAAATTTTCCTTTCACAAAAAATCAGAGCACTTCCCTTTTTCTTTTTTGAAATTACTTTGACTTTTTTTTGTTTCTTCCCCTTTGCTTAGCCCGGCATTGCACGGGCTTTTACCGAGTGTATAACTTAATTTCCACGATAATTTCCTCTTTTCTACATGACACCAGCACCCTTGTACGGGCGTGTACGCGTACGATGTGTGATTGCTAAAATGATGTCATTAAAATTACCTTTTTCGAAATTTTTTCACTTTTCACAGTGTGACAGGTTTCTTTTCCCTTCATTTACCCCCTGCGTTTCACGAATAAATTTGAATGTATAACATATTGTCATTGAAATTCCCCTTCTCCTCTAGTTAGCACTTTCTGTTGTGTGTGATTTCTATATTAATTCCCCCGATTGTTTGATTAAACATATGTACGTGTAAAAAAACATATATATATATATATATGTATATGGGGAAATGCCTATATATATGTTTACATTCACTAAAAACATTAAAAACAAAAGAATACTGTATGATAAAAATATTTTAGTACTTTATTATAATTTTATAGTTTTTCGTTCCTCTGTATTTAGTAAATCATTTAACCATATATCTGACGAAAAAAAGAGTATATTATACAAAAATAACAAATTCATTTTAACAATAATTATTTTCTTAGAGCTTAAAATAATAAAAGGTGTTTGGTATTTTCATATACTCAATCAATCGTTACATAACAATTTCTTTCTTAGGTTTTGAAATAAAAAAAATCAATTAAAAAGGTTCATTGGGCAATTAGTTGTGACATACCATTTGCATAAAAAAAATGGCTGTAAAAGAAAAAAAATCTCATTTATTGATAAAAACTTATTAAATATTTAAAAAAATTATAAAATAATTAAATCAATATATAAGATATATATATTATTCTTATTATATTAATTATAAAATATTTTTTCTGTAAATAATTATAATAATATTTTTTATGTATTATATACCAGCTGAAATGCCCTTTCTTCGTACGGGTTAAGTTTCAAAAACATAAAATTCCCCTATTATAGCAATTGTAATATTTTTTAAAAGATCACTAGGGTTCCCCGGGTTCGTGAAGCCCGAACCCGGGGAACCTAGTGATCTTTCTCTTTTTCGACCCTCTTTCTTGCCATTCAAATTTCCCTCTTTTCTTCTTTTCCCGTCAGACCACAAACCTATATTAAACAATGAACTTTGTTCCAACTTTGTTTTTTTTTCTAGTAAAAAATTGATATTTTTTACTGTATTATGGTTTACATTTTATATTACGTTCTTTTAATTTGATTTTCATAAATTTCTTTCAATATTTTGATTTTGTTGCTTTATTTGTGTTCAATTGACAATGCTTTTCTTTACTTATTATCTTTTTTTTTCTGCCACGAAGTCCTGTGACAGACCAGAACTGAGTGGAATGAAGTTGTGTCTGATGGTTTTTCACTTTTGATATGATGACACAACATACTGCTTCCTGGGAAAACTGGCACTTGGAGCGGGTTTTGAACTTCTGAGGACCTTTGAACTAGTAAGGTGGGGTCTTGGAGGAAGCGGCCATGTAGAGGGTACCGGAGAAAAGCTGAGTTTTGCGTCTCAGGCCGCCAAATAGTACAGGAGCCCGGGACAGCCTAACCAGCATGTCCTGGCTGTTCTATCAGCTGGTGCATAATCCCGCCTGTCTTGTAGTTCCAGGTGGTGGCTGGATGGGGTCCTGCATTGCAGAGCGGGGGCTCTCCCGAGGCCACTACTGGTTGCTGAATCTAGGGCTGGCCCTGCCAAACTGGTTCTCCGAAAATCAAAAGGGATTCTCCTCCTTTCTCAAAAAAAAAATTCAAAATAAATCAAAATAATAAAACTCAAAACGCATTTATTAAAACCCCCAACCCACCCTACCCAACTCATTATGCTCATGTATTACACACTCTCAACATTGATACTTTTTCTACACATACTCGATTTTTAACTTATTTCACTTCCTAACAATGACATGTCAAAAATATCGCCTTTTGCTATTCATAAAACGCTCATCGGAATAGGTGGTGAACCGAAATCCGTAAAACGATTGCGTTCCGGGGATCTACTTATTGAAACCATATCTGATTTGCAAACGAAGTCGTTTTTTCTCGCCAAAACCTTTTTAAATTCACCGGTGACTGTAAGTCCTCATAAAACTCTAAACTCATGCAGAGGTGTCATTTCTGAACCTGACCTGTTGACCACTCCTGATGCGGAAATTCTTGATGGATTCTCGGGTCAAGGTGTAATCCAGGCCAGAAGAATAACAATAAGAAGAGATGCATTAATTATTCCTACCAAACATATAATATTAACTTTTAATAGCCCCAAACTACCGTCAACTATAAGAGCCGGTTACCTTAACTGCAGAATTCCCCCGTAAATTCCGAATCCTCTGCGCTGTTTTAAGTGCCAGAGGTTCAGACACTCACAAACTTCTTGCGACGGTCAACTTACTTGCTCTAGATGTGCATCTGTTGGACATGCTTCCACAGATTGCAGTCTAGAGCCAAAATGTATTAATTGCTTACAACCTCCTCCATCAGATTCCAAAATATGCCCTAAATGGAAAATAGAGAAACAAATACAGGAAATAAAAACAACTAAAATATTTCTTACCCAGAAGAACGTAAATTAATAGTCCCACAGTTATCTCAAACATACGCTCAAGCTGCCAAATCCTCTACTTTAAATAATTCTACCCAAACAGATGAAAATATAACTAAAATAAAATGTCCCCCTTTAAAATTACTTGCACCACTATCATCCAAACAAAGACCAAATATATCTACTGTTAATACCACATCATCTTCAGCCCAAACGCAACTCTTGCCTTCCATCTCTTCAAAAACATCTACAACATCGGATCCTCAGCCACCAACTCCCATTTCTGAGGCAAAAGAGAACATTAAAGAACAACCATGTCAGGCACATGGTCCCCGAAAAAATCGTAAAAAACAGATTTAAAGAATGTAAAACCTACTACCAGTTTAAAGAAAAATACCGAAAAAAACATATCTATGAAGATTGCGAGGGAAGAAGATTCCCTCTATGAATCAACTCCCGTCTCCAAAAGATCTCGGAGACGGAAAACTTCTAACACTTCTGATGCCATGGACACAGACGCTGATCCTTCTGACACGGATTATGTCACAGGTCTGGCTTCCGAAGATGAGAGCCTTTTAGAGGCTGATTTTAAACAAGTGGCAGATAATCCCTTGAAAGGGCCCCTTTCGCCAAGTTCGCCCAAAAAATAACTTCCCTGGTTTTTTGGAACTGTCGTGGTTATAAATCGCATATAGATGACGTAAAAGACATCATACGTCAGTACCATCCAGTATGCGTTGCACTTCAAGAGACTTTCTTGAAGTCTTGTCACACAACAAAGATACGTCGGTATGGTTGTGTGCGGAAAGACACGGAGGGATCCTCTGTGTCTGGATGCGTATGTATTTTTACATCCCTCTATGTTCCTTCTAGTGCTCTCTCACTCCATACCTCGTTGCAGGCTGTAGCCGTGAGAATCCACTCCACGAGCCTAATCACAGTCTGCTGCCTTTATTTGCCACCAAATGCTGTTATCTACCAACAAGACTTGAACAACCTGGTTGATCAGTTGCCAGCACCCTTTGTCATACCTGGTGACTTCAATGGACATAGCACTCTGTGGGGTAGTGTGAAGACGTACCCTCGTAGCAGACAGATTGAACAGGTACTTTCTGATCACTGTCTCTGCCTGCTTAATCACGAGGAACCAACGTACTTTCACGAACACACACGATCCTTTCACACATTAGATTTGGCCATCTGCTCACCATCACTCTTCCCTAATCTAAATTTGTCTGTTGAGAAGGACCTGTATAATAGTGACCACTTCCCTGTTATCCTTTCTCACGATTCTGATACGGTTGGAAAAACCTTCCCACCTACGTATTCTTATAGTCGTGCAGACTAGGCCCTTTTCACACAGTTGGTTGTGATACCTGATGCAACGGTCAAGACAGAAAGTGTTGATACTGCTGTACAAGAAGTCACCAATGTTTTGATTGTTGCTGCTGATTTATCAATACCAAAAGTTTCAAGTCATTCATTCCAACGTTACAAACCTTGGTGGAATACTGATTGTTATACAGCGTATAAGAACCAGCGGAAGTTATGGGGAATCTTTCGTAGATATCCCACTACGGAGAATCTCTTGGCGTTCAAAAAGGCAAAAGCAAATGCTTGCAGAGTAAGGCGTCAGAGTCAGAGGCAATCCTGGATTCGATATGTGTCCTCACTTACCTCGTCAACGTCCAGTAAACAATTATGAAAAAAGGTTAATATCGGGAATTTTCCTTCCCTATTTTACATACCTCAGACTCTGTCTTTTCTTCTCCAGACGAAATAACTAATATTCTGGGTGAAACTTTTCAGAGTGTATCGAGTACAGCCTCTTATAATTCTCGTTTTCTCGAGATTAAGAGGCGAGCAGAACGTACCCCAATTAACTTTTCCACTCGTTCTTTTTTTCCATATAATTGTGATTTTACGATGACTGAGTTAAAAAAGGCACTCTTACAAGCACACAATACAAGCCCTGGCCCCCCCCATTGCTCTGACGAGCTGCTTCTGCAAGACCTTTGAACGCATAAATACAAGTTTGGTATATGTTTTGGAAATAGGAAAGTGTATTTCTCCTCTTCAGAGTGGATTCCGCAAGGGCCGATCCACTCTTGATAACCTTGTGTTCTTAGAATCCGAAATCAGGGATGCCTTTGTTAGGAGAAACCATTTAGTTTCTCTTTTCTTTGACATAGAGAAAGCATACGACCGAACATGGCGTTATGGGATTCTCCGTAATATGCATGATTTTGGCTTATAAGGGGAAATCTTCCCATTTTTATTTTTAACTTTTTAGCTGTTCGTTATTTTCATGTACGCATTGGTCACTCATCTTCTCATAAATTCATACAAGATCAAGGTGTTCCTCAGGGTAGCGTTTTGAGCGTTACCCTTTTTAATATTCATATGAGTAGCATACTTCATCACCTCCCACCATCAGTGCGAGAAATGCTTTACGTTGACGATCTACAAGTCTCTTGTCAAGGTTCCGCTAAGCGACTAATTGAGGGACAGCTGCAAACAACTGTCAATCGATTAGTTAAGGGGTGCGATCAGAATGGTCACAAGATCTCTCCTTCCAAGAGCAGCTGTGTCCATTTTTGCAGAAAGCGTAACCTACACCCAGATCCTCTTATACATATAGGAAATGTGCAAATACCTGTAGTTAGTGAGGTGCACTTCCTCGGAGTAATCTTTGACTGTAAATTGACTTTCCTTCCGCATGTCCTTTACTTGCGGAAGAAGTGTGAACGATCCCTCAACATCTTATAAATGTTCTATCAAACACCTTATGGGGAGCCGATAGAGTCTCGTTACTCCGAGTATATCAAGCACTAATCCTTTCACGTTTGGACTATGGTTGTGTAGTGTACGGTTCTGCTCGTGCATCTGTGTTAAAACGACTGGACACAATACATCATTCTGCTCTGAGAATCTGCTGGTGGTGTGTGGTGCCTTTCAGAACTTCGCCTGTTACCAGCTTGTATGTGGTATGCCATCAACTACCTTTAGAACAAAGGCGGAGGCAAATAAGTGCAAATTGTTTTATTCGTGCCATGTCTGTTCCTTCTCATCCAATAAAACCCTTTTCTCTTGCCATTGGTTTCACCTGACTCTATGAAGCCCGTTCATTTAACATCAAACCTTTTTCAGAAAGAGCAAAGGCTGTTCTAAATGACGCGCACTTAAATAACATAAATATCCAGAAAAATGATATCCTTGCTTTTCCACCCTGGGACATCCAAATTTTTAACTATCACAACCCCTTTTCAGGCTATGACAAAACAGCCACTGCTGATGTTATTTATCAGCAGCTCTTTTCTTACCGTCGAAGTAAGTATTCTAAGTACATACCAGTCTACACGGACGGATCGAAGACTGCAGGACATGTTGGGTGTGGTGTTGTTTTTAATAATACCATTCTACGTTATAGCTTACATAATTCCATGTCTGTCTTTAGTGCTGAATTGACTGCCATTCTTGTCACACTAAAACATATATTAATTTCCAACCACCGTCATTTTTGTGTGTACACTGACAGCATGAGTGCTCTAGAGTCTTTACACTTTTTAACAGAACATATACACCCCACTGTGATAGAAATACTTCTTCTGCGAAAATTAGAAAGGAAGGGTTTTGATATAATTTTTTCCTGGGTACCTGGACACGTGGGTATACTTGGTAATGAACAGGCTGATAACGCTGCACGATCCATGTCTGATCACATGCAGCGGCCTGTCTGTTAACGGGATTTAAAGACTTTTACACAGAACTATATCCATCGTGTATGGCAAGAGACTTGGGATCAACAGATCCTCAACAAACTGCATAGCATTCATCCTTCCACTTCTCATTGGGCAGCACTACCAGTGCGAAGACATGATGTCCGCTTGACTCGACTTCGCATTGGTCACACTCGTTTCACGCACAGGCACCTTCTGTTGGGTGAAAATACCCCAGAATGTCCTTCCTGTAAAGTCCCATATTCTGTTTATCACATTTTAATAGATTGACCCGTTTTTAACCATCATAGCATCACCTTGTTTCATACATCTGTTTTAACCTTATCAGACTTGGTGGGGGAATCTCCCCACCAAAATCTATTTGCCTTCCTTTTAAAAATTGGATTTTTATATTTGATTTAAATTGTGTGTTTCTTTGGATTTTTACTATATTATATGTATGTATGCATACATGCATGCATGCATATACATGTGTACATATACTTTCATACATATATATTTTTAAAAATATGACTTTTTCTTTTAACAAGTGTTTGGCGCAGCTTGGCCAAAGTTGGCCCTTGCGCCATTAAACTCCACATTCATTTACTCACTCAATATTTTTTTAGAGTGGGTAAAACCCTGTGTAAAGTAGTATAATCAAAATTTAAAATATTTTTAATTAATGTTTAAATTATAATTATTTTTAACTAAGTACAACTTGGCCCAAAATTAAATAATAATTCAACAAAAATAAATATTTCAATGTAAGAGAAAATTAGCATGCTATAAAGTAAACAGAAATGAATGATGCTATAAAGTAAACAGAAATGAATGAATGTAAAGAGAAATAAAATTTATACCAGAAAATAATAGCAGTTGTAAGTTTTTGCTATTGACCTATGGGTGAAATAACCTGAAATAGATAAACCGAAAGAAAAAATTAAAGATAATAAACTGATTAACAAAATAATATCATAAATAAGAAATATTAGGAGGCCATCAACAGAAAAAAATTAAATTAGTATTACATGAGGAACAGTGTAACACTGTATATTGCAAGAAGAACAGTGTAATACTGTGATTGTAATTCAATAGATGTAATTGTAGATGTAATTCAATACTAAAAAATTAGTATGAACTAAAATAAAACATCTATGTACAATGGAAGGTACAATGCATATGTTTATGTAGTATTAGCTAAAAACTACATGAATTTTTGTCAAAAAGAACGTTAAACAATGATGCCACAAACAGTATTGAACAACAACAAAAATAACAGAAAATCTTACATACCGTAAAATCTAGCGTACAACGCCCACTTTGAGCACAAAAAATTAAATCGAAATTTGCGGCTTCCAAAAGCTTTAAAAATAAAAAAAAGATGAGTATAGAAAAAAAAATTAAGACTTCTACAAATATATCAAATACTGTTTATTTAAAAGAAATGACACTCCTTATGAACTTAAAGGGTTGTAATTCTATATATAGTAGTATATATTTTTTTCTATATCTTGGAATAACACCTTGAATAAATGACTTCAAAACATGAGAGCATTGCATATGTACATTTCAGGTTTCTTCGTAAAAAAGAGGGTGTGCATTATACAGCGAACATAACAAACATTAAGAAATGCAGCTCAAAAGTATAGGTGAGCATTGTATGCTGGATTTTATGGTAATCTGATATTTTTCTTTGCAATGTTCTTTTAGTATCAAATTGTTCGATATCATCCATTTTTTAATTCATTTCAGTATTGAAATGCGAGTCTAAATAACTGCACATATTTTTTATAATATACTCAACATTGAACAGCATCTGCTGATGAAGGAAGAAAAGCAACGGTAAAATCCTAGGAGAGCCCACACCCTTGGCAACAAACCGAAAAAGGCGCTAAGCCAGAACAAAATGGCGCCAAGCGAACCCGACAATGGCGGCAAGGGAATATAGCGGGATAAGGTGGATGCGTAATGAAAATATATGTAAACAATACAGAAATTAAACATTTAAGATAAAAAAATATAAAAACAGCATTTACTTTTTTATTGCTGATCTTTTCCGAGTGGAGCGTACAGCGTAACAGCAGATTTTAAAAAAGCCTTAAATATCTCATCGCTAAGCGAATGATTGTGTGAGCACCGCCATATTTATTCTGCGAGGTAATGGTCAAACATACATTCGGCGTGGCTGGTACGGTTTCGAAGAAAGCGTTTTATTGTCGACTATGTTACATCATGCCGATCATTACATTTAGAACATTTATAACTCGAATCTTTCCTTCATACACTATTCAATCAATTCTTTACCTTTCGCATTCAACAAAGTAAAAAAAATTCTAAAGTATATTCCCTCACACATGCAGCCAGCCCAGAGCCCAACAACAAAATAAAATTCAAAAAGCGCACCCACAAAATACGAAAATGCTAGAAATAGTTAGGGTTGCTATATGTAGTGTATAAAAGTAGGGTTACCAAGATGGTGCAATTATCGCCAACCAAAGTAATTTGCACCAAGGGTGTGGGCTCTCCTAGGAGTGAACCGAAGAACAGATTGTAAGAAGGAAAGTTAAACCATAATGCCACACGGGAAAAATTGCATTAACTCTGAATAAGTGCAAAAGAAAATTAGATGTAATTCAATGCTAAAAAATGTATCAACTAAAACCAAAATCTACCTAAAACGGGTCCCCGTTGAAAAAGTTCAGAACTAATAACAGTACTGAATGAAACAAATAATAAACTGTGTTGCACAAAAATTAATTAATGAGACAATACTTTTTTGCAATATTTCTATTAAATATTATAATTTTATCGCAAAGAGCAAACGAATGAGTACGTATGAGAACCAAAATTCCTCAATATTTACAAAGAAATAAAATAAATATAAAAGTAACCTTATACATAGTAGAAATTATAACATGAATTCAAACCAAACAGCTACATTAAATAGATAAATTTAATGAAACTACCATAAGCAGCTTAGAAGAAAAAAAGTCCAGAAATCTTATATGTAAATAGAAATTCTAACTTAAATCACACCATTGATAGTCTGGCTATCCCAATTAGTTTGAATTGAGAGTGTCATTCTCTTTATACATTTTTTCTACTTTTTTGTTACAATGGAAAACATGGAATTTGCCAATAAAGGAAAAGGGTACTTGCGTATTGGCATCACCGCAGCAAAATTTGCACCTTTATATCAAAACAGATTCTTATGTGTTTTATATGAGAAAAAAAAGTTGCATTTTGGTGAAATAAGTGCCAAGTTGGCTGCGGTTACTCTTATATATAAGTATTAGGAAAAGCAGTTCCCTTTTTCTTTTTTAATGAAAAAAAATGTTGTTACTTACATTTTATCGCACCAATGCCAAACTTTAAAATAACTCGCAAACGCCGATATCGCATGTGTTGAAAGCTCTAAATCGTGGCAACCATATGCTTTGTTTCATATAATGTCGCAAATTGGTTGCGATAATATGCAAGAAGCGCAATGTCATAGAAAGATTATTTGGTACTTATGTATTATTGCAACAACTGCCAAACTGTATTAATAACTCGTCAAGTTGTCAAACATGATTTCATTTTATGCTAAACTTATTAATGGGCTGGGTTTTGTGATATCAACTTCAGATGGATTGTTATCTAAGTACAACTGTAGATTGATAATACCACTGTTATTCAGTTTTCTAAGAACCAAAAACCAGAGTTCCTTAGAACTGATAAGCACCAAAATATGTAAAATTTTTTTGCTAAGTCGACACTATAAAATTCAACATATAGTTGGTAACCAACATGGAAAAAGCAAAAAACTTTCAGATGCAGCCTAAAGGTTAAAAGAGTGCACTCAGGCCTTTTTGATGCAAATAGCAAAGCTATAACACTTCATGAATATATGTGTATATCGAGATATTTTTAAGTAAACTAAAAGTTTTACGAAGAATAGTATTTTTTAATAGATAAATGTTTCAATGAGTTTCAAAATTCTATTTTATATTTCATTATATCTTAAGAAAAGATACAAAAACAACATTTAAATTAATTGCAAATAATTTATATTATAAACTTACTTATAAAATAATGCTAAAGGAGTAAAAGCAATTCAATTTTTCGGCCTTCCACCTAAGAATATTTTATATTTTTTCAATAACTGAATTAAATTAGTTTAATATACATTTTAGTTTTAGCTTATATTTTATTTGATTATTCCGAAACATTCCTTGATTAGATTTAATTTTGTGGTTACTTTTTCATTTGTGATTTAGATTTAGGTTTAAGGCTGTGTCACGTTTATTATTCCTTTTTTCATTTTGACCGTAATATGTATACATTAGATTTAATTTTGTCTCATTTCTTTTTCAGTTGAAGAATTTCTGATAACTTAAATTTCACATTCTTAATTTTAAAAATGAGACATAATTCAATCAAAAACAGAAACACTACAGAAGAATAAAATGTAAATGTATAAATATCAACATGACAAAAGAATAAACGTTACGCTGCCTTTAACAAAAATAGAATTTACAAAATGAACACAATTGTGACTACACAAAAAATGAGAAATTTATAAGCTGAAAAAGAACTGACAAAATTAACTCTAAGCCATTAATGGTTCTGAATAATCAAATAAAATATAAGCAAAACGCTGTACATCAAAGCAATTTAATTTAGTTACTGAAAAAAAAAAAAAAAGTAGGCTTAGTTGAAGAGCGATGCATTTTTCTCTTGGAATACAGTTTTAAAATAAAATCTATAAGAAATATTTCAAATACAAAAATCAAAAAAAATTTTAACTTAAAAAGAAAATGATAAAGCAGATTACTGCTGAAAAAAACGTAAAATTTTCAATTTCAGTTTCAAACATTTGAGCGCAAATTTCTAAAGCAAATATACTGTGTTGCCAAACGAACAAAACTTAAAATCCAGTTGTTGAAGGGAAAAAAAATGGAAAAATCGCTTAAAAATTTAATTTTAAAAAAATCTAAAGCGAATTCCGAAACAATCGCTTCGTAGTGCACATCATCAGTACCTAGAATAATTATGTGCCAAGTTTCATACTTCTGGGTTGCTTAGTTTGGGCTGTAGAGGTGAAACACACCGCTAAAGCCCTCTCTTATTAATATAGATTAGTATCTTCTTAATTTTTTATGCATAAAATAGGAAACAAAAAAGCCTTAAAATGTTTAGAAGATACATATATAGTATTTTCAGTTTTTGTTCAACGAGATTTTTTTTTAACATTTTGCATCAATTTTCACAAATTATGTTACAATCTGGGAAGAATTTTTATTTTCGATGCATTATAAATATCAAATTTGACCTTATAACATCATATATATAATATAAACATGTATCAATATGTAAAAGTCATGATTTGGACATATGTGATTTTACGACGTTAGAAAAATTTAATTATGGATTTGTATGTTCCGATGCAAACACAATTTCTAAAAGTTTCAAAATTCAAAATTTTCTCTAAACTGTACAAAAGATTTCTAAAAAGTCAAAAATAAATCTGTTTTTATGTTTTTAAGTATGAAATTTGTGTATTTTTATGCATGTAACAAGCTTCTCGCAACGACAAAAAGCATTACACATCTGAGTTGTTGTTAGTTACCTATTATTGAAAAACTTTTGAATATTAAAGCTTAAAAACTTGTCTGAACAATAAATAAACATTAATATTTGCAATTAAGTGAAATATTTAAAATATATTGTTTAGTTTTCTGAAAAACATGTAACATAAAAATATCCCTATGAATTTTTTAAAAAATTAATCATTTTTTCCCACGATATATGGACTCCAGTCAAATATTTTGGGAAAATCCCCAAAACACTCACATGCATATATATAGTTACATATCAGTAAAATGAGGGGGAAAAATTCATTACATTCATACATTATATTCTGAGAAAAACGTGAATACAGTTTTAAAACATTTTTGAGAAAATTGAATTTTCACTATAAAGTGCCATTTAATCACAAAAATAATAAATTACAACATGTATTTTTCCCATTTTATTCAACATTAGTATCTTTGAAATTTATTTTTCATAAAGTAGTAAGCAAAAATGTCTTAAATTGCCCAGAATAGTATTTTTCAGTTTTTTTAACGAGATAATTTCTAGTATTACATCAATTTTCTCAATTCTGTATCAATTTTTTAAGAATTAATATGCAGATATCAAATTTAAACATAAAGCAACATAAATATAATGTGAAAATGTATCAATATGGTTTTTGTATGAATTTGAGATGGTATATATATATATATATATATATATATATATATATATATATATATATATATATAAAGTACCTGATTATACGACACTTTGAAAGTTTCCACTGGGATTTTGTAAAGTTATCATTAGGTATTGTTAATGCAGACAGTTTCTAAGTTTTTAAACTTCAAAAATTACTCTAAACTGGACAAATGATTTCTAAAACAGCCAAAATAAAACTATTTTTATGTTTTTAAACATGAAACTTCTCGCAAAGACAACAAACATCACATTTGATGTGTCACATCTCATACCTTTTTCTCGGAAACTATTAAGCATAAATATTCAAAGTTTAATTGTATATCAATTAGACATTTATATTTATATACTGAAGTGAAATATTTTTAAGCCACTCTGTCGCAAAAAAATATATACCAGAAGAAATTGAGCTACATTCACGAAATTTGGTATGCAAGGGTATATGAAAATAAACAAATGATTAAAAAATTCAGAACAAAAATATCATTTTATTAAGCGGTTACAGCTTGCAAAGGTTAAAAATCAGTAAGTAGTAAAAACCACCTCTGGCAGCTATACAAGCCGAAATTCGGCGTGGCATCGATTCAATAGATCACTTATGACCCCTGTGGAAGATCCTGCCATAGTCTTTGCATCTGCGCAGTTAATTCTCCTGTATCTCGGGACGGCTGCAGTTGCCTTCCCAGCGTCCAGACATGCTCTATTGGCGAAAGATCTGCGACCTGGCAGGCCATGGTAGGACGTCATATCCTTGAAGACATTGTTGGGAGAGTCGCGCAGTATGTGGACGAGCATTATCCTGTTGATAAATGGCACCTGGGCGACTTGATAGCATGGGTGCTAGCACAATCGGCGTTAAAATATCGTCCACGTATCTGCGAGCTGTCAAAGTGCCTTGAAGGACCACTAAAGATGATCGTGTGTCCCAAGAAATTGCTCCCCACACTGTCACACCTTTGTGAAATTGCTGTATGCCGCTCGACAATAAATGCCGGATCGGACCGCTGGCCGGTGCGCCTCCAGACACGTGCGGTGGTCATCAGCACTGAGACTGAATCGATTCATCACTGAAGATGACACGTCTCCACAGTCTGTCACACTCCAAGTTGCCCGAGGTCGGCAAAAATCCAGTCGACACTGCCTATGATGTGGGGTCAGTGGTAAGCGTCTTAGCGGACGTCGGCTCCTCGCCAACTTCGGTCAGTCGTCTCCTTATGGTTTCTCTTGATGGCACTGGATGTCTGGAAGGAGGTAAGTGGCGTTGAATCGATGCTAGCGACGTTGTTGGTGCCGAAGTGGCCACTCTTCTGATTGCACGATCCTCGCGATCATTTGTGTTCCTGGGACGTCCTGACCCTCCGCGACGGTACACTCTACCTTCTGTGATCCACTGTTGCCAACACCGAGCAACTACCATATCGCCCGACCGAGGGGCGGCCGATACGTCTATTCGACCAACCTGCTTCTCTGAGGCCTATTATACGGCTCCCTATCAAAGTCCGTCAGCTGCTCGTACTGCCGCCGGTTACGTCTTAGAGGCATCCTAAGTCTCAATATCGTCTATCAAAGTCATCAGATTCGTTTGATAGCCGTACGGCGCTCGTACTCATGCTTTTAAACTCTCCCAGTTGCGCAACTAATATGCGCGTAGCACACTTAGCCTTGTCTCATTGGCTTCGGAAATTTTAATCATTTGCATATCTCTTACCAGACTACATTCTTGCCGAGTTTCGTGATTGTAGCTTGATTTCTTCTAGATTTTTTATAATATATTTTTGCGACAGAGTGTATATTAATTAGTTTTTTTCAAGCTTCAAACTGTTAGTTCACCGAGCATTAATATTATGAATTTATTGAAAAATTGTTATTTTTGTTATATCTGCTTTTTCTATTCTAGATGTTTTTTAAGAATATTTCAAAAATGTCATTTTTAATAATACAATTGCATTTAAAAACATAGAGGTATATGCATACAGTACATTTGCTTTACTTTATTTTTAAAAAATACTTACTGCACATAAATTTTAGAGAACAGAAATTTTTATAAAAAATCTTAACATCCTAACAATATTGTATCCTATAATTTTGTTATGCAAGGTAATAAAAGGAAAAAGAATCTTGGTTTCCCTTCAGTTTCTATTGATTTAATGAATGGTTTGAAATGTCTTTTACTGTTGTGTTTAGATGAAAAGCAGGTGTTTTATGCAATATTTTAACAACTATTGCCTGTTCAAGTCTATATTGCTTGCACTAAGGCACATATTTCTTACTTGTAATCTCATTTTTAAGCTATTGAAATAAATTTGATTATTATCATTTTTCAAAAAGCACGTTTATAATGGAATTATCATAAAAAACTTAGTTATTAATTTTTAGAAGTATAAAATTTCGAAAGGAGAATTTCACTATTTGTTTATATTTACACTACAAAAACATTTTTGTACAGAACTAAATTTCAAATTAAAGAGTAAATATTTTCATCATTTTTACAAACTTGGCTCAAAGGACGTAACAAACTGACATTTAAAATTGCAGCTAAGTTTCATTTAATCTACTATTAATTGTGTATGATTAAATGAAATTTTCAGTGGAGCTTTTACAAGTTCTCAGATTTAAAAAAAGTCAATATTTACACTTAATCTGTCAAAGTGGACGTGACCGGGGCAGCTGATTATTTAAAAGTCATTTTTAAAATACTTCTAATTCATATAATGGCTTGTATGTTATATCATTGGAAGAGTAAGGATTTGGAGATTTTAAAGATATCAAAAACTCAAAATTGATTTTCAAAAAGTTTTTACCTAATGACTGCTCTAATATACCTGAAAACCACTACTTAATATAACCTTATAGAAAATATTGACAAGAGGAGGGTCACTGAACTTCATTTTTGGCAATAAAAAACATTTTAATCAAAATAGTTTTTTTTTTTTTTTTTTTAGTCTGAATGGTTTCTGCTAAACAAAGTAACTAATATTTTACATTAGTTACATTAAGGTATCTTACAGTGTTACATTAAGGTATCTTTCTACGTTCTGAACCATGAATTTGAAAAAAGCAAAAACGGATAATGCTTATTATATTTAATGCCACTTAGATTCAAACACATTTATAAAATTGTTAATTACAATAAAACATTATTTAAATGCAATATTCTGGCGAATTATTAGAAAAAGAATTACCTAATTTCAAATCATTCTCCTTTTGTGAAAAATTATTTTATATAAATAATATTTTGCGTATATATAGATAAAACTTCCCCAGAGCCTGAACTAGGATTTTTTGAAAAATTCATATTATTTTAGAGTTACTACCGATTGAAATAATTATCGGGTTTTTTTTTTTTTTTTTGTTAAAATTTCTCCCATTTTATGTATTAAAATATGGATAAATCCTTCTAAGCTATGTATTTTGAAAACCCTAGTTCAGACTCTGTAAAGATGTATAAGAGCTATACATAGACAAAATGCTAGTGTTATATAAGCATCTTCTTTAAAAAGGAGCATGTTTTGAAAATAGGTAATTCATAATTCATTTTTTGTAAAAATATTGCATTTAAATAATTGTATTGTAATAACATTCTTTAAACAATTTTTAAATAAACTCTAATCTAATTGTCACTAAATATCACGAAGAAAAATATTATACGCTTTTGCAAAATCTCAGTTCGAACGTTTACGAATACCCAACTATCTTAATAATTGTCTAAATAGTTAACTGCCAAAAATACAAAAAACATTCTATTGATCTTCCAATACCTAGTTGTTCGCGCGTAGTTTCTTGAAGAGGCATGGGCCTGATATCTGTCCTTATACAGGGTGATTCCTAAAGTATGGAGTTGCAATGCTCTGTAAACCAGAAACGTATGAGTAAGATATATTTTAAGATATTATATGCTACTTGTGTAAAAGTATTGTATGGGATTATTTTCAAATTTTGTTGGAGACAGTCCATATGCTTTCTGTATGACACACATTGAGTCAATATCCATTTCCACCCAAACGCCTGTTAAGGTATCTGAATTAAACCTATCTTTTGTGGTTGTGATACGCTGTTTAGCTCCCCCTACATCAAGGATGGCGAAACAATGGCACGCGATGCCACTGATGGCAGGTGACACAATATTTTTGGGCACAAAACCAATAGAAACAGTTTGCATTTTTTAGTTTTAAAAAAAGCAAAGTTCACAATGGGAAGTATTACGATCAACACCTTGATGTGATTGGTCGCGGTGTGCACTCGTTTGTTGTCATGCCTTAGTTACGTCCGGGCACTGCAATTGCTAATGAAGTGATGTTTGTCTAAGCATAGCAAAAGTGAATTTCGTTGACACTGCTGTATTTTAAAGTTTATATGTGAAAAATATTTACGATTTCTAACCCTTATTTTACATGTCAAGTTCGGCAAAAAATGTGCAATATAATTAATATAACGGAGAATTTTAAACTTGGTGGTTCGAAATATCGCATGATTAGTAAAAACAACGAAGTGGTGTGTATTTTATGGGCTCTCAGGAACCTTAACAGATATCCGTGCACTCGAAAAAAAATTGAGAGTGCAACGCCACGCAATGGAAGGGAAACTTCTTTGGCGAGGTTGGCCGTAAATGGAGGAATACATCTGATTATATTAAACTGGCGGGGGAACTTATCGCACTCAGGTTCAAATTGAAGAAACTATCATCTATTGTAATATCATACATTCTGCACAATGGAGTAACTACTAAATATTGCAACCAAGCTTTGATGGTTCTTTTAGCAACCAAATCCATCATACACTGGTATAGCTAATCCTGAAAGGGCTCTGTATCAAAATTCCTTGAAGACCCTTTCAGTGACTCCTAAAATTTTAGGATTGTTTTGCTTACATGGTGGGGCATCTTTAGCTTGGAGAATCCATATCACCGATACTCTAAAATCATTCTAAACCATAATGTATCACAAATCGAACACCCGTGACCGAAAGGATTATCAACGAATTGTTTTTGATAATCTTTGTGAACACGACTGTATGGGAATCACAGTCTTTGTAACGTAAGATAGAATTTATTATAGATTCACATGAATCAGTTCCAACACGCACTAGACTTGTTGAGGGCTCTGTAGTTGAGGAATAGGGGGGATTCACAAAGTCCGTATTAATCGTGTGTCATTAGAAGAGTCTCAATAGCATTCCCATCATTGGTCATTGAACTCGTCATTAAAAGAAAAGTATTTCGCAATGTTTTTTTTTTTCCCATGCCTGATATTTTCTCATGTACTCTGATGGAAATTTGGCAGTAGCACTTGATGAATTTACTAATTTTCTGTTTGTTTATCACTCTTTCGACTGTGTGTGTGTGGACTTGCTGCTAATTTTCTTTTCTACTTTCATGAAACTCTTTTCCTCTTTGTGCATTTGATTTAGGCACTCTGGCTAGAATTAATAATAATTCAACGCAAATGAAAATTAAAAAAAAAAAAAAACAAATTAGCCAAAGAACACATGGCCCATGTAACCAACAATTTAAAGAAATATTTAAATTGTTGTTTAAAATGTTTTTAATTGTTTAAAGCTTTTGCTGCGAGAGCTATTTTGTCTACACCGTAATGCTCACATTACAACTCATACAACCGTTGATAGAAGTTCCGGGTCTGGAGAAAAAGACCCCCCAATCGGAAGTGGGTAAGTTGACTAGTTGGGTAGGTGGGCAATTCTACAACTTTTTTCACCGATATGACGGATATAAGGGGAGCGGTGTCCCCTCTCCCCCTTTCCTCTCGATATCTCCTTACAATGACGACGATTCGGGGGAATGGAGAGACAATTTCCGTTCGACTTTTCACCCTAACGCAAAAACTGGACAATTTCTCAACCACTCTCGAGCGCAAAATTTTTACTTCAAAAACATCCTTTTCAAACCAATGTAACTTTAGCAATAAAACAGAGAAACAATAATTTGAAATTTTTTTACCACATGATAATCATATAGATTTACATTATTTCGCAAATTTTCAATTAATTTGAGAAAACTTAGAAAAGTTATAAAGAAATAAAAATTGAACAACTTTTCAAAAATATGAAAATTAGTATTTAAAACCGCGTGGATTTTTGAACAAAATTGAGCAAAATTTACAAAATTAATTTTACTTGGTATAAAAATGTTAGCTTTTTGTAATTATACTACTAACTTTTAAGAAATTTAAAAAGGAAAACTATTTTTAAATACGATTATAACGAAAATTTTAAAATTTTAGGAAAAAATAAAATTCAAGTAAAAATTCTATTAAATTGTATTTCTGAAAATTAAAGTTATGAAGAGTCTTATTTTGAACAACTATATAAAATTTCAAATAGATATATATCATAAATAGTTTCTGAGAAATCCTGCGCGTTAGATGAAATTTTCTGTTTCTACGGAAAAAATGAAGTTATAAATAAGGAAGATACGGATTTCGTTTAAGTTTCATACTTATTTCTCTATACTAAAGGAGGTTTCAGAGTATCAACACAATTTTAGTACCAAACTGCTCAGAATTTTTTCTTCAAAAAATTGAAAAATTGCAATTTAAGAGTCCTGTGAACCCTTAAATTCAGGAATAGTTGCACAAAGAACATCGTCTATAAAACGGATTCCAGGTACATTTAACTGTTTGAAGAAGCTTGCGCGTGCTATTTAAACCATATTTCTATGCGGGTAGGTATGTCTGCTAGGCTTTATTTTCAGAAATGAACATTAAAGTATCGCTTTGAAACCGTCTGGTAGATTATTCCAAATCAGCATACATTCTCCTAAAACTCACATCTTACAATCATAATATAAGTTATTTGTCATCCAATCTGCAACAACAGAAGTCACACTAATGTTATTTTTAATTTTAATTACGTAAATTAAAGGTATACACTGCAAAATGTATTTTTTTGTAGTAAATAATTAGTTTTGAGTTGTTAATGTTTTTTATTATTTTAGTAATCACAAATTAAAACTATTTGTCAACACGTCTAGAGCTTATTTAAAAATTTTCGAGAAAAAAATGGTACGTTTTATCTACAAAGTTCACGACCCTTGTATTAAATAATGATTCTAACAAAAATCACAAATTTTCTACCATATACTTCAACATTTTTTAGGAAAAAGAACGTGAAAAATTATCTTTATGTAAATTTTTTCTCAATATTAAATTATTCAGGATATAAATTATCTCTTAATAATTCTCCTGGAAAAAGAATTTTCGGTTTGTTTTTGCTATGTATTGCGTAAGAAAAATATTTCCATGCCCTTTATGTGTAATTTTAGGTAAAATAATTGTTTTGTACGTAGTAACACTTTCATTGTAAAGGGTGTCCCAAAATTCACGCATGATTTAAATTTTGTTCCATTTGAGCGGTAAATGGATGCCAATGGAAAAAAGATCACGTGACAGCGGACCATTTAGTTTTATTAAAATGGATTGCAATGAGTTTCAAAGTTGAGGGAAGACTTCGAAACGCATTAATCGGGTACTTTCTCGTTTTGGTGATCAGAATTGACCATTTATTTTTTTGTGTAATTCAACGTCATTAATTTTTTTTTTTTCCTTCAGACATTTTTAAAGAGTTCCGTTCTTGTCAACCAGTGCGTGACACTTCACATCTAAAGAAGAAAATTGAGCCAAATATCAACAAAATTCAGTCACTTTTATGCTAAATGGTCACGAAAATTTTCTACTAAAGAATGCATATGTACCAGCAAAATTATTGCTACACCCGATATACTATTCCATATATAACCCTATATTGTATACTTATGAATCAGTAAGAAAAAAGTACAACTTTTATTTATAAACCTGTGTTTTTTATGAAAAATATTTCTTGCGTTAGATTTAAAAAACTATATATATATTCAATAACAAAAAAATGACGCACCATGAAGGAATTGTCCGATTATAATGAAATTTCGTATGAGAAGACATTTGTACCGAACATGCAAATGATTAAAATTTGGTGTCCAAAGAATGAACAGTGGGAGCTACAGCGCATCGGAACTGAGCACTCAGTAGGTGCCTATAAGAAGCGATTTTCAATATGAATGTCGAAATTTCTGTTGCATTGCAATTCAGGATACCTTCCAACGACTGAAAAAAAATGATTGGTGCAAGATTCGAGCTCATTACGAGCAACCGTCTGAGTTTGAAAGTGGTCGTATCATTGGATTGAAATATGCAGGTTAAATAAATCCGAGAATCGCTCGTCATACAGGTCGCAGTGATGCAGCTATTAGAAGATGCTGACAAGAATGGTTGGACAGTAGCAGATTTCAGCGTCATGATGGTAACGGTTGACCTAGAGCTACAGCAGATCTGGAGGACAGATTGTTTGTCAGATCAACTGTCGCAGCTCCTGATTTATTGATATCAACCATCAGACATGCGATATCCACACGTGAGTGTCCACCATGGCCATTCACATACCTCTGACAGAGCAAAATTTACGTTCGTACCAACCTTTACGCCACCTTCTAATTACGCCTGCACACTGTCAAGCAAGATTATGGTGGTGCTTGGTTCTACCAGGTTGAAATCATGCTGACTTGGGGCGTATAGTATTTAAGCGATGAATCCAACTTCCAACTGTACCCTGGCGATCATTGGAGACGTGTCTGGAGACACCCAGGGCATCATGCCGATCCTGCTTTCAATATTGCATGCCACACATGCTCTCGACTGGGAGTTATGGTCAGGGGTACAATTTCTCTTGACGGCCGGACCCGTTTGGTGATCATTAGAGGCCCACTTACAAACCAACGGTGCGTCGACGACATTCTGAGATCTGTTTTGCTACCATTTCTTTTGCAGTACTTTGTACTTATTTTCCAGAAGAAAAATTCAGACCTTATACGGCAGGTGTTTCTATGAACTGCCTTACAGCTTGTAAAATATTTCCTGGCCAGCTAGATCACCAGATCTTTCTTCAATAGTGCATGTCTGGGATATGTTGGGAAGGCGACTGCATCTGATAGGGAATGTTGATGACCTTGCCCAATGATTGGAGCAAATTTGACAAGAAATACCACAGGAGACCATCAGGGTGATTTATCACTCTATGCCATGACGTGTAGCTTGCAACCACGCTAGAGATGGGACAATACCTTATTGAGCTCTTTAATTTGTAGCTATGTAACTCTGAAATAAATTATTAAATTTTTCTGAAATTTTAATCATTTTCTATTCCGTACATAATCTTTCTACCCACCAATTTCTATCTTTCTCGGACAACTCGTTCTTGGTGCATCGTTTTTGTTTGTTATAGAGTGTATTTAACACTAATATTAAAACCGTAAATATAAAAATTCTAGAAAGATTAAGGTTGTAAAAATTGGAAATCAGTTCAAAAATCCATTAAAAGTAGTTTTTCCTTTTTAATAAAGGTGACCAACCATCCTCCTTTTTAAGGAGGACCCTGCTCTTTTTATAAGTTCTGTTTTTCTTTGAAAAGTACCCTCCTACATGTCATCCTTTTCAATATATTAAAACTGATATGTTAATCTCTATATTCAGAGATGAAGTAAACATGTTTCCAAAATGTCGCAAATGTAGTCTGAAACAAATATCACACGAAATAAGTTTTCAACGGTGGTTTCTGACTTCATATGTATTAAATTAGGTAGGTATAGAAAAATGTGTTGAGTTTTTATTGAAAGAAAGGCCTGATATTAATATAAATGGCAATTGTCTGCTTGAAGAAATTAGAAGACTGAATGGATATTTAAATTTTGTTAAATTAGAACAATGAAAAAATCAGCGAGAGAAATTGATAAAAAAGATGGGCGGAAATATTTAACCATTTCAAAAATAAACTCATTCTCGAATGAAAATTCAGTTATTCTTATTCAATTTACATTGTACCACACAGGAACTAATGCAGCAGTTGAAAGGTTTCTTCTACTGATAATGATTTTTTGCTAGTGAGAAATCAAGATTGAATGTTAATATTTTAGCTACAGTGCTTACCGTAAAATTCAGTATGAAAGATATTTTTACCCCGAAATTTCCGATTTATTAGAAAATTATACGTTGATATATAAAAAATTTATTCAATAGAAAAATACTCGTTTAAGAAATTCATTAAAATGAATGTAAGCGTAATTACCTTATTTTGTTCGAATTAATAAAACGTTTCATATATTTAAGCTATAATTTTTTCTAAAATTTTTTCGTCTTCCTTTTCATTGTTTAAAAAGTGGTCACCTTACTTTTAATTAATGTGTACAGACCATTTGGTCTGTCAGAGAACAATAAAATCAATCACTTGATCGAAGTATCTTGTTTCCAAACGAGGGTCAAGTACACCTTTTTTTTTCTTACTGAACCAAAAAGATCTTCACTTCCTAGCAAATTGAGCAGTAATTTACCTTTCCTCCATTTCCTGATGACGCATGATAATGAAACATTGGTAATTTGGGGAAGAGATACAGCAAAGATTATTAGCTGGAGGTTAACATAATTCTCAATAAATGTCATCTTTCAAAGCAGCGTTTTTCAAACTGTGTCACGAGCCACTCTGAGGGGTGTGGTAACTTCACGAAGGGAGCGCGAGCATTTTTAAAAGTCGAAAACAAAATTTTTTGTAAAACTATTAATTTACTGAGAGTAAACATTCAAAAACATTCTGACAATAAAACATAATATACATATTTACACTGATACAACACACTTATAAATGTATCAGTAGTGCACAATGTATTTTATAGTTAATATAACTATATCATATAATCTTGAGTAAAAATACAACATAATATGCTAAAAAGTAAATTTTAAATTCGTAAGTATAAGAACGATATTCAAAACATTCCCTGTCCACTAGATAGCAATTAACAAATATTTCTACACTTTCAAATGCTACTGCACAGAAAGTTTTCTCAAGAATTAAAAAGTAAAATATCTCAGTCAAAAGGTTAAAAAACGTTAACTTTAGCAACTTATGCGATGTCTTGCCTAAATCATTCTATGAATAAATGTTGCTCAAAAAGAACGCATGAAGATGTATTCATCAAAAAACCGCCATGCTTGTTTTTATGCACTTCCCTTTTTCCTTCTGTTTTTCCCTCACTTAATACTTTCTGGGACAAAAGCGATAAAATGTTACCTTATTCTCCTATTCTCCTTTATCTGGATTTTCTTCTACTATTTGCATTTGGGTGTAACGAGCTCTTTCGAGGAAGAAAAAAAAGTGGAAAAAAACTTCTCCCTCCTCAGAGAACCGTGAACTATCAAATAAAGAAAGAAGAATTTTTAAAGAGAGCCTTTCAAAAGCATTGTTCGGAAAATAGTTCAGCTGATAAATTGTGTCTTTTCACCAGCTCCCAGTATTGCTTTTATTCCTGTATGGCGATCTGTGTATGTGATGAAGTTTTTCATCGAACAGAGAAACTGTTCTGAAATAATAGAAGTTCTTAATGACAATGCGACGATAAATGATGCTTATTTAACGTTTTTTTCATTCAAGCTTTTATTATAGATGCTTAATCATTTGCAGTATTTGTAGAATTACATATGCGAAGGACAATAATTCTTATATTTTAATGAATCTGATTATAAACTATTAAATAATAAAATGTTTTAGACTATGCTCTCTAAAACTTCAAAAGCTTTAAGTTTCCTTTTCAACGAATCAAGTTTACATCAAGAAATAAAATATTTTATAAAGAAAAAAAATCTCTATCTAATGATTTCAAAGTAATTAGCATCGCATTAAATATTTGCATAGACCAGCGTATCTCAAACTGTAGGGCGCGCCCCTGTAAGGGAGGTGAGAATCCTACGAGGGAGAGCGCATGCAAATCGAAAAGTCGAAAATAAAATATTTTTCGAAAAATCATTAAAATTATTAAAATTATTATTAAAGAAAGCAAAACAAAATATATGCATTCGAACATAGTAAGGAAAAATAATAATAAAAAAACACACATTTTCACTGATATAATATACTGCAATAAAGTTTCATAATTTTGTTTAAATTCTTCACCGCTACGGTCACAACTTGGAAGTAGTTTGTCTTATATATTCTGATTGATTTAAAATAAGTCATAAGATAGTAATTAAGTCAACACAGAATAAAAAAATGATGCAAAACTCTATTGGATCGAGTTAAGTTAAGACGCATTAAAATTTTTATTACAGAACACAAATAATATTGCATACTTACATCCACGGATTATAATAATACGGTGAATTCTTTGAGAATTTTAAGATTTAAAAAATTTACCTAAGGAAATTGACAGAAACTGCGTAGATATTTGAGTTAATTAGACAAAAATGTACTCAGAAATTTCAATAGGAGAGGTGTTTCTTCTAAAAACAAATCAGCTATAATTTTCTAAATAATACTTAAACTAAAGCTTGTACCAAAACAGAATTGCTTTAAATATTTTGACAGCAAAGGATTCCAAATGTAATGAGTGAAATATGCTTAACAATCGCTGTTAAATGCTGATCTCCAACCCTGCAAGCGTCGTCATTTATGCATTTCCGTAATAACATTTAATGAATCGTAATTAACTCTCTAATTAAGGCGGCAATTAAATGATTATTCTGTGTAAACAGACAAAGACAACGATTCTTCGAAGGACTGACATTAAGATTAGGGTAGCATACAAAATATTTCATTTAAGAATCATTATTTGCTGCTGCAAACAGTTTCAAAATTTCCCTTCGGTATTTTCGTGTTTATCCCTCACTGTGACATCTGATAATGGCTACATTTTGGCCGAAGCACTTTCTCTCTCGATCTAATATTTAACGGTCTGAGTAGATGGAACAATTTGAAACCCCTTTTCGATCGGAGTTAATAGCTTACGACGCTCTCTTGATTTTTCTCCACAATTAATTTCAAAATAGAAAACGCGTTGCCTCCTGAATAAATCTAATCGTCTCTTGGACCCGAAAGCGAATTTTTGGATTAATTTTATGTTTGAGTGCAGCTGGAGTTAATTACGCAGCATTGAAGTTAAAGGATTTCAAGAACACGAGGATAATAAATATATAACAGTTTCTTTAAATTTACTTTTCGATGTTATATTCTAGATTCATTTTTCAAATGACAATTATTAGAGTCCATTATAACACAGTTCGTTTGGAGTAATGGCGAATTTTATTTACTCCATTAAAAAACTTCATTACACAAGTAGTTGTCGAATGGAAATCAATACGTACTACAAGGTATATGTACTAGAAATGATTTACGTAGCAGGACTGTATGAGAAACTGATTACGTATCGACATTACATAAAGTATGTAATTACTTGAGGCAAATTGGTAACGTTATTTATTTTCAATGTTTTCAATAATTGAAAACAAGTTTAAATATTTATTTCAATATAAAGCTTAGAAAGGATATGCATCTTTTGAATGAAGAATTATAAAGAAACAAAAGAACTTAACTTATGTTCGTAATTCGTATACCAATATTCAGTTGTTCATTCGTCTTTGTGATAAACAAGTCAAATTCTTTTCAATATTTCAAATTTTAGATAAATCTATCAACGTATTTGTATAAAATTATATGATTATTCGTTAAATATTCCATTTTACAAGAATATCCAGCAATGTATTTTTATCTGAATCAGCAATTCCCAAACCAATTCCAAATAACACATTAGATGATTTAAAAGAAAAATCTGTATTCAATGTTCTATAATATGAACTAAGAGGTTTGAAATAAAATATAGATTATATAATTTAATAATTCACAGAAAACTCTGGAAATAATTATTTTTTTACAACTAGACTTTCAGCTAACCTGAATTCTGCTTTGTCAATAATTGTTAACGCTATGGGTAATGGTAAAACGATAACGTGTTGCTACACTTCTGAGTAGTGAGAAACAGGTAAAAACAGAAGTGTTTAATAAAACGAGTGTTATTTAATGGATTTTCACAGATTACATAGTGTTTAGGAAGCAGTCGAGAGAGAAAGGAATACTTTGGTTGATTTGGTCGATGTTTAACTCAGTAATGGTCGTGTGGAAGACAAAGTCACCCAGGCTCACGGGATCTTTAATTCCGGGAAAACTATTTATTTGATACCAATAGCCTTGTCAGTATCCTCCTATATGATATGCTGCATGGAAACTAAAATGTATGGTATAATTCTTTTAAATTTAAATTAAATAATTCGAATCTTTTACCCATTATTTATAAAGGAATGGGGCTTCAGAAAAGTATAAAATATAATCATAATTTCAAAAATTATAAGCATATGTAAATAAGAAGCTTTTCTATAAGAAATATCTATTAAAATTTACTTCACGCATGCTATTTTCTAAAAGAGTAGCTTTAATTACTAGTTATAAGTGGATTTATAAGGTTAAATGCATTCTTATTACACTGTAGCTATTTTTATATCAATACAATAATAACTTACATATTTTAATAAATAAAAAAATATTTAAGAAAATTGCAAGATTTTACGATTATTTTGAAATACAAAAGATATATAATACTAAAATTAGGTGTAGGGTTTAAAGAGTATGATGCATTTTATAATTCTATAAAGTTTTATACATCAGAGGCTACTGTTAGAGAAATAGCGCGCGCAACGAAAAACAATACTTAATATTTATTATGGAATTTTCATATGCTTATGATTTATAAAACTATTATTATATTTTAAACATTTTACACTTTTCTGAAGCCCCATTCTTTTATAAATAATGTGTAAAAATCAAATCATTTAATTTAAATTTAAAAAATTATACCTGCTTGAAAATTGTTTATATTTTCAGACCTCAGAAGAAGTTTTTAACAACCCTGAGACCCTTAGGTACTTGGGGTAACCGAGTTCCCCACTCGATCAATTTTGTTCCAAAATATTTTCTATGAACAGGCTACATTTTCCCCCAGGGAACGACTTAGTAGTTCTGATTTCTGTGTTGTACCATTCATTATGGTTTATAAATGTAAATGGACATAATTTTTTTTAAAAAATAAATGGACATCTAGGCGATCTTTTTTGGATAAACTGATCAATCAAAGGAAGAATCTGATAGAATAATGATAGCGAAGTTAAATTTGAGAAAATTGACAATTATATTAAACGTTTAATTTGAAAGGAAAGCTTGCAAATGCTACCTAAAATCCCAACAAGAAATATATGAAGTCCAAGTGCACCACAAGACACACTCTTTCCTTTCAAAAAGGCACAAGCAAGAAAAGCTCGATGAGCTATTTGTTGATCATCAATGAATAATATAACTACAATAACTGGAATAAAATATGACAGTTTTGCCTGCAAATAACATTCCTGTTAAGTTAGAGAAAAAGTACTTGTGATTTGTGTCTTTCATTGAAGTCATGCATATATGAAACATTTTAGTAACTTTTAATTAGATTTCTTTCTGAAATTTTGAAAAAGAATGCCTTAAAAAGTATGTTTCTCTTTGTTAAATAATTCACTGGAATTACTACTTTTATCGGTACAATAAAAATAATTTAAAAAAACGTTTAGGTTGACTTAGTCACCCCGCGCGACCATTAAATTTCATATCGAATGCGGGCCTTCTTCCGGGTTATATGTAAATGCATAGTCCATTAAATGACCCGGTTTTCTTAAGAATCAGCACACACAAAGAAGATATTTTCCTTCTTAATTTTCCTTCTAAATCTACGATATCTATCAAAACTCATACGTAAATAACTTGGCAAAATTATGGTTATCAGTAGAGCGTATGAGAGGAATAAAGTTTTACAGTACGTTATTTTATTCTCATTGTACGACGACATTATGTCAATTATTGGTTAAGGGGCTTTTCTTCTCACAATTACTACCAAAGGTTAAATAGGGAATTCTAGAAATAAAAATATATAGTAACATTTCATTTTGACAACATAAATCAAGATGCATTTCTCTAATAATTTCTTTATTGATTGGGGTCTAATTATTGTAGGATTAAATTAGATCAATATGTAACAAAAACATCTTAATTTACGGGAAAAGGCATCACTTAAATGTTAATAAAATTTTACAAATGTTGTAAAACAAGGATTGGAAAATATGGAACATTTTGAAGATTGAACACATCTTACCCATGTTTATAAAAGACTGCAATAACCGTAAGAAAAGATAAACATCGGACCATATTTGTGCCGTAAATTCTGTTGCTATCTGAAGAAAAATCTCAATGGACATAGAGCTTCAATCGTTTTGTAGGCGCACTTCAATAACGATTTCTATAACACACCTAATTTAATATTGTCGGGCCATCCGTAGAAAAATTACATTAAAATATGATTCACTAGCATTTGTTTAATCAATTTAATGTTATTTAATGATTATCATGGATTCAAATCTGTATTGAAATAAATTTAAAATTAACATTAAAAATATTGAAGGTTTAAACATAATTTTAAATCATATTCAGGTATTCCTTAAAAAAATTCCAGAATAAAAAAAAGAAATATTTTATGCAATTGTGTGTGTGTGTGTGTGGACAAGAAAAAAATACCAATATGATCCGTTTAACATATTAGCTCAGTGCTTCTCAAACTTCCCCCCATACTTCACATACGCTCGTCTACGTGGAAAACGGTAACATTGGGGAGTGAATTGTGTAACTTTTAACCAGCAGTAGAAGGATTAATTACAAACAGTACAGATTACTAAGAAAAGTTCTAATTTGTGTATATACTTTTATATATGACAAGCCCATGAGGTAGGTTAAAGGTATTTATTTAATTTATCTTTCCCGTAATATTGTTAAAATAGTTATAAAATGCATCATGCAGCGCTGATACATTTCTAAATGTATTGTATCAGTGTAAATGTATAGTACATTTTTTATTATATCAGATTTGTTTTTACTTTCAGAAAATTAATGTTTTTAAAAATAATCTTTTTTTTTCGACTTTTCAATATGCTCTCGCCCCCCCCCTTCGTAGACTTATCACGCCTTTTTAGGGGGGGGGCGCCACACAGTTTGAGAAACGCTGTATTAGCTTCTTCCATTTAATATTTTTTCTTAGGCCAGGTAAGAATACATTCCCTTGTCACCTCAAAGGTCGTGTCTTATCGTCCAAATATATGAATTTTAGTTTTGACATATCTCTAAAAAGAAAAATAACAATAAAAAATTCAAAACTCAATAACTATATATTCCCAGTCAGTTGATGGCCTGTAACAGGCCGAGCCATATATTTTAACAACTAAAGGGCAAATAAAAACCTGAGATTTCCATGTTTAGGAGGGGCGCTCTTGCAATGGGACGAATCTTCACTAGAACCGAGAACGATCTGCCATAAAAGCTGTAATTTATTACCTCTTCCCCTTTTCCTCTAACTATCTCTTCTAAAGATGTTCGTAATTTTCGATTTCGACCAAGAGGAACAAAGAAAAGAAATAAAACCTAAAACCTTTAATTCGAACGCAGAAATCAATTGAGAAAAAGTGTTTCCCTTTTATTTTATTTTTAGCTCTTTGAAAAGCTTATAGTTAAATGTCCTGTTTCAACGGAAGCAATGTTTATCGGAAATTTCAAGCGTTACAACCGAACTTCCACTTTCTATTTTGAGGTTTTGCACCGAGCCGTAAATCCCAAATTTTTACCACTACACGATCGATTATTTTCTACGGTGAATGTTGTTTTCGGAACTTTTTAAATGACTCATTATAAATTGTCATTTAATTAGGTAATCGATAACTCGATGCAATAATTATTCTTGTTGCAGGAAAAACAACCGCAACAGAATCAAGCTTAGATCAATAAAAAAGTTATTTCTCTTTGAAATTTATGTTATGATCTGTAGGATTTCTTGTAATATAATTAGAAGCAATATCTATAAATCTATATGATTGATTCTCTTTAATTAGAAGCCTATCTCATGATTATTAAAAAGAAACGACGTTTTCTTTGAATCTTCCGTTCGTGTATTAAATAAAAAGATATCGCCTTTAGAAAACCAAAATGTGGGTTCTACATAGAATAATGCATTTATATCTCAAACATA